>OU342742.1:260189687-260533152 GCA_910589775.1 Avena eriantha
CGGAGGTAGTAGATCTTCTCCACGGAATCCCAGCAGCACGACGGCGTGGTGGTGGTGGTGGAGTAGAGAATTCTGCAGGGCTTCGCCTATGCCTGTGCAGAAGAAAGGAGGAGGAGAGAGGCGGCAGAGATTGGGAGTTATGGAGAGAGGCTTGGAGGGGTGCCCCTGCCCTTCTATTTAAGGGGGGTGAGGCGCCATGGGAGGGGGAGTCCTTGTAGGACTCCCCTTCCTCTAGGCCGGCGGATTGGGGAGTGGGGGGAGGAGTCCTCCTCCCCCCACGACTCCTAGTCTTGATCCACCAGGACTCCTTGATCCCTTCCTTGGTTTTCAAGCAAACTCCAAGAAACCTTCCGAACCTTCCGGAACATTCCGAAACCTTCTAGAACCCTCATACAAATACTCCGGAACATTTCCTAACTCAGAAAATGATCCCCAATATATGAATCTTATTCTCCGGACCATTCCGGATCTCCTCGTGATGTCCCGGATCCAATCCGAGACTCCGAACAACATTCGGTCTCCAACGCATATTCCATATCTACTTAAAACAACTTCGAACCTTAAGTGTGTCACCCTACGGTTCGTGAATATGCAGACATGACAGAGACACATCTCCTATCAATAACCATCAGCGGGATCTGGAGATCCATAATGGCTCCCACATACTCAACGATGACTTCGCGATCGATTGAACCACTTACATACGAAACCAATTCCCTTTGTCACAGCGATACTATACTTATCCGAGGTTTGATCGTCAGCATCTCCATACCTAGTTCTACCTTGTTACTGATAAGTACTCTTTACTCGTTCCGTGATATGTCATCCCTTGTGACCCAGTCACATGCTTGCAAGCTAATTAGATGACATTCCACCGAGAGGGCCCAGAGCATATCTATCCGTCATATGGATGGACAAATCCCAATCTTGGTCCATGTGCTTCAACACATACTTTCAGAATACCCAATGACACCTTTATGACCACCCAGTTACGAAGCGGTGTTTGATGTCATCAAAGTACCCATCCGGTGATGGTGATTAACATAACCTCATGGTCGAAGGATTAGGTTACTATGTATTTTAAAGCTTATAGCAAACGAACTTAATGACTTGATCTTATGCTATGCTTACTACGGGTGTGTGTCCATTACATCATTCTCCTAATGATATAACCTTGTTATTAATCACATCCAATGTCCATGATCAGGAAACCATGATCATCCATTAATCAACAAGCTAGTTTAACAAGAGGCTTACTAGGGACTCTTTTATGTTTACAAAACACACAAGTATTAATGTTTCCGGTTAATACAATTATAGCATGGGATGTAAACATTATCATAAACATAAAGATATAATAATAACCACTTTATTATTGCCTCTTGGCCATATCTCGAACAGTCTCCCACTTGCACTAGAGTCAATAATCTAGTTAAAAACTTGTGCATTCAACACCTATGGCTTTCTGGTGTTGTATAGACACTATTGCTGGTGGTAAACAAATCTTCGGATCTGACACTTCCAGGTCCGTGTGTATTTGCATGTCCTTGCGTCTCTACGCATTACTCATTCTCCAATGAGATGGCATTGTATAAATTTGGTCCTTTGGTGAGACCTTTAGTTCCTTCGGCTCAAAATATGTTGATATTATTGTCACACAATATATCCTCATAGTATTAGCCCGCTAGGAACCACACCTAGTTTGATAACAAACTACTTGACGCAAATGCCCTCATTTACTGCAACAATAGTAGTCATATACTTAGCCTTTTGTTGTAGTATCTGTTACAATGTTTTAACTTTGGTACTCAACCAAATCCATTATGGAACTTCCTTTCCATTACATTGTGCCACCCATAGTTTAAATTGAGATAAATTTAATTTGTATCTTGTGACAAAATTAGTATCAATGTAACGCTTTACAATGAACTACCTTTAACTATTTGTCACTTATACATGGTATATTCTTAGTTCTTCCAAAGCTCATAAGAATATCTTTACTATTGTCCAATGATCATCTTATGAATCATTCTGGTATATGCTCATAACATTTAGAGCATAGGACATATCTGGATGTGTACATCTCAAAGAATGATTGATCAAAATATTCTTGTGATTTCACCAAGTGTCAAAACACTTGAATCTCGTGTCAACACACTCGAATCTTGATTCAGTCCTTTCCGTGCGTCAAGAACCTTTCTTGTTGTTTCCATATTGAACTCATTCAACGTCTTATCTATGTACATTTGGCAAAACCATATTAGCGCTTCAATCTATCCATATATACATTGATGCCTAATTCTTGGGTTATGCCTAAGTCTTTCATCAAAATGAAATTCTTAACCTGTGTCAATACAAGATACATCATTTCCAATCAACAATATGTCATCTACATAATGTATTATAAATATGTCTCAGCGCTCCCACTTAATTTCTTGCAAATGCAAGCATCTTCATCATCTCCGATGAATTTAAACTCTTTTAACAGTTTCATCATGGTGAAGATTCCAACTCCGCTATGCTTACTTCAACCATTGAAGTTTTTGCATACTCTTTTAGCATCCTTTGAATAAACAAAACCCTTTGGATCGTGTCATTTACACGTCCTAGGTAACCATTCTATTAGAAGAACTTGTTTTGTTTGTTCAACTACCATATACCAAAATATATGTAGTGGTTGCTACATTAATCCGTCCAGACTAAATATCGCTATGAAAGATCAAATCTTATCATAGTCAATTCCTTGAACATTGTCGTAAACTCTTTCCGACATGTCGACTATTTCATAGATTTGAAACATCCATGTCTATTTCTTTATAGATCCAAACACGACCGATAGGCTTCACGCCTTTCCGGAGGGTCTTCCAAGTTCAGAAACTTGATTTCTCATGTATGGATACTATTACGGATTCTATGACTTCTAGTCATTTTATGGAGTCAGGGCCCATCATCGCTTCTTTGCATGTAGTCGGTTTATCATTGTTAAAAGAATAACGATTTGTTTATCAAATCTTACTATTTGATTCTTACCGACCCATACGGTTCTATAGGAACTCTAATCTCCGAGATCACACCTTTTGTAATCACGAGAGCCATTAGCATTGTGGCCGCCACCAGGACACTTTCCGGCGCTGCGCTACTTAGCACATATAGCTAAGGTTCAACAACCTTATCAAAGTTCTATTGTCCTCCCACTTAACTTTTCACGAAAAATTCCTTCTCAAGAAACTTGACTTTCCAACTAACAAACTCTTTTGTCCTCGGTGTTATGGAGAAATTCCCAACAAATTCTTTGGGATAACCTACAAAGACGTGCTTATCCGACTTTGGTTGTAAACATTTTACTTATGCATAGCATACCAAAATTTTAAGAAAAGACAATTCGGGTTTTATCCCAAACCATAACTCATATGGTGTCATTTCAACGGATCATGATGGAGCTCTTTTCAGTGTAAAAGCGGTAGTCACTAAAGCTTTAATCTTTAATATATAATGGCAGTTTTATAAATGACACCTTTGATCTTACCATGTCAAACAAGGTTTCATTACATATCTTGAACACTCCATACTCCTATGGTGTTTTGGGAAATGCAAATCCATGGAACGATTCCTCAAATCTTAGGTGTTTTGCTAAACTTGTAACTCAAAAATCTTTCTTTATGATCCAATCATAAACTCTTTTATTTTCTTGTTACAATGATTTTCCACTTCATCTTGAAAGTCTTTGAACATTTTTCAAATGTTTCATACTTCTTCCTTATTGAGTAAGTATATAGATATACTCACTCAAATCTTCGGAGAAAGCATATGAAGTTGAAATCCATCGCCCAGGACTACATAATGGACTATATACATCAATATGTACAAATTCCAATCAGTTAGTCGTCCGTTCCTCTTTTGGCCTACGAACGGAGTTTTAATTATCTCTAGGAAAGTATCACAAGCGTCATTTGATCCAAATCAAAGACTCCAAAAATCCATCAATATGGAGTTTCTTCATGTATCCCTTTCAATATAATTTAAACGGCGATGTCACTTCGCAAGTGATCTTTCAATCATTTGTCTTGCGACATTTTAGCATTAGTTTTATGGTCGCTATTTCTCCTACCAGACTTTGTATATTATCCATCTATTATGGAATATGGTAATTATTTGAACAACCTTTTGTCGTCATAATACCTGATCAAAATAACAATTATTGAAATAAATCTTGAAGGCAAGCTTTGATGTTAACGAGCAACACAACAACCCTTTGTTTGTTTTCGATGAACATCATCACATTTTCTCTTGCTAGTTACTTAGGCCATTGCAGTTCATGAGTTGTGTTGTCCTGTATGACACTTCATACCAACCAATTCGGTATCCAATACCGGAGAACCACATTGTTTAACAAGCAAGGAATACAACCATAACATGTATATCTTCTATATGCCTAAGTTGGACATCTCCAACCTTTTATTTTCTGCCAAATATTTTATAGATTCTCTTTCAGCAATTCCTTTTCTTATAAAAGAATCTATCAACATCAATAGTGGTGTCATCAACATGACACATGGTACAAAGTGTATATAGTCAACCACTAATACCTTTGGACTTGCACTTTGAGGTGGATCACCATCATCAAATGTTTGGTGTTCTTTTAAGAATCCATTCTTTAGTAATCTTTTAGTGTAGTAAACATTTTACTTACATCTTCTATTCATCCTTATCATGACAACTTTCATGATCAAGCTGCTATAGCTTATAAAGGTGAATTGCGAGTATAATGTTTCTTTTCAGAACCTTTTGGAGGATTAGGACGACTAGCGTCTCCAACCTTCACAAATTCTCATCAAATATGAGGACGTATACTCTATCATGTTGTAACCAACACATTGTTTTAGATATCGCAGTACCTTTCACATATGATGGTTTCTAAAACATTGCTTTCAGCTCTTAGATAAACTTGATATTAAAAACAATCTTTTGAGTATCAAGAATCATGGAGGCAAACATGATACTTTAGATACTAACACTGGAATTGTTACTCTTGATTTAATACTATTTATTAAACTTCATGGAGTAAGTGGAGTTTGCTGAAAGTTTGCAATAGGACTTATAAATTTTAAATTGACACTCAAAACAATAGATACCAGTTCGTAAAGTAAATATCCAGAATTTCTATAGTTCCACTATCTCAACTATAACTAAGCGTAAGGTGGTGAACGGATGCCAATGACTACAACAAACTATGAAAATTCACTTTGATTGTGTTTATGATAAATTGAGTTCGACTAATCCAAATTACAAATGAACTCCCACTCAAAACAACATCCCTCAAGTTGTTTTAGTGATTACATGAACCAAATCCACTACACCAAGTCCGATCATCACGTGAGATGATGTAGCTTTAAAGGCGAACAATCAACATGTTCATCATATCATCCATATGACTCATGCTTTACCTTTCGGTATTCTGTGTTCCGAGACCATGTCTGTACATGCTAGGCTCGTCAAGGTTAACCTTAGTTTCTGCATGTGCAAATCTGGCTTGCACCCGTTGTATGCACACGTAGAGTCTATCACACCCGATCATCACGAGATGCTTCGAAACGACGAGTCTTAGCAACGGTGCCAACTAAGGACAAACACTTTATTACTTGATATTTAGTGAGAGGGGTCATCTTATAATGCTACCGTCGCGATCTAAGCAATACAAGATGCATAAAGGATTAACATCACAGGCAATTCATAATAAGTGTGATATGATATGGCCCTTTCTGCTTGCGCCTTTGATCTCCATCTCCAAAGCACGAACATGATCTCCATCATCACCAGCATTGCGTCAAGGTCAGTGGCGCCGCTTCATGGTTGTCCATCATCACTAACAACTATTACAACTACTTGGAATAAAGCTATTACATGATGAAATAGACACGCAGGTCTTAAACAAAATTTAAAGACAACCATTAGGCTCCTGCCGGTTGCCATATTACAACAAGGATCATTGCATACATCAAATACAATCACAATCACATGATGGCCATATCACATCACAAAACCCCTGCAAAAACAAGTTAGACGCCTCTAATTTTCTTTGCATGTTTTACGTCGTTTGGGGCTTTCGCATAAGACCGATCTTACCTACGAACAAGGACCACAACATTGATACAAGTGTTGTCAAGATGCTCATTGTAAATTGAATCTTAACTATGGTGGGAGAGACAGACACCCTCAAAGCCACTTGTGCAAAGCAAGTTGCACGTCAAGCGTGGAGCAAGTCTCATGTGCGATGACATGTAATGTTAGCCCGAGCCGCTTCATCCCACCATGCCGCAAGATGCAAAGTACACGCTAAGACACCGAAAACAAAAGCATCAACGCCCACAAAAACATTGTGTTCTACTTGTGCAACAGATCTACGCATAGATACGGCTCTGATACCACTGATGGGTTCGTAGCATGGAAACCAAAAAATTTCTACCGCAAGAACGAACAAAACCCAGATCTAATCTAGATAAAAGCCAAGATCTAATCTATTAGACATGAGCAACGAGATAGATAGGAACTAACCCTCGTAGATCCGAAAGCGTTAACGAGATTAGATCTCGTGGTTGATGTAGTCGATCACTTGCCGATCTCAAGATCGTGTGGACGATCCTTCCGGCGTCGCGTTCCAGCAGCGCTTCCGCAGTCGGTCAAGTGGACGATCCTTCCGGTGCCGCGTTATGGTAGCGCTTCCGCAGTCGGTCGCACGTGCGGAGTCGAAGTAGACCTTCCTCTCCTCGTTCCAGCGAGCAACGGAGGTAGTAGATCTTCTCCACGGAATCCCAGCAGCACGACGGCGTGGTGGTGGTGGTGGAGTAGAGAATTCTGCAGGGCTTCGCCTATGCCTGTGCAGAAGAAAGGAGGAGGAGAGAGGCGGCAGAGATTGGGAGTTATGGGAGAGAGGCTTGGAGGGGTGCCCCTGCCCTTCTATTTAAGGGGGGTGAGGCGCCATGGGAGGGGGAGTCCTTGTAGGACTCCCCTTCCTCTAGGCCGGCGGATTGGGGAGTGGGGGGAGGAGTCCTCCTCCCCCACGACTCCTAGTCTTGATCCACCAGGACTCCTTGATCCCTTCCTTGGTTTTCAAGCAAACTCCAAGAAACCTTCCAGAACCTTCCGGAACATTCCGAAACCTTCTAGAACCCTCATACAAATACTCCGGAACATTTCCTAACTCAGAAAATGATCCCCAATATATGAATCTTATTCTCCGGACCATTCCGGATCTCCTCGTGATGTCCCGGATCCAATCCGAGACTCCGAACAACATTCGGTCTCCAACGCATATTCCATATCTACTTAAAACAACTTCGAACCTTAAGTGTGTCACCCTACGGTTCGTGAATATGCAGACATGACAGAGACACATCTCCTATCAATAACCATCAGCGGGATCTGGAGATCCATAATGGCTCCCACATACTCAACGATGACTTCGCGATCGATTGAACCACTTACATACGAAACCAATTCCCTTTGTCACGCGATACTATACTTATCCGAGGTTTGATCGTCAGCATCTCCATACCTAGTTCTACCTTGTTACTGATAAGTACTCTTTACTCGTTCCGTGATATGTCATCCCTTGTGACCCAGTCACATGCTTGCAAGCTAATTAGATGACATTCCACCGAGAGGGCCCAGAGCATATCTATCCGTCATATGGATGGACAAATCCCAATCTTGGTCCATGTGCTTCAACACATACTTTCAGAATACCCAATGACACCTTTATGACCACCCAGTTACGAAGCGGTGTTTGATGTCATCAAAGTACCCATCCGGTGATGGTGATTAACATAACCTCATGGTCGAAGGATTAGGTTACTATGTATTTTAAAGCTTATAGCAAACGAACTTAATGACTTGATCTTATGCTATGCTTACTACGGGTGTGTGTCCATCACATCATTCTCCTAATGATATAACCTTGTTATTAATCACATCCAATGTCCATGATCAGGAAACCATGATCATCCATTAATCAACAAGCTAGTTTAACAAGAGGCTTACTAGGGACTCTTTTATGTTTACAAAACACACAAGTATTAATGTTTCCGGTTAATACAATTATAGCATGGGATGTAAACATTTATCATAAACATAAAGATATAATAATAACCACTTTATTATTGCCTCTTGGGCATATCTCCAACAAACTTTGCCTTCGGATCTATGATAGAAGGTATACCCAATTGTTTCTTTAGGGTATCCTATGAAGACGCATTTTTCCGCTTTGGGTTCTAGCTTATCAGGTTGTAACTTCTTTACGTATGCTTCGCAACCCCAAACTTTAAGGAACGACAACTTAGGTTGCTTACCAAACCATAATTCGTACGGTGTCGTTTCAACGGATTTAGATGGTGCCCTATTTAAAGTGAATGCGGCTGTCTCTAATGCATAGCCCCAAAATGATAACAGTAAATCTGTAACAGACATCATAGACCGAACCATATCTAAGAGAGTTCGATTATGACATTCGGACACACCATTATGCTGTGGTGTTCCCGACGGTGTCAATTGTGAAAGTATTCCACATTTCTTCAAATGCATGCCAAACTCGTAACTCAGATATTCACCCCCGCGATCAGAACGCAGAAACTTAATCTTCTTGTTACGATGATTTTCCACTTCACTTTGAAATTCCTTAAACTTCTCGAAAGTTTCGGACTTATGTTTCATAAAGTAGACATACCCATATATACTCAAGTCATCCGTGAAAGTGAGAACATAATGATATCCACCACGCGATGCTACACTCATTGGACCGCACACATCGGTATGTATTATTTCCAATAAGTCTGTAGCTCGCTCCATTGTACCAGAGAATGGAGTCTTAGTCATTTTTCCCATTAGACATGCTTCGCATCTTTCAAGTGATTCAAAATCAAGTGATTCAAGAAGTCCATCTGAATGGAGTTTCTTCATACGCTTCACTCCAATGTGACCAAGACGACAGTGCCACATGTATGTAGAATTATCATTCAATTTAATTCGTTTAGCATCTATGTTGTGAACATGTGTATCACTACTATCGAGATTCAGTAAGAATAAACCATTCATCTCAGGTGCATTACCATAAAAGATATTACTCATATAAATCGAACAACGTTTATTCTTAGACTTAAAAGAGTAACCGTCTCGCAATAAACAGGATCCAGATATAATGTGCATGCTTAACGTAGGCACCAAATAACAATTATTTAAATTTAAAACTAATCCCGAAGGTAGATGTAGAGGGAGCGTGCCGACGGCGATCACATCAACCTTGGAGCCATTTCCAACGCGCATCGTCACCTCGTCTCTTGCCAGTCTTCGTTTATTCCGCAGCTCCTGTTTCGAGTTACAAATATGAGCAACCGAACCAGTATCAAATACCCAGGCACTACTACGATTACTAGTAAGATATACATCTATAACACATACATCAAATATACCTTTCTCCTTGATGTTGCCGTTCTTCAGATCCGCCGGGTACTTGGGGCAGTTACGCTTCCAGTGACCAACACCCTTGCAGTAGAAGCACTCGGTTTCAGGATTAGGACCAGCCTTGGGCTTCTTAGCAGGTGCGGCAGCTTTCTTGCCGTCCTTCTTGAAGTTGCCCTTGTTCTTAGGCTTGCCCCGTTTCTTGAAATAGGTGGTCTTATTGACCATCAACACTTGGTGCTCCTTCTTGATCTCCACTTCAGCAGTTTTCAGCATGGATGACAGTTCAGGCAACGTCTTGTTCATGCAGTGCATGTTGTAGTTCATCACAAAGTTCTTGTAACTTGGTGGCAGTGATTGAAGGAGACGGTGAATCCCCAATTCATTAGGAATCGATATTCCCAACTCTTGGAGCTTCTTTGCGTACCCAGACATGGTGAGCACGTGCTCGCTAACGGAGCTTCCTTCTTCCATCTTACAGTTAAAGAACTTTTCGGAGGCCTCATAGCTCTCCATGGCCGCGCGAGTCTCAAAAATTAGCCTGAGCTCCTTAATGATCTCGAACGGGTCGTGGTGCTCAAAACGTTGTTGGAGATCCGCTTCTAAACCGTACATGATGGCACACTAAACTGTGGAGTAATGATTCTTCCGAGTGGCGAAAACATTCTTTTCGTCATCAGTGGCATTATCTGCAGGTGGGTCACCTAGCGGTGCATCGAGCACATAGGTCAACTGACCAGCCCTGAGGACGATCTTCAGTCCACGGAACCAGTCCGTGAAATTGCTTCTATTGTTCTTAAGTTTTTCTTTCTCTAGGAACGCATTGAAATTGATGGAGGGGGTCGCCATAATCTACAACAATTTGCAAGTAGTTTAGACTAAGTTTATGACAAATTGAGTTCAAATTTAATTATTAAACTAACTAGGTGAACTCCCACTCAAAACAACATCCCTCACATTGTCTTAGTGATTACACGAACCAAGTCCACTACACCAAGTCCGATCTTCACGAGAGAAGATGTAGTTTCATCGGCGAACAATCTTCATGTTCATCATATCAATTATATGACTCATGCTCTACCTTTCGGTATTCCGTGTTCCGAGACCATGTCTGTACATGCTAGGCTCGTCAAAATAACCTTAGTTTTCGCATGTGCAAATCTGGCTTGCACCCGTTGTATGCACACGTAGAATCTATCACATCCGATCATCACGAGATGCTTCGAAACGACGAGTCTTAGCAACGGTGCCAACTAAGGGTGAACACTTTATTACTTGATATTTAGTGAGAGGGATCATCTTATAATGCTACCGTCGCGATCTAAGCAATACAAGATGCATAAAGGATTAACATCACAGGCAATTCATAATAAGTGTGATATGATATGGCCTTTTCTTCTTGCGCCTTTGATCTCCATCTCCAAAGCACGAACATGATCTCCATCATCACCAGCATTGCGTCAAGGTCAGTGGCGCCGCTTCATGGTTGTCCATCATCACCAGCAACTATTACAACTACTTTGAATAAATCTATTACAAGATGAATAGACACGCAGGTCTTAACAGAATTAAAGACAACCATTAGGCTCCTACCGGTTGCCATATTACAACAAGGATCATTGCATACATCAAATACAATCACAATCACATGTTGGCCATATCACATCACAAAACCCCTGCAAAAACAAGTTAGACGCCTCTAATTTTCTTTGAATGTTTTACGTGGTTTGGGGCTTTCGCATAAGACCGATCTTACCAACGAACAAGGACCACAACGTTGATACAAGTGTTGTCAAGATGCTCATTGTAAATTGAATCTTAACTACGGTGGGAGAGACAGACACCTGCAAAGCCACTTGTGCAAGGCAAGTTGCACGTCAAGCGTGGAGCAAGTCTCATGTGCGATGACATGTAATGCTAGCCCGAGCCGCTTCATCCCACCATGCCGCAAGATGCAAAGTACACGCTAAGACACCGAAAACAAAAGCATCAACGCCCACAAAAACATTGTGTTCTACTTGTGCAACAGATCTACGCATAGATACGGCTCTGATACCACTGATGGGTTCGTAGCATGGAAACCAAAAAATTTCTACCGCAAGAACGAACAAAACCCAGATCTAATCTAGATAAAAGCCAAGATCTAATCTATTAGACATGAGCAACGAGATAGATAGGAACTAACCCTCGTAGATCCGAAAGCGTTAACGAGATTAGATCTCGTGGTTGATGTAGTCGATCACTTGCCGATCTCAAGATCGTGTGGACGATCCTTCCAGCGTCGCGTTCCAGCAGCGCTTCCGCAGTCGGTCAAGTGGACGATCCTTCCGGTGCCGCGTTATGGTAGCGCTTCCGCAGTCGGTCGCACGTGCGGAGTCGAAGCAGACCTTCCTCTCCTCGTTCCAGCGAGCAGCGGAGGTAGTAGATCTTCTCCACGGAATACCAGCAGCACGACGGCGTGGTGGTGGTGGTGGTGGAGTAGAGAATTCTGCAGGGCTTCGCCTATGCCTGTGCAGAAGATGGTGGAGGAGAGAGGCGGCAGAGATTGGACGTTATGAGAGCTAGGGAGGAGGGGGCGCCCCTGCCCCTCTATTTAAAGAGGGGAGGCGCCTAGGGAGGGGGAGTCCTTGTAGGACTCCCCTCCCTCTCTATGGCCGGCGGATTGGAGGTGGGGGGAGGAGTCCTCCTCCCCCACGAATCCGTATCTTGACCCACCAGGACTCCTTGATCCCTATCTTGATTTTCAAGCAAACTCCAAGATATCTTCTAGAACCTTCCGGAACATTCCGAAACCTTCTAGAATCCTCATACAAACACTCCGGAACATTTCCTATCTCATAAAATGATCTCCTATATATGAATCTTATTCTCCGGACCATTCCGGATCTCCTCGTGATGTCCCGAATCCAATTCGAGACTCCGAACAACATTCGGTCTCCAACGCATATTCCATATCTACTTAAAACAACTTCGAACCTTAAGTGTGTCACCCTACGGTTCGTGAATATGTAGACATGATAGAGACACATCTCCTATCAATAACCATCAGCGGGACCTGGAGATCCATAATGGCTCCCACATACTCAACGATGACTTTGTGATCGATTGAACCATTTACATACGAAACTAATTCCCTTTGTCTCGCGATACTATACTTATCCGAGGTTTGATCATCAGTATCTCCATACCTAGTTCTACCTCGTTGCTGATAAGTACTCTTTACTCGTTCCGTGATATGTCATCCCTTGTGACCTAGTCACATGCTTGCAAGCTAACTAGATGACATTCCACCGAGAGGGCCCAGAGCATATCTATCCGTCATATGGATGGACAAATCCCAATCTTGGTTCATGCGCTTCAACACATACTTTCAGAATACCCAATGACACTTTTATAACCACCCAGTTACGAAGCAACGTTTGATGTCATCAAAGTATCCATCCGGTGATGGTGATTAACATAACCTCATGGTCGAAGGAATAGGTTACTATGTATTTGAAAGCTTACAGCAATACGAACTTAATGACTTGATCTTATGCTACGCTTACTATGGGTGTGTGTCCATCACATCATTCTCCTAATGATATGACCTTGTTATTAATCACATCCTAATGTCCATGATCAGGAAACCATGATCATCAATTAATCAACAAGCTAGTTCAACAAGAGGCTTACTAGGGACTCTTATATGTTTACAAAACACACATGTATTAGTGTTTCCTAATAATACAATTATAGCATGGGATGTAAATATTCATCATAAACACAAAGATATAATAATAATCACTTTTATTATTGCCTCTTGGGCATATCTCCAACAATAATATTATCTCTTATCGGGGTTATAGTTATCGCTTAGGGTTAGAAATCAAAATAAGCAAAACACTCATTTAAAATACAGAGGAACATCTAAAGATTCGTGGAAACAACACCATAAGAGTTATGCCACGTTTGAATTTCTGGAGATTTCGTAAGTCGAAATCGTGGCGAATAAACAAGTCTTTGTAGCGTGTTCTTCGGCAATTATGAATACATGTTCCACAAGGGGCAAACCTGCTATTGTCCAATGTTGACATGTCTTTATGAAGATACGGGTGGAAGAAAGTAAAAGATAAAAATAATGTATTTGACCTTACCTCCGAATTGTTGAGTGGCGCAGTGGAATTTGTTTCGTGAAACCGAATTCTACAAATAGAGGAGAAACCAATGATAATTATCATCAAGTTTTAGCGAACACTTTTATATAAGAAAGTATGATTCAACTATATATTCTACAAGTTTGTGGAGTTGTATTTTTGTTTCACTTGTCATGTTTTGAACAAGACATACCTACGAAATACAAAGAAGCGTGATGGACCTAAGTGCGAGAAATAAATGGATATTGAAATCTCGTTAGTGGAATTCTCGATTTGATGATAATCAAAGAATTTTGGAATGTCCAAGATTATCGAGAGGATCTGGATTTGAGTGGGAGCAAATCAGCTGGGCTAAATCATAATATGTAGCTGACATATTTTGAGTGGGAGCTAAGTGAAATCCCAGGATCTCAAATATGGATGCCATATTTGAGTGGGACCATGAAATCATTCTGTGATATGTGGACGACATATGTGAATGATGTGATTGGTGTTAATAACATTTAAGTAGATAAATTAGGATGAAGTTGAAGTTATTAATCAATGAGATCTATCGAGATAGATTGGTGAGTTTAATAAAAATCAAATGTCGAATGCTTCCTGGACTTGATTCTGAAAGATGTTCAGAATGTCCTAAGCAAGATTCTGAAGAAGTTCAGAATGGCAAAAGGTAAGAAAGAAGTTCTTACTAGTGTGAAGCATTGCGTTAGTCTTAGTATTGCAAGTATGGTTGAAAGAATGAAAGAGATGCGTTGCATCTCCTATGCCTCAGCCATAGGTTCTTCCATACAACCATATTGTATACTCGACATAATGTGACCCGAGGTTCTAGTTGGTAGGACAAACTCTTAACTATAAGAACATGTCTTTAAGTGATTCCTGAGTTGATCACTGAACCAGAATTAAGTTTGTACTTAAATGGTAAGAAGCAAAGTAGGGCGCATAGCTGCATTTCGTGCACTAGGATCTACATAGATATAGAAGTATAAAGGCTCCATCTAATGTTATGTATATTGTTGTGGCGGGACTAGTTCATCTTTATGCAGAGGGTGTATCCTAGGGCACAGTGCCCATGAGAAAGCCCATGAGGTTGATCTAAAGTCACTGTAGGCTCCTGAAAACCGACTTCACTCTCTTTCCATAACTACCGTACATACACAAAGGATTGCAAAGTGTGTTTCGAAATTTAGATGACAACAGCAAAAATGACCACATTATAAACACTAGAAACAAAGTCTCACTTTGTCGCCAAACGAATACTTCAACCCATTATAAGATAATGGTGTGAATGTCAAAATTAGGAAGACATTAACGATTTGCAAAAGATATAATGATCTAGTAAAACAGAACATGGACATGATGTTTCCCGTGAGCATGCATGGTCAATAAACGCATATGTTATATGGTTTATGATGAGTAAAATGCGAGCTAGATTATTTGTACTCTAGTGCAAGTGGGAGACTGAATGAGATATGCCCTAGAGGCAAATAATAAATAGGTTTTTATTGTCATATCTCAATTTGTTTATAATAGTTTCATTTTGTGCTATAACTGTATCAAGTAGAAACATTAGTACAGGTGTGGTATGAAACAAACCAAGTCCCTAGTAGCCTCTATTCATACTAGTTCGTTGGTCATGAGGATGATTTGGGTTTCAAGATCATGGACATTTATGCCTATTGACAACAAGGTCATATTGTTGGAAAATTATGTGATGGACATTCCTCAAAAGATTACAACACGATTAAGTCATATAGTTCATTGTTGCAATAGCTAAAATCCTCCTTTTCCTTAGGCCATGAGTTCATATTACCCACTGTTTCCAGAGGCTGCTTTGATTGCATCAAACGTCATCTGGTAATATGGTGATCATAAAGGTGTATGTTAGGTATTCTAAAGGAAAAGTAGATGATATGTGACTACAAGTGACGAGGGGTAACCTCGGCAATGTCCATGGTGAAGGACTTAGGGTTTCGCGGAAAAGAGAACGCTGGGAATTTCGTTGGATGTCAGGAAAACAATGGAGTCAAAGTCGCCTGAATATTTAGAAATTGCACTATTACAAGTTGCCTGGGAGTTTTTCGGTACCCTCGCTTGGGATTCTCCCATCCTATATATAATAGGCCGAGTCTCAAAGCTATATGCGGATATGTTTCACATACACGTAATTACAATACCAACACAATGTCGGTTCATAGTCTCTTTCCTAACACGATCAAAGTCTTTGTCGGCTGCCTCCTTAGGCTATCATCTAAAATCTTCATGGGCCAGAAGCCTTTTACCCAGTATAGGGTAGCAAATCATAAGCATCCAAGTAATCATACCTATGTCAACAAGAGAGGGATTTTTTCACCCATGTGACGGGTAAGATACATACGGCCGGCTTGGTGAGATTACATAAATGTTGCAACATGTGACTAGGTCACGGGGATGAAATATCACGGTAACAAGTAAAATAGAACTTGTCTGTAACGAGATTGAACAGGGTATGTGATACCAATGATCGGATCTCGGACAAGTCATATCAAAGAAACAAAGGTAAATTGGATTCTACATTTTACGGTTCCAACGACATTGTCATCATGGAATGCATAGGGGTCACATGGGCATCCCTGGCCCCTCTGTTGATCATTGATATAGACATGTCTAGAGCATTCCTAAGCCATTAGGGGATACACTTAAGGGTATGATGAGAGAGATCATCCTTAAGATGGAATCACAATAGAGAAAGGAAAGCTGGCATTGTTCCGCGAAGAGATCCGAAGTTGTTCGGAGAAGGAATAAAGGAAAAGACCGGAAAAGTATTTTCGGATAAATGGGAATTTAAATATACATTTATTATATATTAATTTTGAATTGATATATTCTAATAATATTTAAATTAAGATTTATAAAAGCAACTTTCATATTAGGCCAAATCCCCAGAGGGAAATAGCCTAGGAGAAAAGCTAAAGAAAAAGAAAAAGGAAAACAGCTAACAACCCACGTGGGCGGCGAATAATAGCCGTCACACAGGGGCGGGTGGCAGCCAACCAGCCGCCAGGGTCTAGCCAGCTCAACCCAGCCCATGGGTGCATGGGGAGCAGGCGGACCGGGCGTTGGGCCGCTCGCTGCAACGGGCCGCGCGGGGCGGGAGCCAGCCCACCCGGGGCCAGCTACTATCGCCCGCAACCCGGGCTGCCAGGCAGGCCGCAAGGCGCGCGCCGGCCCAGCTCGAGGTGCCACTTACCGCCGCCGTGGGCGGGGTGGTGGCGGGCATGAAGTAGGCCACGCCAAGGCCCACCCAGACGACACCTCCCAGGCTGTTGTTTGCTGTTATCCCCTTTACCTATTGGGCTGGTTAAGAATCAGCCCAACCGACCAGGACGAAAATTCCTGGGGTTTTTTCCTTTGTAATTAGCCCCACATGGCTAATCTAATGGGAAGGGCACACCCCCCGCCTATATATAGAGGTGCCCATGGAAGGACTAAAGACACACCAATATACAATTGGAGAAGTCCTTTGGTTGACTTTCTCCTTCCCCCTCTCTCCAGTCTCCATGTGTTGGCACGGTCCCAAGTAAGGATTGTGCGTGCAAGAGACACCGCACCTGCAACACGCCGTTCCCCTGCAGGGATTCCTAGCCGGATATCAATTTCCGCACTCCCGATGGGATCGGGGAGCTGGAGGTCTCATCGTATACCAGATGTGTACGAAGCCACGAGGTGCAATACTTAGGGCACTTGAATGTCATGAGCCGGAGCTGCTGCACGATGAAGAAGGACCAAGGGGTGACCTTCGAGGAGCTTCGCAACCTTGAGGTCGGCCACGGGATCGACTACTTCAACCACTTTGTTCTTGAAATGTTAACCGTGTACGGTCCACAAGGGTATGTATTCTATATGCTCCGGTCGTTACTGCATTACTACATAGATAGATCGTAGGAATTTTTTTGTTTTCTCCAAAAGAATGACCAGAGCATTGGATACAATGGTGAATAAATAGAGAAGGCATTTGGAGTCCATTAGCACTTGCCGCTAAATACAATGGTGGCCTAGAGGACGAGGAGGATTTCCATTCTCTCATCTCTTGCCCAGCTGCGGTAAAAATCTGGGACTGCATGCGAGTTGTATGACCCCTATCAAGATGCTCTTCTATCCGAAATTCTGGTAAGAAATGGCTGTTGATCTCTTAGACTCGATATCTGTTGAGGTGAGGAATATGGTTATCATGATAAAATGGAGGATATGGCATGTACGCAATGATTTAATGCATGCAAATTCCAATCCACTTACCGACGCAAGAAGGCGATACCTATGTAGTTACTATGAGTCATTGTTCCAAATTACACATGCATTATCGACACCTTTTCGATTGCAATGACGCATTGGAGTCGGAAATCTGTGCTACAATGGAAGGGCTCACCTTGGAACATTGATGGCTCAAGATATGTAGAGATTGTTGGGAACCCCAAGAGGAAGGTATGATGAGCACATCAGCAAGTTTCCCTCAGTTATGAAACCAAGGTTATCGAACCAGTAGGAGTAAGGAAACAACTCCAAGGTGTTGCTAGCAACTTGGAATCCTACATAACACAACCACAGAACTTTGCCCGAACTTACGGTGAGGTTGTCAATCTCACTGGTTTTGCTGAAAACAAAGGATTAAACGTATAGTGTGGAAGATAGTAATTTCTTGCAGAAAGTAAACAGTAAACGGTAAACAGTGGATGGTATATCAATGGTAAAGGAATGGACTGGGGTCCACAGTTCACTAGAGGTGTTTCTCCTTAAAATAAATAGTATGTTGGGTGAACAAATTACAGCGGGACAATTGACAGATTGAGAAAGCATAACAATGCATATACTAGACATCTTGACTCCTACGAGATTTGATTGGAAATTACAACATAATACATAGACCGTAATCCAACTGCATCTATGACTAACAATCCACCTTCAGGTTATCATCCGAACCTCTTCCAGTATTAAGTTGCAAGCAACAGATAATTGCATTAAGCAAAGTGTGTAAAGTAAACAATACAATTGCCCCATGGACAAAGGATTGTTGTTTTCTCCCTAGTAGAAACACCACATCTACAATCTTAGAGATTCCTGTCACTTCCCCAGATTGCTAGAGGCATGAACCCACTATCGAGCATAAATACTCCCACTTGGAGTTGCAAGCATCTACTTGGCCAAGATAGCTACTAACAACGGAGAGCATGCAAGATCACAAATAACATAGACATGATAGAATCAATAATCAATCTAACATAGTATCTCAATATCCATCGGATCCCCACAAATAGAACATATAGGATTACAAATAGATGATCTTGATCATGAATGGAGCTTACAATATCTAAACATGATAGCACAAAGGAGGAGAATCAAGCATCTAGCTACTGTATGGACCCATAGTCCAAAGGTGAACTACTCACGCATCACTCCGGAGGCTGGCATGGTGATGAAGAAGGCCTCCGGGATGATCTCTCCCCTCCGATAGGGTGCCGGGAAGAGCTTCGGATCCCCCATTATCTAGGGATGGAGATGGCGGCAGCTACAGACTCTTTCATGGATTTTTGATCAGGTACTTAGGGTTTCTGCATCGGGGTGTTTATATAGGCGAAGGGGCGAGGTCGTTGGCTGCCCGAGGGGCCCACACCAGGGGCTAGCACGCCTAGGGGGCCGTGCCACCCTATGGTGTGGCCACCTCATGGCCCCTCTTCAGCTGCCCTTCGGACTCTGTGTTCCTTCTGGTAAAATATTGACTTTGGCTTTTGTCCGGTCCAATTCCGAGAATATTTTCTTACTAGCTTTTCTGAAACCAAAAACAGCAGAAAACGGGCAACTGGCACTGTGGCATCTTGTTAATAGGTTAGTTTCAGAAAATGTATAAAAATACCTCAAAGTGTAAACAAAACATAAGAAAGTTGATATAAAACAAGCATGGAGCATCAAAAATTATAGATACGTTTACGACGTATCACACATCCATGGTCTGATCTTCCAACAGTGTTGAAATTTGATTGTGCCTCAATTCTAGCAGCCTTGAAGGAGGACATACATAACATAACAACTAATGGTGATCTCTTTGATGATATTAAATACCTGATCAGCCTTAGAGAAGCTTCCGTAATAAATATTACTCGAGAGAAAAATAGGGTAGCACATAGTCTACAAAATTTGGGTAGAACTGAAGGGAGTACCGCTTGTTTGGTACATCATACTCCATAAGTTGTTTCACAGCTAGTGCTAGCTGATTGTAACCTGGTGAGATCGTAATGTAATCTCTGAGTGTTCTTCGCAAAAAACAGAAGAATAATAGGCTAGGGGTTCTTTCGTTCCACTGCTTCTCTTTGAATGGTTAGCTCTGAATTTTAGAATGGAAATACCTTCTGGTCAAACCTGGCCAATGACCGTACTAGCCCGGCACCACCATTCACGGCCCTGGCACACCAGGGCCTATTACCTGGCGGGCCGTGCTGGGCTAGCACGGGGGCCTGGGCTCGAGGCATGGGCACAACCCCATGCTCTGTCGAGCAATCACACCAACCCGAGGAACGAGGGGTATGCTGGCCCATTGACTCATGCTACTTCTTTTTCTTGTAGGCCTTAAGATAACTCGTAAGCCTGTTTTTATTCCTGCAAGCAAACATAACCCTTAAGACCAACTGAGATACTAGTATAACACAAAATGTTTAGTGGTTTGACGGTTAAAGGGCGTTACTCACGTGCCCTCGCAAGCCAAATCATAGACGAGCTGTCTTAGCCTAGCCTGCGTGCTTGAGGCTGTGGCCTAGGAATATACCCAACACGCCATGACCAGGCTTGTACTAGGCTTTTTCCGTGTGCTACGGGCCGGCCTTTCCAAAGCCCGACCCGATGGCTAGGTTTGGTCACGGTCAACGAAGGATTAACTGGAAGGGATGACAACATACACTTCCGGCTGCTTTGTGCCCCTTCTTGTCGATTGATGTCGTGGACGCCGCACCATATATAGCGTCACAAACCCTCTTTGTCCTAGGTTCGTCTCCTGTACATAGGACAAAGCTAGAATAAACCATCATTCGTGCGGAAAGTGTCTTTGACTCCCAGCCTCTAGCGCTCCCTTCATTTTTTAAAAATTAAAAACATATCTACAAGTTTCAAAAATAAATATGGGCGTAGTCATTGTTGTATTCCTCAAGCATGCAAATTTAGAACACAATTATTTGTATTATGCATTACATAAAAATGATAAAACCTGAGAAAGTTTGGAGATTTGAAAAATGTATGTACAAATCTACATTTTTGTCACCTTTGTGTAGCTCAAAATACAAAGTATTTGAAATTGATATTTTGCATGTTTGTGATAAAAATCATTGTCTATATCTAGATATTTTATTTCAATTTTTTTGAATCTCATAAATTTTTGATTTTATTTTAAATAGCAGGAGTGGTGCTTAGGAGCCAAAAATATCCACTATGCGGAAAGTGTCTTTGGATCCCGGACTCTAGTGCTCCTTTTATTTTAAAAAATTTAAAAATCATATCTACAAGTTTCAAAAAAATGAAAAATAATTTTGAACCTAGTCATTGTTGTATCCCACAAGCATACCAAATAGCAACACAAATATTTTTCGCAGCACAAATTATTATCTCTCATAGTTGGTGTTACTCTTTGAAATATACATGTGTTAATGCATATTTCTAAGATCACCTAGGTCCTAGCTACTTGCAAATAAGAATAGAAAAATTCCATGCCAGGGGCCAAAGCAGGAATAATGGTCTCAGGTGTCAGAACTCAAGATAAGTCATCAATAGCACTAATGTGTTATTTGTAGCTAGCAAGAGTAACTTAAATCACTATAAAAAAGCTCGTGTCGCTCCCAGGAGGGGCGGTTCGTGTGGAACCCTAGCCACAGTCGCCACCTCCTTCCTCTCCACCCTGATCCCCCATCCGCTATTGAAGGATGCCGTGGGTCAAAGGTCGTGCGGTTGACAGCAGTGGCAGGCTTTCATCCCCTAGCGCGCCTGGTGGCGGCGGGGCCCATCCTCCTCGCGTGCCGAGATCTCCGGCCGGAGTCTCCCAACTGTCCTAGATGGCGTGACTCTTCCGACGAAGGTGGTCGCCGTGTGATGGGCTTGGACTTTTTTCAACGACCTTGGAAACCATCGTCGTTGTGAGAGTGGCACAATGGCTGGTTCATGGGGATCGATGTGGCTCAACCCCTCATCTCCCTAGTGGTGGCCGCGGTACCCGCTGAAATCTCTAGCCTACTGCTAGAAGCTAGCGGGCGGCAGCGTGGGGGGGTGCCGATCTATCTAATAAAGTAGGAAATCCTTGGGTTCTTTGTGGCGCCCCGCTAAAACTACTACTAGAAAATCGCTGTGTTTTTGTGCATTACATCATCATGACCACATGCTCATGTCATCATGCCACATTGCATTTGAGCATCGTCATCATCATGCATGGTTTTTGTCTAAACTATTTTCGAAACGCCTAGTTTTGTTTTCTAAATATTCCCGTCGTTATTCAAATTAAAACCCCGGGCCTCCGGATTATTTTGGTTTGTCTAAAAACGGATTGCCAAAGCCTCGTTCTAAATAAATAAAATATTTAATTTATTTTTTTGGGAGGCAGCCCGCTAGGCTCGGAAGCCCGGCCGGCCACCTCCAAACCCTAGTCTAAAAATATCTAGTCCTAATTCTACCCAATCTTATCCTATCCAGCCTCCCTCCACCTCACCCTGACCAATCCCTCCCTCCACCTCACACCTCCACCTCACCCCGACCAACCACTAGCCGCCACCTCACCCCGCCATGCCACCTCACCCCGCGCAACACACTCAACACCACACACACACACACGCACACAGATGCACCACGCCAACCCATCCCACCACACCAACCGCCTGGCCCCACCCCGCACTGGACAGCCACGCCCCGGCCCGCGCCCACCTGTCCTCCCACCGACCACCCCGGGATTCCCTCCCCACCCCGCGGCCCCACCTTCCCCATCCGCCACCAACCTCTCCCGCAGCCGCGCCTCCACCTCGCCACCATCCTCCCGTCGCCTCTCCTCTGTCCGCCGCCGCCCAGGGTGCTTCCCCCCCACCGCCGCCAGGCCGGCCTCTCCATCTTACCTCCTCGTCCTCTCCGGTCACCAGCTCCCGTGCCCTCCATCTCCAGATCCCCATCGCCGCCCTCCGCCGGAGCCGGCCCCGCCACCATCTCCTCCTCCCCTCGCCGCTCCCCGCGTCGCTCCTGCTGCCTTCCCCAGACGCGCCGCCTCGGCCTGTCGTCCTCGCCAAGCCCTGGGCCCCGTGCATCACCTCCTCGCCGCGCTCCCTCACGCAGGCCGGCACCACCGTCGGCCTCCCTCTCTCCCTGCTGTCCCGCCTCTTCGTCTTCCTCCCCGACGACCTGCCGAGCCCGGGTCCCTCTGCGTCGACCTTGCCGCGAGCAAGCTTCCGCGCCCGGGCACCCCTCTCCGTTTCCATGTCGCCAACCACCCGGCGCCCTGCCGCAGGTGTGCCCGCCGCCGACGCCTGCCGTTCGCCTTCCTCCGGCCTCGTCTTCCCCCTCCCCCTCCCCTGCAACCGCTGCGCGTCGTCGCCTCTGCCCACGTCGCCGCTGAGCCGAGCTCCTCCTGGCCGCGCTGTGCCACCGTCACCCCGGCCCGTCCTCGACCTCCCGCCTCCGGAAGTCGCTCCTGCTCCGACCTTGGCCAGGCTGCCAGCCTCTCCCCCCTCCGGCGAGCCATCTACCTGCCGTTCGGGTCCGGCCCCGAGCACCTCCTTGTCTCTGCTGCATGTTCCCTTGTGTGCATAGTAGCACAGTGGATGTTTTGTTTTGTGTTGCCGTTTTGTGAGGCCCGTGATCTGCCACGTGCGGCCATAGATTCTTGTCCACGAGATCCACCGAGTTCTCTGTCACAGATACGATGGCAGAGTGTCGCTTCCAAGATCTGTCGACGCAAGATCTTCGATGCCATCGTGCGAAGCCAAAACCCGAAGGGCCATCTTGTACCCGGTGTCGTCTATTCAAGTTCGCCTTCAACAATGAAGTCGGTACCCGAAGCATCGTCAACATCGACCTCTACGCCAAAACCCGAATGTGATGGCGACGCATTCCAAGATCTTCATCGTGGACACCAAGTTCTCCTTCCTGCCTTCGAAGCCCCAACCCCGAAGACCGAACCCCGTGCATCGACATGATCTTCTTCATGGACGCCGAGACCCCGACCGGAAGATGCCCGGAACACCAAGATCTGCTTCCAAACGCTTTGACCGAGGCCGAACCAAGATCTCCCCGGATGCGACAAGTTCTTCTTCCTGGCTGCGATGCCCGAGAACACGGAACGCCAAGTCCTTCGTCCCGGAATGCCAAGCTCTCCTTCCGTTGTCCGAGACCGTTTCCGTCGAACCGTTCCCCCGTCGAACCCTGTCGGACCCCGAACCCCCGGAATCCAAGATCTTCCGAACCCAGATGTGTGAACCTTTTCCTAAGCCCCTATTTTATAAATGCTATCTATATAAATTGTCGCATCTTAAATTGTCCATGCATGAATATCTGTCTGTGGTTTGGGGGCATTATGTCGATTCACCGCATGATTAAATATGGAGTCTATATGCGGGATATCTTTGCCTTATTCCGGACTCCATTTAAATTGGTGTAGCGAACCGATGCCATGTTCTGTCCTGTTAATACAACATTTAAATTGCGGGGGTTCTAAACAACATGAACCTATTAATTAATTGTCGGGACCCCGGTTTCGCTTAATATTGCCTAATTGCACCGCATCTGCATCATATCATAATCATGCCGGATCTTTTGCCGTAGTATTAAATATTGCATCCGGTGTTTCTTCTAGTGTTTGCTTCTTCGCGGATTAGGCCAATGAGTTGATGCGAGTATCAACAAGTTCTTCGGATATGAACATTCGGCAGTGTTTCCCAGGCGAGCATCTCTCCCCTTCTACCTATTTTGCATTTATAGTCTTTATTTCCTCCTGCTGATCTATTGCTATCCGTGTCGCGACGCTTTAGTTTCCGAACACCAGTTATATCCCATGCAGCCTCTATATTGCCTTGGACACCTCCTAATACCTGTTGTTTGGTAGATAGCTGGCCTTGCGAGTCGTAGTTGCTTGCTCAGGTGCGATCTTGTGTTGTTGAGTACCACAGTTGTTGGTATGCTGGCAGATGTTGACGGTGGAGATGCTTAATGGTGGAGATCATTATGACTTTAAATACAACTATTAAAATGCTAGCTATAACTAATGCAGAGGCATCGGTGGGCAATAGATGTTATTTGGTCCTTCCACGCCCACTTGTGTCCCGTAGGACCCCGAGTACTTGATACCTGTTCCTTGATTTTTCGCACTATCCACATCCGGGAGGCCGTGGACCCCCCCTGAGCCAGAGCTTGATTCATTTCTATTTCTTGGGGCCACAAAGTAGTTTGGGGCTTTATTACTATCCTGTACCTATGCCATGCTTTACTGCTTTATTTAATATTGTGCGTGGAGCACCTATACTGTTTAGGATTGCGGAGTGTTTTCGCGGTATCGACAAGCCCAGTCACACTTTCGGGTTCCCAGTCGTTTACAACCATTGGCGCAAACCTTGGGTCCGTCTCGGAGCCGGCCAACTTCGTTGCGGGTTGCTTAATGGGGTGGCCCCCTGAAATATTTCTGAATCCTGTGATCGCTTTGTCGTGAATGCCTCGTTGGGTTTTGAGTTGGTTTTTCCGAGGTTGATCGAGTGTGTGTTGCTATTTGTGCACCCCTGCAGGGTAAAACTTTCTGAAAGCCGTGTCCGCGATTATGGACGACTTGGAGCATAGTATCTCGATCATAGACAAGCATAACTAAAGTAGTGCTATAAACTTGACTTAATATATGACTAGTAATCAGATTCCAACTATAACGGAATGGATATTAAAAATGCCAACAACTGGTGGATCGGGGTTGTTTGTTATATATGCCTAGTAAGTATTGCAACTCCAATGGAATGTGATAAAAGTGCCAACAACTGCTGGTTTTTGGGATTCCTCAGGACAATTTATATCCGACTAGTAAATGTTCCAACTACAACGGAATGGTTAATTAAACCACCCACTACTTATGCTTCAGGATGACTCATTCTATCTATATCTGACTAGTAAGAGCTTCAACTGTAACCGAATGAATAAAACTGCCAACTGTGTGAGTTCCTCGGTTTGACTTCCTGATTTGGTCTCGAGGGGGAATACCAGGATGGGTTTGTTTGGTGTTAGCTTCAGGTTGGATCCAAATAGGTCTTTCTTATCCCTCTGTGATAACCGCCAGTTGTATCGAGTCTCTATAGGTTGTTTAGTGCTGCTGCGCTGCCGTTTCAGCCCACCATACCTATGTAGGCGAGAGCCGCCGAACTCTAGCCTCGCCGTGTACTGGCCTTAGTACTGACGCTCCTCTTTTTCCTTTGCCCTTTGTCGGCACCCCTTTTGTTGTAGCAGGTTTGAGATCAACGTCGTTAGCAGGGTTACCCTTCCGCCTTGGTCTGGGCAGGGTTATGGACGCCATTGGTTATTCTTCAGGGCTCTTAGCCCCATTTGCATCTTGTCCATCAACGGACACTCTATCGTTTTCAAGGTGATTTGGATCTTTGTATTGTATATCTGTATTCTTGACTCGTTGAGTCGTTGTTGTATATATATATATGTATTCTGTGGGTCCCATCGAGGATTGTTGTGTAATGGTATTACTTCGTTTTCCACCCGCACGAAAGTGCCTGGTGGGCGTCCTTGAATCGTTTTTATGCGGGTTTGGCGGAAAGGGCTAAAACTTGCATAGGGACGATTTGAGGGTGTTACAGAGTGGTATCAGAGCTCAGCAGTTGCGATACCCCACAAGTCCAGCCTCTAGGATAACCTAGCTAACGGCCGAAGTAGAGTGTCAAAACTATTTTGCAAAATCGGTTGGTTAGATCTGATTAGGTCTGTTTTACTCCTTACCCCTCTGCTGCTCTCCTCTCGCCTCTGCGTGTTTTGAATCTGCTCTCTTATCTTTTCTGCGAGTAAAGGAATTCTCGTTGTTGGGTTTCCGTCATACCTTCAGGGTTTCGTTTCCTTCTTTGGTAACGGTGTTTCTACCTTCGGGATTCATGCTATCTGAAGAATCCTTCATATGTTGTACTTCCCTTTGTTCCTCCTTGTGCCTTCTGGTGGTTTTCGACGCGACGACATCATCTACGCCAGATCCGATGCAGAGTCTGCATCACTCCTTTGTTCCGAACCTCGTTTGATGAGATCTTCAGTCTAATTCCGAGGGTTGGTTGCATGATTCTCTGATTCGTGTGCAGAGTAATGGTTTGGGTGCGCGATGGACTGATCACCATCCGACTACTCTTATCGTTCGCTTTCGTATATCGAATCGGTGGATCCAGCAATGTTACTCCGTCCACGGAAGCTAGAGGTGGCTTTATTTGTTGATACCTCTACCTTCGCCCCTTTGTTCCCGGAGTGTTCTCTCGACGATCATGGACAACGACCTCTTGTTAGTGGTGTTGCGAGGATCTACACGAAGCGAGAAGATTCAGATCGCCGACCTTTTTCCCGGTACCATGAGGAGGATCTCGAGGGCGAGATCCATTGTTATTGGTGTCGATTTGTGGCGCCCCGCTAAAACCACTACTAGAAAATCGCTGTATTTTTGTGCATTGCATCATCATGACCGCATGCTCATGTCATCATGCCACATTGCATTTGAGCATCATCATCATCATGCATGGTTTTTGTCTAAACTATTTTCGAAACACCTAGTTTTGTTTTCTAAATATTCCCGTCGTTATTCAAATTAAAACCCCGGGCCTCCGAATTATTTTGGTTTGTCTAAAAACGGATTGCCAAAGCCTCATTCTAAATAAATAAAATATTTAATTTAGTTTTTTGGGAGGCAGTCCGCTAGGCCTGGAAGCCCGGTCGGCCACCTCCAAACCCTAGTCTAAAAATATCTAGTCCTAATTCTACCCAATCCTATCCTAACCAGCCTCCCTCGACCTCACCCTGACCAATCCCCTCCCTCCACCTCACACCTCCACCTCACCCCGACCAACCACTAGCCGCCACCTCACCCCGCCAACGCCACCTCACCCCGCGCAACACACTCAACACCACACACACACACACGCACACAGATGCACCACGCCAACCCATCCCACCACACCAACCGCCTGGCCCCACCCCGCACTGGACAGCCACGCCCCGGCCCGCGCCCACCTGTCCTCCCACCGACCACCCCGGGATTCCCTCCCCACCCCGCGGGCCCACCTTCCCCATCCGCCACCAACCTCTCCCGCAGCCGCGCCTCCACCTCGCCACCATCCTCCCGTCGCCTCTCCTCTGTCCGCCGCCGCCCAGGGTGCTTCCCCCCCACCGCCGCCAGGCCGGCCTCTCCATGTTACCTCCTCGTCCTCTCCGGTCACCAGCTCCCGTGCCCTCCATCTCCAGATCCCCATCGCCGCCCTCCGCCGGAGCCGGCCCCGCCACCATCTCCTCCTCCCCTCGCCGCTCCCCGCGTCGCTCCTGCTGCCTTCCACAGACGCGCCGCCTCGGCCTGTCGTCCTCGCCAAGCCCTGGGCCCCGTGCATCACCTCCTCGCCGCGCTCCCTCACGCAGGCCGGCACCACCGTCGGCCTCCCTCTCTCCCTGCTGTCCCGCCTCTTCGTCTTCCTCCCCGACGACCTGCCGAGCCCGGGTCCCTCTGCGTCGACCTTGCCGCGAGCAAGCTTCCGCGCCCGGGCACCCCTCTCCGTTTCCCTGTCGCCAACCACCCGGCGCCCTGCCGCAGGTGCGCCTGCCGCCGACGCCCGCCGTTCGCCGTCCTTCGGCCTCGTCTTCCCCCCTCCCCCCCCCCCCCCCCCCCCCCCCCCGCGATCGC
The DNA here is from genome assembly GCA_910589775.1 of Avena eriantha. Classification (NCBI taxonomy): domain Eukaryota; kingdom Viridiplantae; phylum Streptophyta; class Magnoliopsida; order Poales; family Poaceae; genus Avena; species Avena eriantha. Next base: position 260,218,161 of record OU342742.1, read on the forward strand.
TGCATGTCGTCGCCTCTGCCCACGGCGCCGCTGAGCCGAGCTCCTCCTGGCCGCACCGTGCCGCCGTCACCCCGGCCCGTCCTCGACCTCCCGCCTCTGGCCGCCGCTCCTGCTCCGACCCGGCCAGGCTGCCAGCCTCTCCCCCTCCGGCGAGCCATCTACCTGTCGTTCGGGTTCGGCCCCGAGCACCTCCTTGTCTCTGCTACCTGTTCCCTTGTGTGCATAGTAGCACAGTGGATGTTTTTTTTGTGTTGCCGTTTTGTGAGGCCCGTGATCTGCCACGTGCGGCCATAGATTCTTGTCCACGAGATCCATCGAGTTCTCCGTCACGGATACGATGGCAGAGTGTCGCTTCCAAGATCTGTCGACGCAAGATCTTCGATGCCATCGTGCGAAGCCAAAACCCGAGGGGCCATCTTGTACCCAGTGTCGTCTATTCAAGTTCGCCTTCGACGATGAAGTCGGTACCCAAAGCATCGTCAACATCGACCTCTACGCCAAAACCCGAATGTGATGGCGACGCATTCCAAGATCTTCATCGTGGAGACCAAGTTCTCCTTCCTGGCTTTGAAGCCCCGACCCCGAAGACCGAACCCCGTGGATTGACATGATCTTCTTCATGGACGCCGAGACGTCGACCGGAAGATGCCCGGAACACCAAGATCTGCTTCCGAACGCTTTGACCATGGTCGAACCAAGATCTCCCCGGATGCGACAAGTTCTTCTTCCCGGCTGTGATGCCCGAGAACACGGAACGCCAAGTCCTTCGTCCCGGAACGCCAAGCTCTCCTTCCGTTGTTCGAGACCGTTTCCGTCGAACCGTTCCCCCGTCGAACGCTGTCGGACCCCGGACCCCCGGAATCCAAGATCTTCCGAACCCAGATGTGTGAACCTTTTCTTGAGCCCCTATTTTATAAATGCTATATATATAAACTATCGCATCTTAAATTGTCCATGCATGCATATCTGTCTGTGGTTTGGGGGCATTATGCCGATTCACCGCATGATTAAATATGGAGTCTATATGCGGGATATCTTTGCCTTATTCCGGACTCCATTTAAATTGGTGTAGCGAACCGATGCCATGTTCTGTCCTGTTAATACAACATTTAAATTGCGGGGGTTCTAAACAACATGAACCTATTAATTAATTGTCGGGACCCCGGTTCCGCTTAATATTGCCTAATTGCACCGCATCTGTATCATATCATAATCATGCCGGATCTTTTGCCGTAGTATTAAATATTGCATCCGGTGTTTCTTCTAGTGTTTGCTTCTTCGCGGATTAGGCCAATGAGTTGATGCGAGTATCGACAAGTTCTTCGGATATGAACCTCCGGCAGTGTTTCCCAGGCGAGCATCTCTCCCCCTTCTACCTATTTTGCATTTATAGTCTTTATTTCCTCATGTTGATCTATTGCTATCCGTGTCGCGATGCTTTAGGTTCCGAACACCAGTTATATCCCGTGCAGCCTCTATATTGCCTTGGACACCTCCTAATACCTGTTGTTTGGTAGATAGCTGGCCTTGCAAGTCGTAGTTGCTTGCTCAGGTGCGATCTTGTGTTGTTGAGTACCACAGTTGTTGGTATGCTGGTAGATGTTGACTAATGCAGAGGCATCGGTGGGCAATAGATGTTATTTGGTCCTTCCACGCCCACTTGTGTCCCATAGGACCCCGAGTACTTGATACCTGTTCCCTGATTTTTCGCAATATCCACATCCGGGAGGCCGTGGACCCCCCTGAGCCAGAGCTTGATTCATTTCTATTTCTTGGGGCCACAAAGTAGTTTGGGGATTTATTACTATCCTGTACCTATGCCATGCTTTACTGCTTTATTTAATATTGTGCGTGGAGCACCTGTACTGTTTAGGATTGCGAAGTGTTTTCGCGGTATCGACAAGCCCAGTCACACTTTCGGGTTCCCAGTCATTTACAGCCATTGGCGCAAACCTTGGGTCCGTCTCGGAGTCGGCCAACTTCGTTGCGGGTAGCTTAATGGGGTGGCCCCCTGAAATATTTCTGAATCCTGTGATCGCTTTGTCGTGAATGCCTCATTGGGTTTTGAGTTGGTTTTTCCGAGGTTGATCAAGTGTGTGTTGCTATTTGTGCACCCCTGCAGGGTAAAACTTTCTGAAAGCCGTGTCCGCGGTTATGGACGAATTGGAGCACAGTATCTCGATCATAGACAAGCATAACTAAAGTAGTGCTATAAACTTGACTTAATATATGACTAGTAATCAGATTCAACTATAACGGAATGGATATTAAAAATGTCAACAACTGGTGGATTGGGGTTGTTTGTTATATATGCCTAGTAAGTATTGCAACTCCAATGGAATGTGATAAAAGTGCCAACAACTGCTGGGTTTTGGGATTCCTCAGGACAATTTATATCCGACTAGTAAATGTTCCAACTACAACAGAATGGTTAATTAAACCACCCACTACTTATGCTTCAGGATGACTCATTCTATCTATATCTGACTAGTAAGAGCTTCAACTGTAACCGAATGAATAAAACTGCCAACTGTGTGAGTTCCTCGGTTTGACTTCCTGATTTGGTCTCGAGGGGGAATACCAGGATGGGTTTGTTTGGTGTTAGCTTCAGGTTGGATCCAAATAGGTCTTTCTTATCCCTCTGTGATAACCGCCAGTTGTATCGAGTCTCTATAGGTTGTTTAGTGCCGCTGCGCTGCCGCTTCAGCCCACCATACCTATGTAGGCGAGAGCCGCCGAACTCTAGCCTCGCCTTGTACTGGCCTCAGTACTGACGCTCCTCTTTTTCCTTTGCCCTTTGTCGGCACCCCTTTTGTTGTAGCAGGTTTGAGATCGACGTCGTTAGCAGGGTTACCCTTCTGCCTTGGCCTGGGCAGGGTTATGGACGCCATTGGTTATTCTTCAGGGCTCTTAGCCCCATTTGCATCTTGTCCATAGATGGACGCTCTATCGTTTTCAAGGTGATTTGGATCTTTGTATTGTATATCTGTATTCTTGACTCGTTGAGTCGCTGTTGTATATATATATCTTTTCTGTGGGTCCCATCGAGGATTGTTGTGTAATGGTATTACTTCGTTTTCCACCCGCACGAAAGTGCCTGGTGGGCGTCCTTGAATCGTTTCTATGCGGGTTTGGCGGAAAGGGCTAAAACTTGCATAGGGCCGATTTGAGGGTGTTACATTCTTCTAGCATCAAGACGGTGTTCTGTTTTATTCCTAGTCTCATTGATATGGTCGGTGACGAGTTCTGAAAGGCTTCACCAGAGATCTCCATTGGGCGCTTCATGCATATAGATTGCTGGATCAGATGAGATTCGGTCGTGTGCACCCCTATTTCTGTCTGTGTGGCTTCATGAGGTTGTGACATGACAATGACGGATGAGGTCTGAGGTCTAGTAATGGTGAACTGAGTCTTCGAGGTGACATGGACTTTGCTAGGTGATTCTTAACTTGTAGCAACGGTATCATCAAGTGGGGGCGATAGAACATGAGGAATATAAAGCCTTATCTTCCACAGTAAAAATCCAAGGCCTAACCTTAATTCGTTGTGCCTCACAATGGCCTTGTTGAAGTCATTGTTTTGAGAGCGGGGATTTTCTCCAGGGTGAATACGGTCGGACGGCGATGGCACTTGTGCACCATTTCCTTCTTGGAAATGTCACTTTTAGAGAATTTGGACTCCGAGCGTTCTCTTGGTAGGATTTTGTGTTGCGTTTATAAGGTTTTGACAACTCTAGAGAGGTCTTTTGTTTATTCTTCTTCTTTTTGTTGTAAGACTATGTGCATCCGTAATGTTGTTAGGAGATTTCGTTGTTTTAGGTGTTATTGGTATCTCCACGATATTAATATATTCCTTTTGGCGAAAAAGATATATGGTAGTATTGAATATACATAACTATACAAATCATTGAGAATTAGAAATAAATTATATTTTCTTTACTATGTCTTGTCGTAATTTTGTTTGCAGTTGAAAAAACGCTCAGTTATATTTTTGCTTGCTGACAAATTAGAAAGAAATTATATAGTACTAAAAGCATGTGAAATCTACTATGGATAAATTACAGATAATTCGAAACGCTGAATTTTAACCCAGTTGAGAGTCAGATTTGTTGGGAAGCTAGTATGTTGGCAAAGTAACTTACTCTCTACTCAGGATCGGCTTATGGTAATAAATTCAGTTTTAGTTAGCTTATCAATGTTTATACTCTCATTTATTGAAATACCTAAGAAAACATGTTGACTTCTACCGGTCAAGATTTTTTTGACAAAATGAGGGTACGAAAAAGAAGTATAGATTAATGAAGTGGAATATCATCTGTCAGCCAAAAGAGCAGCAAGGTCTAGGAATTGAGGTACTTGAATGGAAAACTAGATGTTAACGAGAAAGGAGTGTGGTAAGAAATGTTGCATAACATGTACCTACTTAATAAAACGGTGTACAAGTTAAGACTAAAACAGTGGATTCACCTTTTTTGAAAGAGATTATACATATCAAAAGAAATTTTTTTGACGAGGGATTTGTTCAGTTGGGTGATGGATCAGGTGTTCTCTTTTGGGATGACACTTTGGTTGGGTGACACCACTACCCTTGTGCAATAATACCTGTCCTTAGATAACATTGCACAACAGAATAATGTTTTGGTTGCCAATGTTCTCGACCAAACTCACTTGACTATTGTTTTTAGGAGAGCGTTAACTAGCTATAAATGGAATGAAGGATCTCTAAAGATCTGGAGACCACTTTAAGCTTAATTAATTGAAACTCAACTGGTCAAAGTGAATGATTAACAAAGATCCAAATGTGTACTTAGCTCCAATTGGTCATTTTAATACCAATAGAGAACAATTCAATTTGGAATGTGGACTTTATTTTAGAATATATCTAGAATAGATTAGAGGTTAGCTCATATGTTCCCATTGTTGCCTAAATATAATTAGAACATAACATGTGGTCTCTTGTCCATTATTTCTTTATTAATCCAAGTTCATTACGTTATTGTATTAGCTCTTGGGATTATAGATAACTAGATGGAAAAGCGCGCTTCGCCACGCCGTTTACATTATGTTCTGACAACGTGCGGGGTTGATGTGATACCATGTGTTTTCAAAAGGAGTTTGGTCATCTATTTGGAAACTTACGGAGTGTTTTTGCCTGATCTGAACACAACATAATCATGCATTCATTCAGTCTTGTGATCATATTGATTATCTATACCAAGAAAACTACATGTTTATTAAATTAAGAATAGAGAGAACTTTCATTTACACATCAGGGAAATCATGCAAGCATATATAATAGCACCAAAGAAAATAATACAGATCTATATAATTTTATTATGTATACAACGGCAAAGCGCTCATACTAATCACATCCAACTCACTATTAAAATGTCTAGGTAGTGTTGTATGGTCTTCTATGGCAGATACATTAACCATTACATGAATTGTGGCGAGAAGCAACAAATTATACTTACTTTATTAGGTAAGAATTATAGGACAATGCAAAAACTATGTATTTACTGCAAGCATCAAGCCAACAAAAATGCCTACGACAGTAGTAACAATCCCATGCCATTAACATTAGGGTCCTTTCTATGTTTCTTTTACTTCTCAACATCCAAAGAACCCAGAAGTCCAAAAATCTTCTAGCAACAAAAGAAGCATAGCCGCACCAGTGTCTTCAGCTCGATGCTAGGACCTGTTTTGAACGTGTCTTTCATATTACCATTTGTTTTGCGATGTGGAAAGACCTACTACCTTTGTACACTTCGAATATTATAATAGATCATACTCCAAAAAGAATGCGGCAAAATTCAAGTTTTGAATGAAAGCCAAGAAATAACAATGCAGTGTCCTTTGAACTTTGTTTGGAAAAAAAGAAATTTATAATCACTTACTTGTTGTTGAACCCGGAAAATCGAAGTAGAGCACGGGGCTCGCTGAAGCCCTTTTGAATTTTTCAAAATGTGCTAGATATTTTTTAAAGAATACATAGTCAACAATATAAATTACAAGTCTGCAAATTTTCAATGTAAAATATCTTGTATTTTGGGAGCAAAAAAAAGAAATGCGGCAAATTTTAGAAAAATAAGGCCCATTCAAAATTGCACTGTTTACACACAGATCTAAAAAACTCTCATTTTTTGCTGAGGCCAGAATACAAAGTATTTTCACATACATTTTTGCATGCGCGTAATATAAATCATTACCTGCATCCTTGTATTTTTTTTAGCATTTTCTGAATCATTAAGTTTAAACTTTAAAAAAAAGGTCTACCGTGATGGACGGGCTCCAAAACTGACGCTCTCTTGCTGAACCAATAGAAATAGGCAACTGTATATAACTTCCTTTGACAAAAAAATACAGTGTAATGGGGAAAGGGCCATATTAACTTGTACCTAGCAGCACTAAAGTGTTCTTAGCTAATAAAACTTTTGAGGTATCAGGTAGTTACTTCTTGAGGACACAAGGCTACTATTCTGCTCGCAAAATTATTGAGGTGTCATCTTGTTATTTTAATCTATTATATATTAAAAGTACATTAAAGGCTAACCAGAAAATAGAGAAATAGATTCGAAAATCCCACAAAACTCAGAAACATCTGGCCAGTAAATTAGTGGGCCGGGTTATAATTAAGAAAACACAACCGTGCGATCATCTTAAGAAAATTAGGAGCCTCCGGCCCTCCACGTTAATCCTAGGGGTTATCAAGTTTTTCCCATCGAATTAATCAGTTATCCATCTGGAACCGTTGGACAAACCCCGATCATCCTTCTTTCCTCCGCATGACGGATCGGCGCCGTCGTGACTCGTCCTTCCCGGGCAACTAATTTGGCGCAAGATGCAATGGACAGCGCGGCAGCAGTGGCCAAACTGGGTGCCATCCTCAATATTAGCCGGAATCGATCTGCCAATGATCCCGCGCTGATACTTGGTACGCAACATTCTCTCTTTTATCTAATCAGATCTGTGAGTGGTTGAACATGTTGATTTTCTCGCGTCACCAGCTGCATGCACCTTCTGTATAACCTCACACGATTCAATTGCATGCATGGCAGGAGCCTATGGTATTCCTTCACGTTTTTTGGTATTTCCACTTCAGATTGGTCAGAAGAATATTTACTGTTCTCTTTATCTGGTAGCTCGGGCAGGTGACAAAGTAGATGCCCTTGCTGTCGCTCTTGCATCAATAGAAGTTCCATGTACCAAATCCACAGTTTTACCTGAAACAACAGTTGTTATCCCGCGTGTTTATCGCTTCATGGAGACAACACATGAGAAAGCGGCCGGCGACAACCACAAATGAGTTTCAGCGGCATTATTTTTCTCCATAGGCGTACGAGGGAATTGGTATGCATGAGCATGCACCACCGCCAGATGAGAATAACGCCTCCAGCCCTCCAGGTTCCCTCGGCAAGAACAATATTCGCTTGCCACAAGTACCTGCGGCTTCCAATCCCCGCACTATTGGAAATAATCTTGCCCTAGTGAGTTTGAGTCTAATTAGGTTTGCTATTTAGGTTGTTTCTAGTCTAGTACTAGTCGGATGGGATTCATGAGCTAGCTAGCTAGTTGTAGCTTGCCATGTCGAGTAGCACTAGGACTGTGTGTGTCCATGTGGTGTTAGTAGTATGTGTTAGTTTAGGTAAGTGTTTCCTAGTATAGTCTGCTCGTGTTAGAGTAGGATTAGGACGTTGGTCTCAGGCTGGCCGTGTATATATATACACGGTGGTGTGCTGCGAGAAGTTGTACCGAGAGATATTGAGAAAAATAAAACGAAGAAGGGCACGATACGAGCCCTTGGCCATAAGATTTGTTTTCGAGCGTGTGCGTTTGTCTAATCTGATGTGATCGATCCGTGGGAATTGCAACAATTGGTATCAGAGCGAGGTCAAGGATTTGAAGCCACGCTTGCCCCGGGGAGGCGACCCATACTACCGCCTCGGGGCGGGCGATCGTCGTTCGGTGGAGTGACATGGAGGAGTCGGCAAGCAGGCCATCGTCAAAAAGGTGGTGGTCATCATTGGCGGGAGTGCGTCAAGTTCGTCAAGGCGGTGGAGGTAGATGATTATTGATGGGGGGGTGGTACCGAGGTGCGGTCTCAGAAATCTCGTCAAGATCGTTGTCCGGGGAAGTATGAATCAAGTCATCAAGGTGTGCCCATGAGTTCTTGAAGGTGCGTCCAAGAGATTGTGGTTGTGAAGTTTTTGCGACAGATGTGTCACTGGCGGAGAATAGTGTGTGTGGGAGCGAGCGGGAAAAGGATGTTGTGTCCTTGCGGTTCTGTTCGTAACTGTTGTGTTCCGGCGAGTTCATGTGCGAAAAGATGCGTTGCACGTACATGACAAGTTGCGTTGCCATCGGACGTGAAGTGTTGTTCGGTAAGATGCGTCATCGACAACAAAGAGAAGATGTGAAGTTGTGTCCTAGTGCTGGTCTACGAGACCATTGTAATTGAAGCAGGCAAAGGTTGAGGGACTATCCATTGAATATGTTACCGTGGACAAAGGCGCAATTTGCGCGCCTCAATCAAGTTGTATGCGTATCTCAACGAAAAGACGAAGACCAACGTAAAGATGTTCGCGGACCGGTCAAGATGAGTTCCTGCATGAGGCTGTGCGTTTAGTCTGCATGTGGCACGCTAAGATGCGGCAGCGTGGGCTGGTAGTCCAGAAGTGACACGTTGAGTCGAGTGGTCTATGTTGTGAATCTGCAATAGGTCAAGATCAAGGAAGTACAGGGAGACACCAAGTTAAGATCAAGGGAAGTGCGAGTGGGAAGTTCAAGATTAGGGGGAGATTGTTGAAAATAATCTTGCCCTAGTGAGTTTGAGTCTAATTAGGTTTGCTAATTAGGTTGTTTCTAGTCTAGTACTAGTCAGATGGGATTCATGAGCTAGCTAGCTAGTTGTAGCTTGCCATGTCCGAGTAGCACTAGGACTATGTGTGTCCATGTGGTGTTAGTAGTATGTGTTAGTTTAGGTAAGTGTTTCCTAGTCTAATCTGCTCGTGTTAGAGTAGGATTAGGACGTTGGTCTCAGGCTGACCGTGTTTATATATACACGGTGGTGTGCTGCGAGAAGTTGTACCGAGAGATATTGAGAAAAATAAAACGAAGAAGGGCACGATACGAGCCCTTGGCCATAAGATTTGTTTTCGAGCGTGTGCATTTGTCTAATCTGATGTGATCGATCCGTGGGAATTCCAACACGCACTCCCGAATTGCGGAGCCGCACGCTGAATCACCTGTGCTTTAATTCAGACGAAGACGATATCAAACTGAAAGGTGCTAGCAAATTGACCTGTCAGATGAATCTAATACACCAGGATGTAGAGTAGAGTTTCTTCTGATTATATGCGTTCAAATCTATTATCAAGGTTGGAGGAAACTACAAGCTCGATTTTTTTTGTATGTATATATATGCTTCACGGCTGGGTGATTTTTGGAGTACGGTGCCCTACAAGCAAGGTAACAGGATGAGCTAGCCTAAATGGTATGTCAAGTTGTCAACAGTGTAATCCATCATCCAGGTACACCTACTGCTATATTGTTCCAAGAAAAAATTATTGATGGAACAACCACAGTGAAAGGCCCTGGCGGTACCTCCTTGGTGAACCATTTTTTGATTTTAACTCTAATTTGTGACACATATTATTGGTTTCTCCCGACCCATAATAATTTTTAATTGTTTGATTTTCTAGCATCAGCCTTTGCAACTGTGCTATAATAAAATCAATAATTCATATGATCGTCTCATGGAAATTTTTGGCCATTTGTTTGCATGATTTCTCTGTCACGTACAATTTAAGAGTCACAGTTAGTCATCTTCCCTCAAAGTACTCATATTGTCTATTTCTTTTTAAGGTTAACATACAATGTACAATCATGAGGAGAGAGGACAACATGATGTTTTCACGAGTTCAACACTACGAGGAGAGCAGTATCAACATGTCTACTAGAATTTAATTGACATGTAATGCCCTCAGTTTGCATGGTTGCTAGAGATGTCGTGTTTTATTTGCTGCATGACACGCTAATAAATGCGATGTCTATTTGATCCCTAAGTACTACTCCAAATACACATATGTATTTCCTTAGAGTATTAGCTAAGTGTAGATTTGGTTTATGGACCATTAAATATGATGCTATTTTCCTTGAATGGTATTTGATGTACTTTTTTCTCCTCCAAAGCTGTTTTGACATGCTAAATCTAAACTTGTGTCTACCTTATCACATAGGTTTGAAAATTCCACTAATCATCCTATTACACACAAAGAATGCACGAAGGTGCCAAAAAGTGAGTCTAAAAGAAAGTCAGAGATGGGAGGTCTCATGAAATAAATATTTTTACAAACTCCAAAGATAATAAGAAAATATAAAAGAATTACACAAATGGAAAATATAAAATACCGAATAGGGAGTTTCTATCGAATTTGTTCTGTGATATTGTTTAATTGATTTGTTTCTTTAAAACAGTAGCATTATCAGATTATTTTTCATTAAAAAACTTTTATCTTTCTCATTGTAGATTCTTTATTAAAAATTGATGTACTCAAGAAGTTATCGACAATGATGTGTTTATTTACCCATGGAAATAAACACGTCAAGAAAGACTACTTTGGGACTGTCGAAACCACTTTGAAGAACCAAACTACAAGTCATTCTGAGTTGCAGATCAAAGCACACATGTGACCAACACTATGCTTGGCTGATAGTTAAGTGAACAACTATATGCAATATTTCCTTTGGAAAAATATAGGGTTGTTCGCCATGCTAAATCTTTCAATTTTCAATCTGATGGGCGATATAATGTCATTTTGGCTGCTCTTATTTACCTCTGGTATGTCCCGTCCTTTTATTTTAGAGCTCTAATAATATCGAATTAGCATCACAATATTTTCCTTGATTATAGAAATCCGTGTCATTAAGCATTCCAGAAATCATGATACATAGTTAACAAAATAAAATTGTTACCGTATGCATAAAATAATGCATTTTCCGAGTATATAAATTGTCAAAATAGCACGGTTGATTTGAAAAGTTCTTCCATTAAGCATTCCGCACATCACATGACATAGTGAAGGAAATAAATATGTTTATTATGCGTAATCCTATTAGGTTCGTTTAAATGGTCTTAAATAGACATCTTTAACCACTATATTTTATAAGAACATACGAAGCTAAAAGCTGTAGTATGGAAATATATAGAATACGGATAGATACACATTAAACATAGAGTTTTATATTATAAATTTCTTTTTAGGGGGTGCCTGCGCAATTGCGCAGGCCACTTTGCTAGTTATAAGAATATCATCAGACTCCAAAGGAAACTTACCAGATCCCACATATCTATTTATTTCCGTTTTCCACACAAAAAATTTACACACAACTTGAATCAAATAGATAACTCACTATGCAATAACATGATATGTTTACCTTTGTAAAGCACCGAAACACTCTGGGAGCTAAAATTTGGAAACAAATAATTTCTACCATACCATACAAACACATGTTTATCACTGGATTTGTAAATCAACAAAAACATAATCCAAGGACTATTTCCTTTTTGCTTCTTCTAACCCAAAGCTTACACTAATCCAAGGTACATATGACTGAACAAAGTTGCCAAGAAGAAAAGAGAGAAGTCATTTCAAAGTATGACACTATACTAAGAAAACTGTCATGGCAGAAGTTTACACATAACGATTCCTAGTCGCTATGCAGTTTACACAGAATGGTTACAAAATCAAAGTATAAGATCTTAGCAGATTCAGACTGTTGTATACAACACTTGGAGATCAGGAGTTCTGAACAACATGGCCCCTCATGGTGTCATGAGACATGGAGGGCAAGTTTAGACGCATGATCCACTTTTGAATTTCTATTTGTATAATTCAAGATGGTTTCAACCCAAATGGAACATGTTATCCTAAGCATATTTTATCCTTATCTTCATTCCCAAGGGGAGATCTCTCCCTCGGATAACGGGAGTAGACTTCTCAGCTTCACTTGGCAAAAATAGAGACCTACATTCTTCATGAGCTCCACTATGGCTGGAAAATGGTCCACCAGTGTACATCAGGCTAGCGGCTATAGCAACATTCAGGTCAGCTCCTTCCTATTGAGCTGCAAGCCCGCAATCAGCTCTATTTCACCCGTGCCTTCTCATTGATTGCCAAAAAGAGAAATAACTTCATGCCAAGTGGGTATGTGCGCCTGATTACAAGAGGTCGTAATCCTCCGGGCAGCATCAGGAGTGATCCACTGCCCGAGACCATTATATTGGAGCCCATGTACTGCCACAAGGCACTAAGGAAATTACCCCTAGATGCCAAGGTGTCAATGTAAGCCGAAAGGTAAACCTTTCACAGATGCTCGGGAGTAGGGTACATACTATTAAATTTATACCAATTCTACACAAATACGCATAACTTGTTTTACTGAATAGTGAGTTCTTGCTCTGCTGATCCCTAGGTACCCTTCTCAGCAACTCGTTTAAAGCAGATTTTCCGGCAACTCAGGCTAACTCTGACATAGCTCTTATATCATCATCTATCAGGACAAATATGCCCATCTTGTCATTTGAACTAATCATTAGAAAATAATCTATTTAAAAAAAGAAAACTAAGGTAGATTGTGAAACCAATTAAATTAGAAGGTTTCTATTAAGGTAAATTCCGTATAAAAAAATACATATAAAACAAAGAAATCATGAGAAACCCGGCCATGTTTATGTCAAGCAGAGCTAGCACGTCTAAGTGAATAGTTTAGTTACCTTAAAGCCATGGTCCTGAAACCATATGTCCTCCTCTGTCACTGGCTCTAAATCCAGTGATGCGGAGACTGCACCACCATCGGCTCCATGGCCTCCTCGCTAGGGTTTCAGAAATCGAGTGGGCGGCGGGTAGGCAACCGAGATGGAGGTGCGCGATGACCCAGAAGACAAACCCCCATGTGTTATCATCTCACGCTAACTGCGGGCTGCAGTCGGGCGCCTCCGCGACGACATCGCTGCCCCGGTTGCCTACTCGCTTCCCGTTGGTAGCCATTGAGGCACTAGCCAAAGCCTCACCTTCGATGTCCTGTTTGACTATTTCAGAGATTGCTCTGCAGTTTTTGTGCTTCTATGGATGGCCATTGTCAACTCCAATTGCACGTAGGTCAACGGAAACGTATATTTACCAATAGAGCTCCCATTTCAATCCTCTAAAAACACTTTATGATATAGCATGTGTATGTGTTTTCGTAGTTCAATAAATTGTGAATACTTTGCCAGGTCACGTGTCGTAGTGTCGTAGTGAATACTTTGCCAAAGAGTGCAGATACATGGGTCAATAAATATGATATTTTGCATATTTTCTAAATTTTCAATAATTTCATCAGTTATAAGGTGGAATAGTTCACTTGGGGCAGTGATTAATTCTTCACATGCAAGAACTTGGAGAGACGATACCCATGGATTCTAGCTGCAAGGTGAGTGGCTTAATCTTTGAGTGATCTTCTTAAACTGACACGACTGTGAAGTGTTTTGTCCTAAATTAATTGGTGATGTGTGGCCATTGCTAAAGTAGAAGCACATTGTTGCTTGTTTTCGATAAAACAACTTCAAAAAGGGGAAGCTAAGATAGGTAGGAGTAGATATATTTTTACTGAAGTATTGCAAAATTTATAAAAGTGAGTCCTACAGCCTTTTCAGAAGATATATTTCTTGTAAAGAATTGTCAGAAAGCATTATTGTTTTGCAATTTCAGTTCCCAAGCTGGCTTTAATGATTTTATGCATATTTAGTCAAATTCAAGATCTTATTATGTGACCATCTAACTAAGGAAAAGATTAGTGTTGATTGCCTGATTACCTTTCGGGCCCTGAGTTTAGCCACCCGACCGTTCCTAGCTCCTCGATTACAGGGTTGTTGGCTGACCGTTCCCAGCTCCATCTTCCTACTCCCGGACGACATGGTCTGATCCTGAGTTTAGTTATGGTCTGAACTAAGAAAAACATCAGTGCCATGTACCGATGTACGTGCAGTTCTAACAAGCATGTAACCTTCACAGGGGTTCTCCATATTTAGTATGCATATTGTCTGTTCATTCTTGATTTCTCTTATTGTTCACTTGTATGCCTTTTTTTCTTATGATTGTTGGTGTGTCTTTCATATCATGTTCTCAAAAGAAAGGGTGTAGCCGTGTAAGGTTGTGTACTATTACTCCACACTTCCCTGCTATACCTGTATCTGAAATGTTGTTGTTCATATGGATCAGGAAAGCCAGTATCCCTTACATGGCATTGGCAGATTATCCGAGTATTAGTTTGTGAGGTGAGATTTTGTAAGCAAACATTGAGCTCTTTGTTTTTATTAATTAATGTTAGGTTAGTTCAATTTTTGCTATAACGGAATACGCTAGATGCATACATCGACCAGCTGTTTTGGCACCTCATGAACTTGACCCCTCTAGGAATAGTGATCTTCACTACTATAAAGATACAGAGCTGGTAGAGTGGACTGAAGGTCATACTTTTGATCTACGTATAGTTGGAATATGGTATTATTGTATGAAATTTTCAGTCGATATAACTTCGAATATGGATCAGTTTCGTTCTGTCATGTTAATGTTAGTTACCGGTTTTGGGATATATGAAAACCTAGATGCAATTTGTATTGTGGATTATTACTCTACACCTCCCTGTCAGACCTGTATCTGAAACTTCATTGATAGCAAGCAAATCACCTGCTGGCTTTAGATGACATCGGCTTTATTCTATAAGTTTACTGAATGAAGTATGACTTGATGTACTTGAGGCAGAGGCGCTACTTATTTGTTTTATGAATTTTATTTTTTTCTTGAGATGCCAGCATGTCAAAGTTGTCAGTGCAGTCTATGGTAGAAAACTCAGTACATTGCCATGTTTAGCACACGATGTAAATTAGAAATTTATATTGCCCATTTTTTGAGCTGATATCGCCCATTCACTTACCTAATATACGTGATAATTTTTTTTGTTTTCTTAATCATGTGCAGGTTACTTTGGCCGCTGTGGATAATACTGAAGCTGATTATACATATATATATATATATATATATATATATATATATATATATAGGAAAAATACTTCTTACTACCAGGGATAGTTACTACTCAAATAGATAAAGTATTACAAATACTTCCGTAAGGTAGTATATAAGACTAGGGTGTCCCGGGTGTAAGATGGATTTTTCCTATATATATATATAGGAAAAATCCATCTTACACCCGGGAGTAACTACCCCCTCCCAAGCACCGTTGATTACACTCCCCATTGGCTTTTCTTGCTGATTTTCCAGATTTTCTAATCCTTTCCGTGTAGTACTAACGGGCGTGAACATACTTCCCCGTTTATGAGTTTGTTGGGGCTAACAAATTTCGAAATTTGAACCAACAGTGTCCTTATCTTATCTAACAAACTAGTATTCCTTTGCCTAATAAAGACGTGATAATCCTAGGAACCAACAAACGCCATGAGTCTTCCTATTTTCCATGAGATCTGATCGCTAGCTCAATCATTCACAACAAGCCAACGAGAAACCAAAGCTCCAAGGTGTGAGACGAGCTAACGCAATATTTTTGGCAGCATCTACCTAACAAAATTAATGGTTCTGAAATCTAAAGATACATGCATCGCATTAACGCATAGTACAGCTGTCACTAGTGTCGTATATGCTGGCATGGTCAAGATAGCAAGTGGTCGTAAATCATCTGATGGAGGCAGCAGTCTGCCTTCACGAGAGCTCTTCATGTCTAGAATACCTACCTTTTTAAATAAAATACCACATACTTCAAGCTGACATACCCATATACTCCAAGCTATTTCACACTAATTAACCAAAACACTACCTTTTTAAATAAAATACCATATACTCCAAGCTGACATACCGCATACTCCAAGCTATTTCACACTAATTAACCAGAATACCTACCTTTTAAAATAAAATACCACATATTCCTAGCTGACATACCCACATACTAAGTATAAAAAATGTACTTCTGTAAAAAATGCTTCCGTAAGTTTAAAACTCTCTAAGATACACGCATACTATATCCGTAAATAAAAGACTTGGATTGGTCTAAATTTGCATGTAGTTGGCCGATATTTTTCTGCAGTGCTACAGACAAATCCGAGTTACTTAATCTTGAGGATTCCAAATTTAAAGATAATACAAATACGACAAGATCTAGTCGGAAAAATCACAAAGATTAAACCAACGACGATTCTATTACTTTCAATACTGTCAAATTACATTGACTAGAAAACAAATTGCATACGAAAAAGAAATGTAGATTTTGAACCGGGGCTTATCAATTCGTCCATAATAAAAATCTCAAATCCTAGCTTAATCAAACAATATAATGCCTGCCTTGATTTTCTTCTATCCGGTGCCCCGACCACATGTTGTGATGTTGTGACCTGGCTCGCATGTGGTGCAATCCTTCAATCTCATCCCATCGGCAGTAACATGTACTCTTCCATCGATCCCACGATGAATCGCCGTAATTATTTGGCCATGCAGCACTACTGCCAAAGCCAGATCATCTCGTTGATCCTATTGACATCCATCATTTTTTGTAGTGCCTGTAAAGAAAAAAACTAGTAAGAGATTGAAAATAGAACCCACGATCCACTACTAGTACTTTCAGATGGATACTGCTAGATCAATACGTCCAGAGTATCTAGTAGTGTTACTCGATGTTTGTATTCCTTGTCTTGGCCGGCTTCTCCCATCCATCACATCTCACCATACTACTAGATTAGAACTTTTAGGATGTTGCTTCTAGTATGAAGCAGGAAGTATGGGTGCGGTATATATAGAGGGAGGAGACCGAGATCGACCGTGAGAATTGGAACGTACCATCCTTCCTAAAAATCAGCTCTTGGGCTTATAAAAAAAAAAACTTTTTTTAGGCAATAAATATCCAGAACGTGGCTTAGCGGGTTAGGAGACTTAATCGCACGTCCTCAATCCAGATCGCTGCTATGGGGGACACGTGGAGAGCAAAAACACTAGGGAGTAACTACCCCTGGGAGGAGTAGTATAAATATATCCTATATATATATATATAGGAAAAATATTTCTTACTTCCGGGTGTAACTACATCTTAGTCTTATATACTACCTTACGGAAGTATTTGTAATACTTTATCTATTTGAGTATGTTCATATACTATATCTAAGATACTTACAAGCAAGTTAGGTCAAAAAATTGCAAGTGCACCCATAGTTTGCAGTATATATGTAAAATACCGTCATATTATACTACAAAAGGAGTATGTAAATAACAGTTACATACTACCAAAAAATAGTATATATACTGCCCAAATATTCTTATATACTTCATACTACGTGTACATACCCTCCGGTATGGTAGATACTGCCTAAATAGTGTGAAACACGTGTGGGTGTAACTACACCCGGGTGTAATATGAATATGTCATATATATATATATATATATATATATATATATATATATATATATGATAAGATTGAAGAATAAGATTTGAAGAATTTCTATACAAACAAATTAAGAGGTAGCATGACGATGCAGCTTGCAAATTATTATTTCTATAGACTGGGCATAATATTTATTCCTAGAGGTGACAATTAGTTACTTTACACCTGAATTTTTTTGTTTGAGCATCGTGTCGTTTTGTGCAGGCTTTTCTATTCTGTGATTTGTCTACAACCAAAAGCTCATTTCCACTACCTTACAGATCTACATAATGAGGCCATTGTTGTAGGTGCATAAATCTCATGTAGTTGTCAATATGATTTTATCGTATAGTACTTGCCATAATTGTTTCATAAATACTCGATTTATGCATGGTTTTTTCAATGTATTTTTTAAGACTTTTGTATTGGTATGCTTACACAGTTTTCTTTTGTACTCCCTCGGTTCCATAATTTTGTCATGTTTTAAGTTAATTTTGAACTAAAACCACAATAAGAATTATGGAAGACATGGAGTAGTTGATCTGGCAGTCCACCAAAGTATGCGAGAAATGGGATGACAAGATTTTTTGAGATTGATCTGGCAGTCCACCAAAGTAGTTGATCTGGCAGTCCACCAAGATGGTTGCCTAGCTACCACCCCTTCTTCTATTGTGTTACTTATCCTGGGTGTTCTATCCGAAAATGAAGGTACTGAATGACTACCTCATGTATCTTTTATGGCATATAGATTCATTAGTCCAGTTAGTGAGTGAAAGGATAGAGATGTCGCCTAGAGGGGATGAATAGGCAATTTCAATACTATTACGGTTTTGGCTTGATAGAATGCGGAATTAAACTAACGTTTAGTTTACAAGCACAAAAACTAAATACATTAGGCTCAACTAAGTGGGCCAACAACAAGTTAAGCTAAGCAAGATAGCACAAGTGATAGGCAAGATATTGTTGGGGTTCTGCGTATCAAAACAATAAATTTTACTCTACGCCCCTGAACCCCTGAAGCTGCCATGACCTATCTATTAGTAATACGGTAACGGGAGGGGCTTTTTGCGAACTTACCATTGAAGACCGAAAAGCGTTGTCAACGCTCAGGAGAGCATGGTTGATGTAGACGAGCCGAAGCAGACCTCAAGGTCGTGATGAAGTCATTGTGCTCCTTGGTTCCAACGACTTGAGTGCCTCAAGTGCGACACCTCGCGGGGAGTTACACACGTCCGGTGCCTGACGATGACTCCTGCTTCCCCGATCCAGCAGCAGTTGCAGAAGTAGAGCTCTCGGATCCGAATCCCGCAGCACGATAGCGCTCCACGGTGAAGATGTCTCTCGCTCGCGCAGTCCAGACTTGGGACCACGGTCACGAGAGAGAGAGAGGGGGGAGAGAAAATATCAATTAGAGGTCCTCCCAAAAGTGAGGAGACCTTTATTGATTATTGGTGTATTTATCTTGGCCAAATTCCCCACTATATATAGGGGGAGGAGGGGGTACACCCTCCCTCAAAGTCCCGGGGTGGGACTAAAAGAGAGGAGGGGGAGGGGTGGCCGTCGGCCACCTAGTGGGCCCCGCGCGGGGGGCCTAGGCCCAGCCGGCCCCCCCCTTGCCCCTTCTCCCTCTCTCATTTCCCTAATGAGCCCTCTCCCTCCGGAAATGGCCCATTAAGCCTTTGACCATTAAAATTGATTTTCTATTTATTAAATAATTATGAATAAATGATTAAATCACCATTTAACATTCATTCACATATTATTCAACCTCCGTGGCTATGGAACACCTTCCACCTCCACTCCGGACATCCTTTGGACTTACCGAAACCCTTCCGAAGAAATGTAGGGAGAAAACCGGAAGGGTTTCAGTAAGTCTGGAGGATGCCCGGAGTGGAGGTGGAAGGTGTTCCATAGCCACAGAGGTTGAATAATATGTGAATGAATGTTAAATGGTGATTTAATCATTTATTCATAATTATTTAATAAAGAGAAAAATCAATTTTAATGGTCAAAGGCTTAATGGGCCAATTCCGGAGGGAGAGGGCCCATTAGGGGAAAGGAGAAAGGGAGAGGGGCCAAGGGGGAGGCCGGCTGGGCCTAGCCCCCCCCCCCCCCCCCCCCCCCGCCCGCGCGGGGCCCACTAAGTGGCCGGTGGCCACCCCTTCCCCCTCCTCTCCTTTAGTCCCACCCCGGGACTTTGAGGGAGGATGTACCCCCTCCTCCCCCTATATATAGTGGGGTATTTGGCCAAGATAAATACACCAATAATCAATAAAGGTCTCCCCACTTTTGGGAGGACCTCTAATTGATATTTTCTATCTCCCCCTCTCTCTCTCGTGACCGTGGTCCCATGTCTGGACTACATGAGCGAGAGACATCTTCACCGCGGAGCGCCGTCACGCTGCGGGATTCGGATCCGGGAGCTCTGCTTCCGCAATTGCTGCTGGATCGGGGAAGCGGGAGTCATCGTCAGGCACTGGACGTGTGTAACTCTCCGCGAGGTGTCGCACTTGAGGCACTCAAGTCGTTGGAGCCACAGGAGCGCAAGGACTTCATCACGACCTTGAGGTCGGCTTCGGCTCGTCTACATCAACCACGCTCTCCTGAGCGTTGACAACGCTTTTCGGTCTTCATGGGTAAGTTCACGAAAAGCCCCTCCCGTTACTGTATTACTTAGATAGGTCCTGGCAACTTTAGGGGTTCAGGGGCGTAGAGTAAAATTTATTGTTTTCATACGCGGAACCCCAACACCTTATTTGGATCACATATTATGCTAAGTTATCATCATGGTTTACTAAGATAGAACCTATGTCTCAACATAGTGGATGATGATCATCCTTTTCTTTCTTTCAACCATTGATGTTAAACTTAATACTATTCCTAATTTGAGTTATTAAGGACCAATTCCTTAATTAACTTCTATTCTGAAACCCCTTTTCAGAATCCCTTAAGGAATACTACATAATATCATAATACACCTATTATCAACTTCTACATCTTATAAATCATTATTTATAATTATTTAAGCTTTCATCTTAACACACTTAAGAATTAATCCTATAAGCTCCCACTCAGAATATGTTCCTACATATTTGAATTTGAGTCTTATATTGCTACCACTTAAAATATGTCAATCACATATTGTTTCAAGAAGACTTTCATAGCTCCCACTCAATTTTATGCAAACTGCATATCCACTCACTATTTTGAACAACTTCAAAATCCTTTTGATCAAATATCAAACTTAGAGATTTACTATGAGATACTAGTACTTTACTAGTTTTAAATCCACTAGACATTTAGCACATTTTGAATCAAATTCATTTGAATTTATCCAATACTTGACAAATTGTGCTTTTTTCATTCACCCCCCTTTTCCACTATAGCTTTGCAGTCATCTGGGAAAATTCAAGTAACCCCTTTTTCTTGTGAGATTCAGCAACAAATTGCTTTCTAATCTCAAGGGAAGTTTGCTTTTAGGATTTCTCATAATTCTAGTTTACCATTATTTCCTTAGTAGTCTGTAGGTATGTCATGTTCCAAGAATCATGACAAATGATTCACAAATGTCTCCATACAAGATATGGATTACATTTTGAATCCTACTTCATGTAGTGAAAACACCAGTAGGGAAAACACAATGATCAATATCATTGATTATGTCCTTCTGTGAAGAGAATCGTTCAGGAACGTTGTCTGTTGCACTTCTCTACACTCTGATGCAGGGTTTTGAATCCTCATCGTGTTTTTACACTATTTTACATTTGCTCCATAATCGAAAAATATCACTAAAGTGAGCTTTCTCAAGAATGCACCAAAATCCAAGCAATACAAGTTTTGCTTCTCTTTCGGTTTAGCTATGGATTTTGTATTCAAAGTTTTCCAATGAATACTCTACAAGGACTTATTCGCTATTGTTTTGGTTATATCGAATAACCCCAAAACTATGACAAATTCAAATGGTTCACTATAAATTCTAATTGAGTGTTAAATCTTTAACTAATGGTCTCTACATCTATACTACAACGATTTATTTGGTGCCTTCTATTCAACCCATTTGATATCTGATATCACGTTGTGACGCTTTGAATTTTGACGTTTCAAAATGTTTTGCATTTCACAATTACTTTTATGCCATTCTTATAAATTCGAATTTCATTACTATTGATCAAATCATAGTAATTATATTCTCTTTTATCTTTATACCCATTGTTGATGAAACATTTTGATCAAATCAAATAGTTTCATATTCATGTTTCCTTTGGTAAACTACTTTACACATTTAAACAATCAATTAATGATAATTACCATTTTCGTCAAAACACAATACATCGAATATGTATTTACTTTTAACAATTCTTTAAACACTTTGTATTCAAGTAATACACGGTGTTCAAGTTATTTTGCCGAACTTAGACATGATTTATATGTGATAAGAAATCGAATGTCTTTCACATATTATCACATAACTTTGAATCTAAACAATGGTTTTTCATTCATTAATGAACATATCATTTAAGTTGGGTATTTTAAACAAGGCATTTTAATATTTTACAAATGTTCATGTATTATCAATTAGTTTCAAACAACAAGGATAATTCACACATAATCAAACAAGATATGAAAACGAATAGAAATCATTCATAAAAGTGGAACAACTATTTGTTATAAACTCATATGAATAACCGTCTCACGAAGTGTGAGACACACTAAAGAAGTTCACAATCTCTTGATTACAATAATCATCCTAAAACACAAACTAAGTGATAAATGTCGAGGGAGAGTGTCGTCGGCCATCATCATTATGCTTGCCATCAACACACAACGTCACCTCCTCTCCAGCAAGCACTTCTCATGCAGAAGGACCTGTTTTCAGCAAAACAGAACAAGTATCAGATATACTTAACACTGCAAATGTGTTTGCAAGATTATAACATTTATAAAACTGTATATCAAATATATACCTTTGTCATCGATGACCTCTCCGATGATTGGTTCAAACTTTACGTTCCTGGAACGTAATATGAACTCTTGAAAATCCAATGTTTCCGTATCACCACTCATGATGCTACTCCGGACATGTACTTCATAGCTGGGAGGTAACGATCGAAGCAGTACGTCTATCACAAATGGATCAGCCATCCAGTAATCCACGAAGTGAACCAGTCTTGTGTGTGCATCAAGCATGTGCTCCAAGTGACCCTTCAGACATGTATGCTCCTCCATCTATATGTAAAGGAACTCTCCAAGCAGCTCGTGCTTCCACATGTGCACATGGCCTATGAACTCTTCTCTCAGCTGATCCACCATCAAATATGGATCAAGATCACCCATGAGCGGATGTAGTTCATCCACCATCCCATAACACATTATTATCTAAATATAGGTGGACATCTCTTGATGATAGTAGCGGTCTGCCAGCTCTTGTGGGGTCTCATAGTAGTCTGGCTCAGTCAAATCCATCGTGTGGCGTATGTAGTCTACCACATGATTCCTAGTAAGGAGATCATTCAGGCGCACAAGCTAACTAGGAAAGTTGGATCCATCAAGTCTAATTTTCTCACCCTTTACCCAATCGCCGATAGGAAAGGTAATCTCGGGAAGAACCATTTTCTACATTTATAATTGCAAAAGCAATTTAGACTAAGTTTATAATTAAATGAGTTTATAATAACTCCACTCAGAAACACCTATCCCCAAGAGGGTTCCTAGTGATAACATGACCCCTATCAGCCACATCTCCCCCGATTGATCACGGCCATCGATGTGGGTTCAAAGGTAGACACTAAACATCGGTCACATCATTCATGCGACTCGTACTCGATCTTTCGACCATCCGTGTTCCGAGGCCACACTTCTGTGGCGTTCTAGGCTCGCCAACTCAACCTTAGTGTATTTGATGTGCAACATGGCTTACACCCACTGTATGCGAACGTAGATATGTCTGACACCCAGGCCTGTAACCCTGGATCGCCTCATACCGAAGAACTTTCTTGGTGGTGCACACTAAGGGGGAACACAATCGTTGGTAATTTTAACAGGGATCATCTTATTAGGCTACCGTCGAGTATCTAATACTAGCACACAATAAAACATACAAACAATAACATTGAATGTAAATGCTATGTGATATGGTCCTTCACGTCATGATCTCCATCCGCTGTCACCGGGTTCCGGCGCCAGGGTTCTGGTGCCATAGACACCAGGGTACCGTTGTCATTCCGGCATGGTAGTTCGTCACCTCCGTGACTATCTACTACTATGTAACAAAAGGTAACCACTTTACCTTTGCCATAACCATATCACAAAGCAACGCCCTCCTGCAAAACAAAGTTAGACGCCTCTACTTTATCTTTGCATGTTTTACGTGGCTGAATGGGCTTTCGTACAAGAATCGTTCTTACCTACGAACTTTCAGCACAACGCTAATCAAGTAGTTGTCTCTATACACCCCTTTCGGGGCCCTCCATTGCAAATGGCATACCAACTAATGCGGGAGAGACAGACACCCCCCTAAGCCACTTTATACGGTACAAGCCGTATGTCAAGCGTGGACCAGTCTCGTGAATGAACGCGTAAAGTTGGTTGGGGGACGCTTCATCAAGCATTACTGCGGTATACACAAGTACACGTGGGAGGGTAACAACTAAAAGATCAATGCCCACACGCTACATCTCGTGTGTTCTACTCGTACTAGTATTACTACGCATAGATCTAGCTCTGATACCACTGTTGGGGTTCCACGTATGAAAACAATAAATTTTACTCTACGCCCCTGAACCCCTGAAGCTGCCAGAACCTATCTATTAGTAATACAGTAACGGGATGGGCTTTTCGCGAACTTACCCTTGAAGACCGAAAAGCATTGTCAATGCTCAGGAGAGCGTGGTTGATGTGGACGAGCCAAAGCCGACCTCAAGGTCGTGATGAAGTCCTTGCGCTCCTTGGCTCCAACGACTTGAGTTCCTCAAGTGCGACACCTCACGGGGAGTTACACACGTCCGGTGCCTGACGATGACTCCCGCTTCCCCGATCCAGCAGCAGTTGCGGAAGTAGAGCTCCCGGATCCGAATCCTGCAGTGCGACGGTGCTCCGCGGTGATGATGTCTCTCGCTCGCGCAGTCCAGACTTGGGACCACGGTCACGAGAGATAGAGGGGGAGAGAGAAAATATCAATTAGATGTCCTCCCAAAAGTGGAAAGACCTTTATTGATTATTGGTGTATTTATCTTGGCCAAATACCCCACTATATATAGGGGAGGAGGGGGTACACCCTCCCTCAAAGTCCTGGGGTGGGACTAAAGGAGAGGAGGGGGAGAGGTGGCCGCTGGCCACCTAGTGGTCCCTGCGCGGTGGGCTAGGCCCAGCCGGCCAGCCCCCTTGCCCCTTCTCCCTCTCTCCTTTCCCTAATGAGCCCTCTCCCTCCGGAAATGGCCCATTAAGCTTTTGACCATTCAAATTGATTTTTCTCTTTATTAAATAATTATGAATAAATTACTAAATCACCATTTAACATTCATTCACATACTATTCAACCTCCGTGGCTATGGAACACCTTCCACCTCCACTCCAGACATCCTCCGTACTTACCAAAATCCTTCCGGTTTTCTCCCTACTTTTCTTCGGTGATTCTACTGATCCTATCAACACTCTCTAAGCATCATAAAGCCCTTAAGTGTGATACCCCACGGTTCGAGAACACTCTAGACATGGTCGGAACACTCCCGCTCCAATGATCAACAAAGAGACCTGGATGGCCATGTGACCCCTGTGGGTTCCACGAAGATCTTTCGTCGTTTGAATCGGGACAGTCGTGTCTTATTCCCTTTGTCGCTCGATACTTGCATTGCCTGAGATCTGATCAATGACATCACCATGTCGTGTTCAATCTCGTTAATGAACAACGCTACTTGACTCGTTCCGACAAGTGATATCCCCGTGATCAAATCACACACAGTGCAGCTATTGGATATAACTTCTCCGAGTGGGCTGATGGCTCAATGCACGGCGCCCAGAAAAATGCTTGATGGCGGTGTTGATGTAGAGCTCGTTGGGAACCCCAAGAGGAAGGTATGATGAGCACAGCAGCAAGTTTCCCTCAGTTATGAAACCGAGGTTTAATCGAACCAGTAGGAGCAAGGAAACACCCCAAAGGTGTTACTAGCTGAGCCTTGGCAGGGCACACTACCGGTGCTAGTAGCAACGTGGAGACCTGCACAACACAACCACAGAACTTTGTCCCCAACTTGCGATGAGGTTGTCAATCTCACCGTGAACAAAGGATTAAACGTATCGAATGGAAAGAAGTAAAAGTTTGCAGAAAGTAAACACAAAGCAGTAAAAGATTGTAGATTGTATGTAAAGAAAAAGGACCGGGATCCATAGTTCACGAGAGGTGGCTCCCCTTAAGATAGATACATGCTGGGTGAACAAATTATAGCGGGGCAATTGACAAACACCGAGAAAGCAATACACGCATATACTAATCATCTTGACTCCTCTGAGACTTGATTGGGCATTACAACATAATACATAGACCGCCATCCAACTGCATCTATGACTAATAATCTACCTTCAGGTTTTCATCCGAACCCCCTCCAATATTAAGTTGCAAGCAACAGATTATTGCTTTACGAACTGCGTGTAAAGTAAACAATACGATTGTTCTATGAACAAAGGATTGTTGTTTTCTCCCTAGTAGCAACAGCACATCTAGTACCTTAGAGATTTCTGTCGCTTCCCCAGATTACCAGAGGCATGAACCCACTATCGAGCATAAATACTAACTCTTGGAGTTGCTAGCATCTACTTGGCCAAGATAGCTACTAACAACGGAAAGCATGCAAGATCTCAAATAAGAAAGACATGATAGAATCAATAATCAATCTGAAATAGCATCTCAATATCCATCGGATCCCCGCAAACACAACATGTATGAATTCCAAATAGATGATCTTGATCATGAACGGAGCTCACAAGATCTAAACATGAAAGCACAAAGAAGGAGAAACCAGCCATCTAGCTACTACATGGATCCGTAGTCCAAGGATGAACTACTCACGCATCATTCCGGAGGCTTGCATGGTGATGAAGAAAGCCTACAGGGTGAATTCCCCTCTCCGGCAAGGTGCCGGGAAGAGCTTAAGATCCCTTCCGATCTAGGGATGGAGATGATGGCGGCTACAGACTCTTTCGTGGATTTTTGATCGGGTCTTTAGGGTTTTTGTCCCGTGGGCAACTTATAGGCGAAAGGAGAGGCCGAGGGGGTGCCGGGAGCCACCACACCAGCCCCTGGCGCAGGCCCAGCCTGGCCGCACGGCCAGGTGGTGTGGCCGGCCCCTGGCCCTTCTCCGTCTCGTATTCTGGCACTTGATCACTTCCAGAAAAATAGGCACTTTGGCTTTTGTCCCGTCCAATTCCGAGAATATTCATTTTCTGACTTTCCTAGAACCAAAAAAGCAGAAAACAGGCAGCTGGCACTGTGGCTCTTGTTAATAGGTTAGTCTAAGAAATCATATGAAAAGTTCTCCAAAGTTGGAACAAAACACAAGAAAGTGGATAAAACCAAGCATGGAACATCAAAAATTATAGATACATTTGCAATGTATCAACATCCCTAAGCTTAACTCCTGCTCGTCCTCGAGTAGGTAAATGATAAAAAGAAAATAATTTTTGAGGTGACATGCACCATCAAAGACTTGATCAAAGTATTTGTAGAACATTCAAAGCTGGGATCATAGTACTTCAATCATAACATGCAAGACAAATTTCTAGCAATAAGCAAAGAAACTATGATGCAACATGAAAAGGCACAAACAAAAGATTCATGAATAACAATGCTTTGCAAGACTTTTGTTTGTTTCACATAAAGAAAACATAGCATAAAAGTATTCAGCTTGTCCCTCAATAGAGTAGCAAATATAAATGCATAGGACACCTTCAAAGTTCATAACAGTGAATAGATACAATAGTTTCAAACAAGCAATAACAAGTTATGCATCAATCAACTAGTCTTGGGACAATGCACATAGAACTAAGAATGGCCACTATGCTCTCAAAGTAGGTGCATAAAGTTAGAAGGTGGAGACTCAATATAATGATGGAAGAAAGGCCTTTTGTAAAAGGAAGTTAGGATTCAAGTCTCATAAAGAGCTTCCAAAAATTATGGTACTCATAGCTTTCAGCTCTCATTGCCCCTATCATAAGCATCTTGAAGTGATTAAGGTTAAAGTGAACAAACTATGGTGTACATGCTTGACGAAGTATAAGTCAAAAATCTCATGTCCCTTGTATACGAGGGCCGCTCCTCATGCTACTCAAGTTTAGTCACCGGTAAGTTCTTGTCATCGTAAGTACATGTGTATCATTGAGAACCGCCAACGGGGTACCCCTTGCCCGATGATACGGAAGAATCACCATATCAAATTGACAAGGCAAGCAGACAACGAGCATCTCAGCATTCTTCTTATTTACCATGGGAATATATGGTTCTTTTTTCTCTCTTTCCTCTTTTCATAGTATCTCTTTTTTTCTCTTTTTTTTCTTTTTTTCTCAATATAGGACTCTTTTTTATAAGAAGAATGCTTCATAAACAGCTCATTATGGTTACGCTGCATGTTTCCACCATGTCAGCATGGATTAGACCAGCGGCCCAGGTGTTTCTCTAACACATATACATAACTCCATGGACTTACAAGCTCCCCTTTCATTTCACACCGACGACATCCATATACAAAAGAGCATGATATCAACTAGGTACAGGTACCAAGTGCAATGTTGAAAGCGTTCCCCATAAAAGCATGGTTCTTCTAATTCCCGACAAATAAGTGCAAGCATATACAACATAGAAGACACAATGGTTCAAGTTTATTAGGGGCAAAAAGTAAAGTGTGCCATCGAGTTCATGAGAGCTTTAATCACTAGTTTTTTCATAACAAGTGGAAGGTAAACAAAAGCATGAATGTACTTGGAATAGCATAAGCTAGTAGGTAGGTATGGTGGACTCTTTGGAATAACTTGGTTTAGGGAGTTGGATGCATGAGTGGAACTCATACTTTGTTGTGGAGGCTAGCAAAAGACTGGGAGCGACAAACTAAGAGAGCAATAATGGCCATAATCATGCAGAGCGACAAAACATCATTGATCAAAGCATAAAGTGATACTACAAGTTGAAAACTAAAAGATCATAAAGGCTAAGGTGACTTGAGATAGTCATAACATGGTGTGAGCATGCGCCAAGTCAACCCAAATAAAGCATCAGAGGAGAATACCACTATACTATGCTTTAATATGCTAAAACAACGCATGATTCATCCAAGGCACATTAAGAAATCTCAATTGTTTATAACAATTCATGCTACAACAAATTATACTAAGCATAAAGCCAAAACAATATCAAGCATGGCATGACAAAGCATATGCCACAGTCAAAAACGAGCTCTTTTTACCACATAACCGTGAACTTTCCTACTCTTTTCCAAACCAAACCAAACTATTTGCAAACCAAAGTATGAAAGAGGGGGTCCAACCAACTTATTCAGAACACTAAGCAAACCAAGCAAACTAAAAACCAAAACAAAACGAAAAAGAAGACGCTCCAAGAAAAACACAATTGTGCATGAAACAATAAAAATGAAGCATTTGGAAGAAACCTGAAATTTTTATTGATGAAGAAGGGGATGCCTTGGGCATCCCCAAGCTTTGACGCTTGTACTTCTTGGATATTTCTTGGGGTGACACGCGTGGAATCCCCAAGCTTGAGCTTTAGTCCATCCTTCATCTCATTACTCATTCCTTCCATACACCTGAAATTTTTCCTTCATACAAAACTTCACACAATCTCATTAGCAACATTAGTACACTTAAGATAAATAAGTCTCAAGGTTCAGTTCTAACACCAAATAAACTTCCATTAGAACACTAGCTACTGTAGCACTTCCCTCAAAAATCTCAATTCCCCAGAAGAACTCAAGAAGGAACTAATAAGAAGCAAATGCAGAAAATGGCAGAAATCTGTCAAAACAGACCAGCAGGTAAATACGAATTTTTTCGAAGACCTTCTGTTGCTCAAATCAAAAAATATTCAACTAACAAAAGTTAGATAACAACCTGGGGTAGAAGCACAAAACATTACAGGTCAATCCGACGTACAGATCTCTCTCAGGAATTTTTACGGTGAAGCACAGAAATCTGTTTCGGGACAGCAACTTTCCCAATCATTACTTCACTCTTATTAGAGGTTACTCTTGGCACAAAAAGCAAATAAAAAGGATAAGGAGAGGTTATTACAGAGGTAATAACTTCCAAGACTCAATTAAAACTCTTAGGTTATCTCCTAACAAGTACTTTTCTTTAACGCCTTTAAGTTAGGCATAAATTTTTTAGAAGATGCTCTCATAGGAAATATGAATTGAAGTAAAAGAGAGCATCAAGAAGCAAATTCAAAACACATTTAAGTCTAACCCACTTCCTATGCACAGGAATCTTGTATGCAAATAAATGCACAAAGAACAAAGTGACAGGCATAGAAAGATAAAACAAAAGTAACTTCAAAACTTTCAGCACATAGAGAGGTGTTTCATTACCATAAAAACTTCTACAACCATATTTTCCTCTCTCATAATAATTTTCAGTAGCCTCATGAATAAACTCAACAATATAAATATCACATAAGGCATGCTTTTCATGATCTACAAGCACTAGAGCTTTATTATAAATATTTTCAAAAGAATCCTTGGGAACATAACATTCACCCTCCTTTGATAAGCATGGGGGACAATCAAATAATGTAAGGGATAAAGAGTTACTCTCATTAGAAGGTAGGCATGGGTAGATCCATTCTTCCTCCTTTTGTCCATCACTCGCCTCCTCTTTTTCATCTAATGAGCTTTCAGGTTCAGCAATTTCTTCTTCCATGGAGGTTCTAGTAGGCGGTGGTTCATCTATTACCTTAGCAGTCATAAAACTGTTCCCAAATAGGAAACTGAGTGAGCTATCCATAATGAAATAGTGATTGGAGCAGAGCTAGTCATAAAGGAAACTTAAGAAAGGAACTAATTTTTTTGTGTTTTCTGAAGAACAAAACAAGCAAACAAAGCAAAAATAAACTAAGCAAAACAAAAACAACAAAGTAAAGTGATTGGTTATGAGGGACTCCCCTTATGAAGATGTCCTTGACTCCCCGGCAACGGCGCCAGAAAAATGCTTGATGGCTCAATGCACGGCGCCCAGAAAAATGCTTGATGGCGGTGTTGATGTAGAGCTCGTTGGGAACCCCAAGAGGAAGGTATGATGAGCACATCAGCAAGTTTCCCTCAGTTATGAAACCAAGGTTTAATCGAACCAGTAGGAGCAAGGAAACACCCCAAAGGTGTTACTAGCTGAGCCTTGGCAGGGCGCACTACCGGTGCTAGTAGCAACGTGGAGACCTGCACAACACAACCACAGAACTTTGTCCCAACTTGCGATGAGGTTGTCAATCTCACCGTGAACAAAGGATTAAACGTATCGAATGGAAAGAAGTAAAAGTTTGCAGAAAGTAAACACAAAGCAGTAAAAGATTGTAGATTGTATGTAAAGAAAAAGGACCGGGATCCATAGTTCACTAGAGGTGGCTCTCCTTAAGATAGATAACATGCTGGGTGAACAAATTACAGCGGGGCAATTGACAAACACCGAGAAAGCAATACATGCATATACTAATCATCTTGACTCCTCTGAGACTTGATTGGGCATTACAACATAATACATAGACCACCATCCAACTGCATCTATGACTAATAATCCACCTTCAGGTTATCATCCGAACCCCCTCCAGTATTAAGTTGTAAGCAACAGATTATTGCTTTATGAACTGCGTGTAAAGTAAACAATACGATTGTTCTATGAAAAAAGGATTGTTGTTTTCTCCCTAGTAGCAACAACACATCTAGTACCTTAGAGATTTATGTCACTTTCCCAGATTACCAGAGGCATGAACCCACTATCAAGCATAAATACTAACTCTTGGAGTTGCTAGCATCTACTTGGCCAAGATAGCTACTAACAACGGAAAGCATGCAAGATCTCAAATAACAAAGACATGATAGAATCAATAATCAATCTGAAATAGTATCTCAATATCCATCGGATCCCCGCAAACACAACATGTATGAATTACAAATAGATGATCTTGATCATGAACGCAACTCACAAGATCTAAACATGAAAGCACAAAGGAGGAGAAACCAGCCATCTAGCTACTACATGGATCCGTAGTCCAAGGATGAACTACTCACGCATCACACCGGAGGCTTGCATGGTGATGAAGAAAGCCTCCAGGGTGAATTCCCCTCTCCGGCAGGGTGCCGGGAAGAGCTTCAGATCCCTCCCGATCTAGGGATGGAGATGATGGCGGCTACAGACTCTTTCGTGGATTTTTGATCGGGTCTTTAGGGTTTTTGTCCCGAGGGCAACTTATAGGCGGAAGGAGAGGCCGAGGGGGTGCCGGGAGCCACCACACCACCCCCTGGCGCGGGCCCAGCCTGGCCGCGCGGCCAGGTGGTGTTGCCGACCCCTGGCCCTTCTCCGTCTCGTACTCTGGCACTTGATCACTTTCGGAAAAATAGGCACTTTGGCTTTTGTCCTGTCCAATTTCGAGAATATTCATTTTCTGACTTTCCTGGAACCAAAAACAGCAGAAAACGGGCAGCTGGCACTGTGGCTCTTGTTAATATGTTTGTCCAAGAAATCATATGAAAAGTACTCCAAAGTTGGAACAAAACACAAGAAATTGGATAAAACCAAGCATGGAACATCAAAAATTATAGATACATTTGCAATGTATAATGGGCCCTTGAGTATCTTCCCGTCATATGGACGGACAAATCCCGCTCTTGACATATATTGCCTCTAAGGTTTCCTCCGAGTACCTGAACACACATTTATAACCACCATATTACCAGATGGTGTTTGATGCTATCTAAGCACTCTCGGGAGACAGTGATTGATATAGCCTCACGGTCTAAGGAATAGTATGCGAGGATCCATTTCTAATCATCGTAACTTGAACTTCGTGACATGATCTTCCAAGGGTCATGATGTTTAGGTTGGGTATCGGTTCATCATCTCATTCTCAGAATGAGATGACCTCATTTCCAACTAGCATAAATGCCACATGATCAGGAAACTTGATCATCTGTTGACCAATGAACCAGTGACTAGAGTTTCGCTGGGAACCCCTGGTTGTTTGTATATCACACGTGTATTGATGTTTCCACTCAACACAGTTATAGCATGATATAAAACTTAATCATAAACTATATGAAAAATTGTAATAGTCCTTACTACTATTTGTCTCTAGGGAATATTTCCAACAGATATAAGTACTTCAAGCTCGATGGCTATCATAAGGAAAGTAAGCTCGGGTATAGAGATAACCGAGGCACATGGAGACGAATATGTATTCCCGTGTTCCCTTACAAGTAAGGTACGTCACATTTCAGAGGTGTGGGATTCCACGAAGGATTTCCCAACCCCACAAAGGCTCACCTTCTTCTCTGAGTCTATCACACGAAGGAATAGGCCCTTTCCTTATGGCTAGCTTTTCCTCCACTCCAGAGATGGCAAGCTCCACAACCACTTGACAAGCTCGACGAAGGAGAAGCCCAGATCTCTTCACAATCTTCCCCGAAGAGGACACCACGACACCAACCGCCAAGGCAACTAGGAGGTCACCCTCCAAGAGCAACAAGCTCACGGTCTCACACTCGAACAAATCGTAATGGAGAGCTCAACACTTATGCAAGAATGCAAAGCAAGAACACCAAGGGTGTTCAAAACCCTCACTCTCAAATCCCACCAAAGCAACAAGTGCTAGGGAGGAATTAGAGAGGAAGAACAATGGTAGAAGTCAACCAATGACTTTAAGATCTAGATCCAATGGGTTCCCCTCACTTAGATGAGGAATTGATTGGTGGGGATTGTAGATCTAGATCTCCTCTTCCAAAGCCCTCAAAAAGATGCAAGAATCATAGGAGGGAAGGTAGAGGAAGCAAGCTCAAGAGGGTCAACAATGGAGGTCAATTTTGAGTTCAAGAACACACAAAAACGTTGGGGGAAGAACCCCTTTTATAGGGGAAAGCAAATATGGCCATTGGGAGGAAATCTGTGAAAACTCGGTCTAAAAGTCGGTTGGACCGGCCCCAGAACCGGGAAACTCGGTCCCCAGGCCGGAGGATCGGCCTACAAACCGAAATGGCTCTGTTTGGCAACTCAGAATAGACTCGGTCGTGAAAACCGAAAATCTGGTTTCAGATCCGGTCTAACCGGCGCTGGCGCCGGACCGTTCGGTGTGGGAGTCGGTTGAACCGGATCCACAACCGGGATGAAACAGACTTCACGAAAAACGCAATAACTTTTGCATCCGGACTCCGATTTCGATGATCTTGGGCTTGTTTTGACGAGGAAAACAAGATCTAAAAGATGGTGCATAAAAACATCATAGTCCAACAAAGGATAATATAACCAAATGAAGAATGCCATGAAGCCTCCCTATAAGAAGAACCGATAAAACCTTCAAACTCAAAAATGCCATAGAAGATGCATACGAATTCCATTTTTGATGAACTTGGGCTTGTTGAAGAGCTAGAAACAAGCTCAAGAACCTCACATGGAGAAACATGAAGAAGCAATAAAATAGGAAGATGCAAAGAATGCAAAGGATTGAGCTCCCTACGACGATGTGATCAAGTTACCCAACCGAAAGCCCCTCTTGATAGTGCGGCTATCTATCCTATAACCCGGTCTCCCAACAACCACCTTGAGACCGGTAAAAGGAAAACCTAGTAAGGACATACATTTGCCTTGCGCATCCTCTAGGCGACATCTCTATCCTTTCAATTGGTATCAGAGTAAGATCTCTCCTTGTTTAGGCTTCACCGCCTAGAGTGTAAAGATGTCGGCTAGTAGTATAGTGCACAATGACACAATTATCTTTGATGGCTCAAATTATGCTTTGTGGAGAAATTGCTTGCTTTGTAATCTCCGGACCTTGTGTCCAAATATTGAGAGATTTCTAGATGTAGGTTTTTCTCCTCTGATGGATCCTCAAAATCTATCTCTAGAGGATGAGAAAAATTTACATCTCAAAGCTCAAGTATCTAATGAGCTTATCTTCTACTTGAGCCCCATAGTTAAATTTTTCTTGACGATGGTAAAGCATAAGTCATCTCATGAGAAGTGGACCAATCTTAAAGAAATATTTGGTGGTTCCATCGCTCATATGGTTGGTGGTCTCTCTGAGGAGCTCTCTTCTCCTTCACATCATGAAGAGCTTCAATTTACTTCCACCTCTAGCCGCGATGAGATTTCAATTCTTTCCACTTCACTTACATGTGACAAGTCACAAGGTAATGGCATGATGATTGGAAAAGTCATATGTGATGATGGTAGTGTTTCTCTTTACACCAATGATTCTTGTTCTATAAATGATAATGTTGTAGAGAGTCTGGACTTAAACACTTCTTGCAATAATAGTTCTATATCCCCCTGTGTTGCTAGTCCTTGCATATTGTCTAGAAACTATTTGAGTACTAATGTAGATGATATGCTTGATTTGTCTTGTTCCCATGTGCAAAATGCTTCTATTTCCTCTAGGTTTGTATCTAACAATGTAAAGGAAATCAAACATTATATGGAGCAAGACACAATCATGAATGGAGATTCAATAATATCCTCATCTTCATCCTCCCGTGCTCACATGTGCCTTATGGCAAGAGGATCAAAGGTATCTCCTACTTTGGATCCCAACATGTCTTCTCTAGATAATAGCAATGATAATGATGATAGTGATGATGACCTTGATGAGGATACAAGTGCTCTTGTGCTTGAGTTGAATTTTTTGTGTACCTCTCTTCGTGGTAATAATAAGGTCGTTGCTTGTCTCAAACACGTTATGGACACCATAACTAAACAAATAGAAACTATAGAGGAGATGGATTTCCAACTTGATGATGGGAATCGGAGATTCAATCTCTTTAAGTAAGAGCTTGCCGATGAAAAGCACACTAATTGTCTCCTCACACAAAAAATTGAATCTTATGAGCTTGAAAAGGAAAAATCTATTAATAATGCTAGTGCTACTAACTCTACTTCTTGTAAAGCATCTATATGAAAGGAGAATGTTGAGCTAAGGTCTCAACTTGAGTTGATGACTAGCAGTTTAGGAAATTGGAAGAGAGTCATGAAATGCTCTCGGGCTCTCATAATGATCTTCTAATCTCCTATGATGGGCTAAAGCTAGCTCGTGAGGAAAGTATCACTAAGGTAACATCTCGTGAGCCTCATTTGGACATTAGCAAAACGTCTACTCAAAATGCTATTTTGCCATGTGCTAGTCCTAATGATCCTTCTTGTCATACTATCGATAAACCTTGTGTTGGATTACTTACTTTGCCTTGTTGCTCTAACAATGAAGCTTCGATTTCCTCTAGTACCTCTATTTCTACTAACCATGTAGAGGAAATCAAAGAGCTCAAGGTCCAAGTCACTTCTTTGAAGAAAGACTTGGAAAAGAGTCATGAAGGCAAATCCACACTCGATAATATTTTGAGTGTGCAAAAATACCCCCAATGATAAAAGTGGACTTGGATTCAACTCCAATAATAAGAACAAGTCCAAGAGTAACAAGAAGAAGGTCCAAGACCAAGTCAAGAATTCGGCTAAGATTACTTGCTTCAAGTGCAAGGTTGTAGGACATCATGTAAGATCTTGTCCATTAAAGAAAAAGCACTTGAGTGAGAAGAAACAAGGGAAGCCACAAGTTAAAGGTTAAGCCCAATCTCAACCTCAAGTTGAAGCTAGGCCAGTTCCCAAGATGAATCAAGATAAGGCTCCCAAGACAAGATATCAAAAAAGAAGAGAAAGTGGAGCACTTGTTGCTACTTATGTCGTGATAAAGGGCACTTGGCCTCTTCATGTTCAAACGGTACCTTATCTAACCCTATTATTATTGATGATGATTATTCTCTTGGGAAGGATAAGGATGGCAATGTGTTTGCCAAGTTTGTTGGAACTCAAAGCAGTGTTAAGAAAAGAACCATTTGGGTTGCCAAGCCTATTGTGACTAACCTCTTGGGACCCAACTTGGTTGGGGACCTGATACATTGCAAATGTATCTATAATTTTGATGTTCCGTGCTTGGTTTTATCTACTTTCTTGTGTTTTGTCCACACTTTGGAGTACTTTTCATATGATTTCTTGGACTAACCTATTAACAAGAGCCACAGTGTCAGCTACCTGTTTTCTGCTGTTTTTGGTTCCAGGAAGTCAGAAAATGAATATTCTCGGAATTGGACGGGACAAAAGCCATAGTCACTATTTACCAAAAGACGTCTGGAGCCAGAATACGATATGGAGAGGGGTTGGGGCCTGGCCACCCCACCTGGCCGCGTGGCCAGGCTTGGCCTGCACCAAGGGGTGGTCTGGCCGCCCCAGGCACCCCCTCGGCCTCTCCTTCTGCCTATACATTGCCTCTGATGCGAAAACCCTAAGTACCCGATCAAAAATCCACAAAAGAGTCTGTAGCCGCCGTCGTCTCTGTCCCTAGATCGGGAGGGATCTGAAGCTCTTCCCGGCACCCTGCCAGAGAGGGGATTTCACCCTGGAGGCCTTCTTCATCATCATGCAAGCCTCCGGTGTGATGCGTGAGTAGTTCATCTCTAGACTACGGGTCCATGTGGTAGCTAGATGGCTGGTTCTCCTCCTTTGTGCTATCATGTCTAGATCTTGTGAGCTCCGTTCATGATCAAGATCATCTATTTGTAACTCTGCATGTTGTGTTTGCGGGAATCCGATGGATATTGAGATGCTATTTCAGATTGATTATTGATTCTATCATGTCTTTGTTATTTGTGATCTTGCATGCTTTCTGTTGTTAGTAGCTATCTTGGCCAAGTAGATGCTAGCAACTCCAATAGTTAGTATTTATGCTCGATAGTGGTTTCATGCCTCTGGTAATCTAAGGAAGTGACAGAAATCTCTAAGGTACTAGATGTGTTGTTGCTACTAGGGAGAAAACAGCAATCCTTTGTTCATAGAACAATCTATTGTTTACTTTACACGCAATTTGTAAAGCAATAATCTGTTGCTTCCAACTTAATACTGGAGGGGGTTCGGATGATAACCTGAAGGTGGATTATTAGTCATAGATGCAGTTGGATGGCGGTCTATGTATAATGTTGTAATGCCCAATCGAATCTCAAAGGAGTCAAGATAATTAGTATATGCTTGTATGCTTTCTCGATGTTTTTCAATTGCCCCGCTGTAATTTGTTCACCCAGCATGTTATCTATCTTAAGGAGAGCCACCTCTAGTGAACTATGGACCCCGGTCCTTTCTTTTACATATAATCTACAAATTGTTTACTGCTTTGTGTTTACTCTCTGCAAACTATTACTTCCTTCCATTCGATACGTTTAATCCTTTGTTTTCAGCAAAACCGGAGAGATTGACAACCTCATCGGAAGTTGGGGACAGAGTTTTGTGGTTGTGTTGTGCAGGTATCCACGTTGCTGCTGGCACCGGTAGTGCGCCCTGCCAACGTTCAGCTAGCAACACCTTTGGGGTGTTTCCTTGCTCTTACTGGATTGATAACCTTGGTTTCATAACTGAGGGAAACTTACTGTTGTGCTCATCATACCTTCCTCTTGGGGTTCCCCAACGAGCTCGTTAATACACGAGTCAGCAAGTACTTTTTTGGCACCGTTGCCGGGGAGTCAAGGACATCTTCACAAGGGGAGTCCCTCATAACCAATCTCTTTACTTTGTTATTTTTGTTTTTCTTAGTTTACTTTTGTTTTGTTTGATTTTTTCTTTATCAAAAACACACAAAAAATTAGTTTTACTAGTTTGCTTTCTTTATTAAAAACACACACAAAATGACTACTCTTAAAAACACTAAGTTGTGTCACTTCACTAGCACCAACAACAATGGTTTTATGGGCACACCTATTGCTCCACATGTGCCTGAAGCTACTTTCTTTGAGATAAAACCTGCTTTACTCAATCTTGTTATGAGAGAACAATTTTCTGGTATTGGTAATGAAGATGCTGCTGCCCATCTAAATAATTTTGTTGAACTTTGTGAGATGCAAAAGCATAGGGATATAGATGGAGATATTATTAAGCTGAAATTGTTTCCTTTATCTTTGAGAGGAAAAGCTAAAGAATGGTTGAATTCCTTAACTAGGAATAGTATTGATTCTTGGACTAAATGCAAAGATGCTTTCATTGGAAAATACTATCCTCCTGCTAAAATTATATCTATGAGAAGTGAAATAATGAAGTTTAAACAATCTGATAATGAACATGTTGCTCAAGCTTGGGAAAGGATGAAATCTTTGGTAAAGAATTGTCCCACTCATGGACTGACTGCTTGGATGATCATCCGAACTTTTTATGCAGGATTAAACTATTCTTCAAGGAACCTATTGGATTCTGCTGCTGGAGGTACCTTTATGACCATTACTTTTGGTGCTGCAACAAAGTTTCTGGATAATATGATGGTTAACTACTCCGAATGGCATAGTGAGAGAGCTCCACAAGGTAAGAAGGTAATTTTTGTTGAAGAAACCTCTTCCTTGAGTGATAAGATTGACATTATTATGTCTATGCTTGTGAATGGGAAAGCCCATATTGATCCAAATAATGTTCCCCTAGCTTCTTTGGTTGCTCAAGAAGAGAAAGTTGATGTGAACTTTATAAGAAATAACAATTTTAGCAACAATGCTTATAGGAATAATTTTGGTAACAACAATTATAAGCCATATCCTCCCAATAATGGTAATGCTTATGGAAACGCATACAACAATAATAGGAGTGCTCCCTCTGAACTTGAAGTTATGCTTAAAGACTTTATTAGTAAACAAACTGCTGTCAATAAAACTATTGAGGAAAAACTCTTTAATGCTGAAAGAAATATAGCATCTCTGGCTGAAGCTCAATCTTCTATGAATAAAATAGCTGCTAAACCTGAAACTAATGATAATCCCTTTGCAGCTACTAATGCCATACAAGTAAGAATTGATGAAAATATTAGACTATTAGCTGAGTTTGCATGCTAAGTGGGAAAGAGAAGATGAAATTGCTAGAAACATTAGTGTTTCTAGTATCACCACCACTAGTGTTGAGGCTAGTAATGGTTCTACTACTTTACATGATAATTATGATTTTGATCTTGATGGTTGCAACATCTCTGAAGTTATTAAGTTCCTACAAAAGCTTGCTAAAAGTCCTAATGCTAGTGCTATGAACATGGCCTTTACAAAACACATTACTGATGCTCTCATAAAGATTAAAGAAGAAAAGATGAAACATATGTTGGGAATATGCCCTAGAGGCAATCATGTATGATGTTATTCATGTGTATTCATAAGGTTATGGTCCATGTATGAACTGCTGATATGTATCATCGAATATGTGATTTGATTGTGGAACTACATATTCATGTTGTTCTTACTAATTGTCCTTGGTCATTGAGGTTGTGCGGACACACAACTTAGACCAATGTGAAAGTCGGCAGATGACTAGGTTCCACTTGTCATGGGCATGGAGATGCTATTCCGACTTACACGGATTCGGCTAAAGAGTTTAGCGAGTCGGACTGACCCATATTGAGATGCAACGAACAAGTCGTCATTTGCATGTCTCAATCAATGTAATCCTTAGACCTGAGGTTATTGCACAATCCGAGTTGAGGATCTCCGACTTAGGTTCTGTCAAACGTTGTTCCGTCACTGGGCAGTTATAAAGGCGGAGTTCGGGTCGTCTGAGAATCAAGCTGCGTGATGTGAATAACCAAGACGGGATTTTGCCCCTCCATCCGGAGAGATATTCTCTGGGCCCTCTCGGAAGATATGATTCAGAAAGCATGGCCATGCGCGTCTCGGATTATGTGTTAACCGAGGCAACCGACTAAGAGTAGTCGGATGAATCACTTATCTCGGATCGAGAAAGAGAGTCGGACTATTTAAGGGATGACGATCATTCGCCTATAGTCCAACAAGGTATATCATGAGGCAAAAGGGACTCAGACGAAAGTCACATTGGAAGGTATGTCGTCATGACTTATTGGTACTTGGGAGTTGGCACGTTCTGCTAGGAGCCGCTACCAACTGATCGATCACCAGTGAGACTCAGAATCGTGTCCGGGTTACCATGAGCCTGTCGGGTCACACACTTAAGAGCGGGAGCAAGTTTGGGTTAGACCCAAACAGGAAACCTATTTGGGTTGGACCCAAATAGAGACATGGACTTAGTCAGCAAGTGAGACTTGCAGTGGCTAATATAGGCCTTTTTAGTGAATGGGCCACAAGTGAGTGGAGCCCACTTTCACTCCCTATATAAGCTAGGGCACAGGTGCTTAGAGCACAGGGTTGGGTCACTCCATGTGTTGGAAACCCTAGCCCCAGTCCGTCATGTCGCCGCCGTACCGGATCTAGCAGTCCATCACCGACGCTCCTCCTCGTACGTGTGGATACCGGCGGAGGTGTTGTACGTTCAACACTTCGATGATCGTGAAGAAAGTTCGGATCGTGGATCGTGGAACCGGAACGGATCGCGAGGACAGCACTGCATCAAGCGACGTGCTTCATCAATTCCACAACTGCGTGTCTAGTGGTAATCCTCGTGGCCTTCTACCTGAGCTGGATCTTGGGATCACCGCGTAGGGAAAAGGTTTTGTTTATCTCTACGTGGCCCAACAGTGGTATCAGAGCGTTAGCTTCTGGTTTTAGGCTCGAGATCGCGCATATTGTATATGCGGTTGGCGTTAGATTGGATCTAATTGCAGTTTTGGTGGTCGATCTATGAGATAGATCAGTTTTGTACTAAGTTGATTGGATCAATTGTACTCGGGGGAATGGATGATCTGGTTCCCGTGATCTAACTGCTAAGGTCGTGGAACGACATACCCCTACCGGTCGGTTTCCGCCACCGGGGTAGACTGTGACACGTAAACCCGGATGCGGTGATCGAAGATCAAAGGGTTTGATCGAATCGGAGTCCGGATCGGATTCGGGACCGCCGGCTTCATCCTGTCGTAGCGCCTTAGATGTCGTTGCGAATTTCACAACGCCGGTAGATATCGTATCTATGCATAACTTGTTTTTGCAGGATGATGTTGTGAATGGTATGGCTTATGTGCATGTGATGTGTGTAATCCATACGTGATCTGCGTATCACGGATTTTGTCAGCCGGCTGGAGCCTAGGTGCTGTCAACTTATTGTATAACGGCATGCGTGTCAGATTCTCTGTGTAATTTGGATTACTAGCTAGTGTAGCTGTTTGGAGAATCCGGATAGCATGCAAGTCGGTGTACAAGTCGGCTACATGGTGTAAGACAGCACGTGACAAGAGTTGACACGAGTCGGATTACAGGCTTTATGGAGATGGAGATCGCCATGAAGAGAGCCATACCATTTCACATTATAATTGCTTTTATTTTGTGTTATTGTTATGTCTCTGTTTTACCTCTATTAGATAGTTGGTAGAATATAATCCCTCAAAGAAGGTCTAGTCGGTTTCCCCGCCAAGTGCTGCACCATCACAAGTCGGACATTTTTGGTAGTGGGCTCATAAAATTGAGGTGCTATTAATTCTTTCCAACTAGGTGGATTCGACTCGGACTATTACAGCGGAAGCACTTGGTAATCTAGACAGGTCTATCACAACGGTTGTGGGACTTGGGGAAAAGTCGGATGGGAGCCGGGGCATGTGATGCCACTCATCCAACAGGGGTCGTATGAGATACGATTGACAAGGAGTTGTCTACCTAGATCACTTGACGGCTAGCGGTGATGCTAAAGCTCACTAGTCGACTTGCTTATTTAGGGTCCTGAATCACTAAGTAACCATCGGAGGGGTGTTGGTTCTAGTGGGAGCATAAATATTAAAGTGTTTAATATGCTTGCTCTTTTATGGATACATGTCTTAAGTGTTTTGCATATTTTCTGTTGTAGATCAATGGCACCTAGCAGTCTTCCTCAGATTTCCGGTTTTTCTTTGAGAACCATCTTAGAGAAAGATAAGCTGAATGGAACTAATTTCACCAACTGGTATCGTAATCTGAGAATTATTCTGAAACAAGAAAAAAGGGATCGTGTCCTAGACAACCCACTTCCAGCTGATCCGGATGAGAATGCGACTGTCGCAGCCACCAATGCCTACCGTCGGATTTGTGATGAATCCACAGAGATTAGTTGTCTTATGCTTGCTCACATGGAACCGGACTTGCAGTAGTTCGAGAATGTTGAGGCCTACGATATGATCGAAAGCCTCAAAAGTATGTTCCAGGCTCAGGCAAAGACTGAGAGGTATCAAGTCTCTCAGGCTTTGTTGAGCTGCAAGCTTAAGGATGGCGATCCACTGAGTCCGCATGTGATCAAGATGGTTGGTTATGTGCAGTCTCTGGAATGGCTTGGCTACCCCATTAGCGAAGAGTTCGCTACAGACATAATTCTGAACTCTCTTCCTAGTGCGTATGGTCAGTTCATATCGAACTACCACATGCATGGTATGGATAAGAAGCTCACTGAATTACATGGGATGCTCAAGCAGGCTGAGGCGGATCTCAAGAAAGGTGCCAGTCAAGTGTTGATGGTACAAAACAAGGCTAAGTTCAAGAAGAGTTCTTGGACTAAGAAGGAGAAGGCAAAGTCAGGAGGTAAGGCGGAGGACCCAGTCCAAAGCGCTTCCTCAGGGACTAAGCCATCTCCTATAGCTGGATCCACTCGCTTCTACTACAAGTTGGATGGCCACTGGAAGAGGAATTGCAGCAAGTATCTAGCTGATAAAGCCAAGAGCGGAGGTGTGACTTTCGGCTCAGGTACGCTTGTTTGCAATGTTATAGACATTTATCTTGCTGATGCACCTGGTAGTTCTTGGGTATATGATACCGGATCACTCATTCACATCTGCAACTCGTTGCAGGGACTAGTAAGAACTAGGAGCATTGCAAGAGGCGAGGTTGACATTAGAGTTGGAAACAAAGCAAGAGTCGTTGCGTTGAAAGTCGGCACAATGCAACTTCATTTACCTTCTAGATTCTTAATGGAGCTAAATAATTGTTATTATGTTCCAGTGCTTAGTCGAAACATCATTTCTGACTCATGTTTGATGAGACAGGGCTATGAGTCAAATATCAAGAATAATGGTTGTTCTTTATATTTGAATGATATGTTTCATGGCTTTGCGCCCGTCCGGGACGGGTTGTTTATTTTGAATCTTGATAGTGAATTTGTCTATAACATAAATGTGAAAAGGTTAAAACCAAATGATCTGAATATGACTTACTTTTGGCATTGTCGGCTTGGTCATATAATTTGGAAACGCATGAAGAAGCTCCATGATGATGGACTCCTAACTTCGTTCGACTTGGAGTCGTTCGAGACATGTGAATCCTATCTTCTTGGCAAGATGACCAAGACACCTTTTGCAAAGAGTTGTGAAAGGGCGTCCGACTTATTGGGACTAGTACATAGTGATGTATGTGGCCCGATGAGCACGACAACCAGAGGTGGTTATGAGTACTTCATTACCTTCACTGATGATTTGAGTAGATATGGATATATCTACTTGATGAAACATAAGTCGGAAGCCTTTAAAAAGTTCAAGGAATTCTAGAATGAGGTACAAAATCAACTTGGCAAGAAAATAAAGTTTCTTCGGTCGGAACGAGGAGGCGAGTACATGAGCCATGAGTTTGATGACCATCTAAAGAGTTGTGGAATAGTTCCCTAGCTCACTACTCCAGGAACGCCGCAGAGAAACGATGTGTCGGAAAGGAGGAATCAGACCTTGTTGGACATGGTACGATCAATGATGAGTCAGACAGATCTGCCTTTATCATTTTGGGGTTATTGTCTAGAAACTGCAGCGTTCACACTAAACAGAGTACCATCAAAGTCGGTAGAGAAGACACCGCATGAGATGTGGACTGGCAAGAAGCCGAGTTTGTCTTTTCTTAAGATTTGGGGTTGTGAAGCTTTTGTCAAGCGACTTCAGTCGGACAAGCTTACAGCTAAGTCGGATAAGTTTATTTTCATGGGGTATCCGAGGGAAACCTTGGGTTACTACTTCTACAATCGAGAAGAGGGCAAAGTGTTTATCGCTCGAAACAGTGTCTTCCTTGAGAAAGAGTTTCTCAGTCGAGGAGTCAGTGGGAGTACGGTGCATCTCGAAGAAACTCGAGAGATGTCGGCTAGCAGCGAGTCGGAAAAAGCCTTAGAGGTTGAGACAGACGTGGTACCTGAGTAGGAAACTGCATCGACATTGCGAAGATCGGCTAGATTGCGAAGTGTTCGTGATGTGATGCTGTTGGACAGTGATGAGCCGACAACTTATTCGGAAGCGATGGTGGGTTCTGATTCCGAGTCATGGCTTGGAGCCATGAGATCCGAATTAAAGTCCATGGATGAAAATCAAGTTTGGAACTTGGTTGATCTGCCAGACGGTGCAAGACCCGTTGAGTG
Source organism: Avena eriantha (assembly GCA_910589775.1). Taxonomy (NCBI): domain Eukaryota; kingdom Viridiplantae; phylum Streptophyta; class Magnoliopsida; order Poales; family Poaceae; genus Avena; species Avena eriantha. Next base: position 260,263,132 of record OU342742.1, read on the forward strand.
CAAATGGGTCTTTAAGAAGAAAACTGATATGGATGGAAATGTTTCTATCTATAAAGCATGGCTTGTCGCGAAGGGGTTCCCACAAGTTCAAGGAGTTGACTACGATGAGACTTTCTCTCCTGTAGCGATGCTTAAATCAGTTCGGATCATGTTAGCTATAGCAGCTTATTTCGACTATGAGATATGGCAGATGGATGTCAAGACGACTTTCCTTAATGGAAATTTAACCGAGGACATGTATATGATACAGCCCGAGGGTTTTGTCGATCCGGCTAATGCTAACAAAGTATGCAAGCTTCGGAAATCCATTTATGGGTTGAAGCAAGCATCTCGGAGTTGGAACATTCGCTTTGATGAGGTTGTCAAATCGTTTGGCTTCATCAAGAGTGATCATGATTCTTGTTTATACAAGAAGTTTAGTGGGAGCAAAGTAAACTTTCTGACCTTATATGTGGATGACATATTACTGATTGGAAATGATGTCCAGATGTTGCAAGAGACCAAGGAGTCATTGGAAAAGAGTTTTTCGATGAAAGACTTGGGTGAGGCGACTTACATTCTAGGAATCTAGATCTATAGAGATAAATCAAGGCGGCTCGTTGGATTGAGTCAGAGTACATATTTGGACAAAGTGTTGAAGAAGTTCAACATGGAATCGTCTAAGAAGGGGTTCTTACCAATGTCCCATGGCGTAAAACTTAGGAAGACTCAGTGTCCTTTGACAACTGATGAGCGAAGTCGGATGAGTGCGATTCCGTATGCTTCTGCAATCGGATCCATCATGTACGCTATGATTTGTACTAGGCCGGATGTTTCCTATGCTCTAAGTGTTGTGAGCAGATACCAAGCTGACCCTGGAGAGATCCACTGGGCAGCGGCTTAAAATATCCTCAAGTACTTGAGAAGGACTAAGGATATGTTCCTGGTTTATGGAGGTGAGGATGAACTCAGTGTAAAGGGTTACATGGATGCGAGTTATCTCACTGACTCGGATGATTCTTGTTCGCAATCCGGATATGTGTTTGTGATAAACGGAGGGGCTGTGAGCTGGAAAAGTTCCAAGCAAGAAACGGTGTCTGCGTCTATGACAGAGGCCGAGTATATTGCTGCCTCAGAGGCGGCAAAAGAAGCCGTTTGGATGAGGAATTTCCTCATGGATCTTGGTGTGGTTCAGGGCTCGTCCAATCCGTTAAACATGTATTGTGACAACAATGGTGCTATTGCACAAGCCAAGGAACCGAGACAACACCAGAAGAACAAACATATAGTCATGCGGTACCACCTTATTCGCCAGTTCGTGGATCAAGGTGATATCAAGTTATGCAAGGTACACACGGATGCAAACATTGCGGATCCGTTAACAAAGCCACTTCCACAGCCGAAGCATGAGGCGCACCTGAGAGCAATGGGCATCAGATGCCTGGACATGTGATGTCAGAAGATTGACTCTAGTGCAAGTGGGAGACTGTTGGGAATATGCCCTAGAGGCAATCATGTATGATGATATTCCTGTGTATTCATAAGGTTATGGTCCATGTATGAACTGCTGATATCTATCATCGAATATGTGATTTGATTGTGGAACTACATATTCATGTTGTTCATACTAATTGTCATTGGTCATTGAGGTTGTGCCGGACACACAACTTAGACCAATGTGAAAGTCGGCAGATGACTAGGTTCCACTTGTCATGGGCATGGAGATGCTATTCCGACTTACACGGATTCAGCTAAAGAGTTTAGCGAGTCGGACTGACCCATATTGAGATGCAACGAACAAGTCGTCATTTGCATGTCTCAATCAATGTAATCCTTAGACCTGAGGTTATTGCACAATCCGAGTTGAGGATCTCCGACTTAGGTTCTATCAAACGCTGTTACGTCACTGGGCAGTTATAAAGGCAGAGTTCGGGTCGTCTGAGAATCAAGATGCGTGATGTGAATAACCAAGACAGTATTTTGCCCGTCCATCCGGAGAGATATTCTCTGGGCCCTCTCGGAAGATATGATTCGAAAAGCATGGCCATGCGCCTCTCGGATTAAGTGTTAACCGAGGCAACCGACTAAGAGTTAGTCGGATGAATCACTTATCTCGGATCGAGAAAGAGAGTCGGACCATTTAAGGGATGACGATCATTCGCCTATAGTCCGACAAGGTATATCGTGAGGCAAAAGGGACTCAGACGAAAGTCTCATTGGAAGGTATGTCGTCATGACTTATTGGTACTTGGGAGTTGGCACGTTCTGCTAGGAGCCGCTACCAACTGATCGATCACGAGTGAGACTCAGAATCGTGTCCGGGTTACCATGAGCCTGTCGGGTCACACACTTAAGAGAGGGAGCAAGTTTGGGTTAGACCCAAACAGGAAATCTATTTGGGTTGGACCCAAATAGAGACATGGACTTAGTCAGCAAGTGAGACTTGCAGTGGCTAATATAGGCCTTTTTAGTGAATGGGCCACAAGTGAGTGGAGCCCACTTTCACTCCCTATATAAGCTGGGGCGCAGGTGCTTAGAGCACAGGGTTAGGTCACTCCATGTGTTGGAAACCCTAGCCCCAGTCCGTCATGTCGCCGCCGTACCGGATCTAGCAGTCCATCGCCGGCGCTCCTCCTCGTACGTGTGGATACCGGCGGAGGTGTTGTACGTTCAGCACTTCGACGATCGTGAAGAAAGTTCGGATCGTGGATCGTGGAACCGGAACAGATCGCGAGGACTGCACTGCATCAAGCGACGTGCTTCATCAATTCCGCAACTGCGTGTCTAGTGGTAATCCTCGTGGCCTTCTACCTGAGCTGGATCTTGGGATCACCGCATAGGGAAAAAGTTTTGTTTATCTCTACGTGGCCCAACAACATAAACCTTCTATTCCTATACAACAAGAAGATGGTTGGGAACCCATCATTAATATGAAAGTGAATGATTTTGATTTCAAAGCTTTATGTGATCTTGATAGTAGTGCTTCTATTATGCCTAGAAAGATTTATGATATGCTTGATTTGCCACCACTTGAAGATTGTTATTTAAATGTCCCACTTGATGATAATGCTAAAAAGAAACTCATGGGAAGCCTTAATGATGTTCTTATTATGGTTAACAATGCCTATGTCCCCGTTTATTTCTATGTTTTGGATGTTGAATGCAATGCTTCTTGTCCTATTACTTTGGGAAGACCTTATCTTAGAACTGTTGGTGCCATTATTGATATGAAAGAAGGCATCATTAAATATCAACTCTCACTCAAGAAATGTATAGAACACATCCCTAAGAAGAGAGAGAAGATTTCTTTTATTTCTCGTATGAAAACAAAATTTGCTCTTAATGCTTCTTCATTTGAGAATACTTGATTCTTTTTCTTGCTTCTTATGCCTAACTTAAAGGCGTTAAAAAAAGTACTTATTGGGAGATAACCCAAAAGTTTTAGATGAGTCTTGAAAGTTATTACCTCTGTAATAACCGCTCCTTATCATTTTTATTTGCTTTTTATGCCAAGAGTAACCTCTAATGAGAGAGAAATAATGATTGGGAAAGTTGCTGTCCCGAAACAGATTTTTGTGCTTCACCGTAAAAATTCATGTAAAATCTCTGTACGTCCTTTTGAGGCGTGAATATTTGTGATACTGCCCTAGGTTGTTATCTAACTTTCGTTAGTTCAACACTTTTTTATTTGAGCAACAGAAGGTCTTCGAAAAAATTCGTCTTTAGCTGCTGGTCTGTTTTGACATATTTCTGCCATTTTCTGTATTTGCTTCTTGTTGGTTCCTTTTTGAGTTCTTTTGGGGAATTGAGCTTTTTGAGGGAAGTGCTACAGTAGCTAGTGTTTTAATGGAAGTTTATTTGGTGTTAGAACTGAACCCAAAGACTTATTATCTTGAGTGCACTAATGTTGCTAATAAAGATTGTGTGAAGTTTTGTATGAAGGAAAAATTTCAGGTGTATGGTTTTCAAATAGTTTGGTTTGGTTTGGAAAAGAGTAGGAAAGCTCATGCTTAAGTGGTAAAGAGAGATTGTTTTTGACTTTGGCATATGCTTTGTCATGCCATGCTTGATATTGTTTTGGCTTTATGATTAGTATTCTTTGATGTAGCATGACTTGTTATAAACAATTGAGATTGCTTAATGTGCCTTGGATGAATCATTCTTTGTTTTTAGCATATTAAAGCATAGTATAGTGGTATTCTCCTTTGATGCTTTATTTGGGTTGACTTGGCGCATGCTCACACCATGTTATGACTATCCAAGGTCACCAGAGCCTTTATGATCCTTTAGTTTTCAACTTGTAGTATCACTTTATGCTTTGATCAATGATGTTTTGTCGCTTTGCATGATTATGGCCATTATTGCTCTCTTAGTTTGTCGCTCCCAGTCTTTTGCTAGCCTCCGTAACCAAGTATGAGTTCCACTCATGCATCCAACTCCTTAAACCAAGTTATTCCAAAGAGTCCACCATACCTACCTATTAGCATATGCTATTCCAAGTATATTCATGCTTTTGTTTACCTTCCAAATTAAACTTGTTATGAGAAAACTAGTGATTAAAGCTCTCACGAACTTGATGGCACACTTTAATTTTCTTGCCCTTAATAAACTTAAACTATTGTGTCGTCTATGTTGTATATGCTTGTACTTATTTGTTGGGAATTAGAAGAACCAGGCTATCATGGGGAACACTTTCAACATTGCACTTGTACTTTGTACCTAGTTGATATCATGCTCTTTTGTCTATGGATGTCATCGATGTGAAATGAAAGAGGAGCTTGTAAGTCCATGGAGTTATGTATGTGTGTTAGAGAAATGCCTGGGCCGCTGGTCTAATCCATGCCGCCATGGTGGAAACCTGCAGCGTAACCATAATGAGCTGTCTATGAAGCATTCTTCTTATAAAAAAAGAGTCCTATATTGAGAAAAAAGAGAAAAACAAAAACAAAAGATTATGAAAGAGGAAAGGGAGAAAAAGCACCATATTCCCATGGTAAATAAGAAGATTGCTGAGATGCTCGTTGTCTGCTTGCCTTGTCATTTTGATATGGAGATTCTTCCGTATCATCGGCAAGGGGTACCCCGTTGGCGGTTCTCTATGATACACATATACTTACAATGACAAGAACTTACCGGTGACTAAACTTGAGTAGCATGAGGAGCGGCCCTCGTATTCAAGGGACATGAGATTTCTAACTTATACTTTGTCAAGCATGTACACCATAGTTTGTTCACTTTGACCTTAATCACTTCAAGATGCTTATGATAGGGGTAATGAGAGCTGAAAGCTATAAGTACCATAATTTTTGGAAGCTCTTTATGAAACTTGAATCTCTGCTTCCTTCTATGAAGGCCTTTCTTCCACCATTATATTGAGTCTCCACCTTCTACCTTTATGCACCTACTTTGAGAGCATAGTGGCCATTATTAGTTCTATGTGCATTGTCCCAAGACTAGTTGATTGATGGATAACTTGATATTTCTTGTTTTAAGCTATTTGTATCTATTCACTCTTATGAACTTTGAAGGTGTCCTATGCATTTATATTTGCTACTCTATGAGGGACAAGCTGAATGATATTATGCTTTGTTTTCTTTATGTGAAACAAACAAACGTCTTGAAAAGCATTGTTATTCATGAATCTTTTGTTTGTGCCTTTTCATGTTGCAACATAGTTTCTTTGTCTTATTGCTAGAACTTTGTCTTTCATGTTATGATTGAAGTACTATGTTCCCAGCTTTGAATGTTTTACAAATACTTTGATCAAGTTTATGATGGTGCATGTCACCTCAAAAATTATTCTTTCTTTTTATCACTTGCCTACTTGAGGACGAGGAGGAGTTAAGCTTGGGGATGTTGATACATTGCAAATGTATCTATAATTTTTGATGTTCCATGCTTGGTTTTATCTACTTTCTTGTGTTTTGTCCACACTTTGGAATACTTTTCATATGATTTCTTAGACTAACCTATTAACAAGAGCCACAGTGCCAGCTGCCTGTTTTCTGCTATTTTTGGTTCTAGGAAGTCAGAAAATGAATATTCTCGGAATTGGATGGGACAAAAGCCAAAGTCACTATTTTACCGGAAGACATCTAGAGCCAGAATACGATATGGAGAGGGGCTAGGGCCTGGCCACACCACCTGGCCGCGCGGCCAGGCTTGGCCGCGCCAGGGGGTGGTCTGGCCGCCCCAGGCACCCCCTCGGCCTCTCCTTCCACCTATATATTGCCTCTGATACGGATACCCTAAGTACCCGATCAAAAATCCACGAAAGAGTCTGTAGCCATCGTCGTCTCTGTCCCTAGATCGGGAGGGATCTGAAGCTCTTCCCGGCACCCTGCCAGAGAGGGGATTTCACCCTGGAGGCCTTCTTCATCATCATGCAAGCCTCCGGTGTGATGCGTGAGTAGTTCATCTCTGGACTACAGGTCCATGTAGTAGCTAGATGGATGGTTATCCTCCTTTGTGCTATCATGTCTAGATCTTGTGACCTCGGTTCATGATCAAGATCATCTATTTGTAATTCTGCATGTTGTGTTTGCGGAGATCCGATGGATATTGAGATGCTATTTCAGATTGATTATTGATTCTATCATGTCTTTGTTATTTGTGATCTTGCATGCTTTCCGTTGTTAGTAGCTATCTTGGCCAAGTAGATGCTAGCAACTCCAAGAGTTAGTATTTATGCTCAATAGTGGGTTCATGCCTCTGGTAATCCGAGGAAGTGACAGAAATCTCTAAGGTACTAGATGTGATGTTGCTACTAGGGAGAAAACAACAATCCTTTGTTCATAGAACAATCGTATCGTTTACTTTACACGCAATTCGTAAAGCAATAATATGTTGCTTGCAACTTAATACTGGAGGGGGTTCGGATGATAACCTGAAGGTGGATTATTAGTCATAGATGCAGTTGGATGGCGGTCTACGTATAATGTTGTAATGCCCAATCGAATCTCAAAGGAGTCAAGATGTTTAGTATATGTTTGTATGCTTTATTGATGTTTGTCAATTTCCCCACTGTAATTTGTTCACCCAGCATGTTATCTATCTTAAGGAGAGCCACCTCTAGTGAACTATGGACCCCGGTCCTTTCTTTTACATTAGGGGTGGACACGAAGCTCGAAGCTCGAGGCTCGGCTCGGGCTCGACAAGGCTTGACTCGGGCTCGGCTCGGCTCGAAGGTCGGACAAGCCAAGCCTAAACCTTGCTACTCAGGCTCGAGGCTCGACAAGCTAGCTCGGTGAAGCTCGCAAGCCAGCTCGAAGGCTCGATGCAAACATAACAATTCACGATCACAATCAACAATTGATCATATATAGGTTTATTATAACATACTCAAATAGGTAAAAGTATTAGTAACCATAATATTGGTATACATCAGAAGTTCTGTACTATATCCTTTCCTCTACTTTTGGTCAAAATAAGGATGCCATGCGGCCACTGAAATGTTGCACGACGATGACCTGTTGGGAATTTCAAGCCCAACGACAGTGAAACACTGCACAAGGACACTACAATCCGTCAGACTAAAATCCCAAGGGCAACACTTCAGACTACTATTACAACTCTGCAAGGGTACTCCCAGTTCATCAATCCTATACAAAAATACTTGCAGTATTCTCATCAACATATAAATGAAACAGAACATCGAGACAAAACATTGGTAGCTTTAGTTTTACTGCTATAGATAACAGGGAAAGAACCAAATAGTAAACAATTGGAGATCTGTAGAAGTGACAAGGCAAGAACCAAATAAACAATTGGACATATGTGGAAGTGATCCAGTTGCAGAGCATAGATAACCTCACGGGCCAGCTACTTGGCTGTGTTCTTCACGTCTAGATCATTAGCATTGCAGAACCAGCTATAGATGATAACGCCTCTTGAATCCTTGAGCATCAGTTGGTGCCTCGGTGGTGGGAGGTGGAGGAGTCAGGAGGCGTGAGGCCTGAGTCGTTGATGCTGGGCGGCGTCGCCGCCGGCGAAGGGTGGCCGGAGGGCTGGCGGGAGGACCGGCGGAGGTCTCCCTACCGCTAACCCTATCCCTCGCTGGACGAGGTCACGGCGCGGGGAATACCGAATCAGTCCGGGACTGGCGGCGCCATGGAAGACGGGAAGGAGGAGGACTGGAGCTGGAGGAGGCAACCGACATGGGTGGCGGCAACCGGCGTTGGTGGCCAGAGACGGGGAGGAGGAAGACTGGAAGACGGGGGCGGACGGGCGAGGAGATAGCCTCGGGGCGACGGGGTGGGATCGAGAGAGAGACGTCGGGGATGGGGACGGCCCGACAAGGTGGGATATTTTGGGGTAGGTGGGCGGCTCGTCGAGCCGTTCGAGCGAGCCGCGAGCCTCCCAAGCCGAGCTGCAAGCCCTCTTTATAGTGTTTTTCAGCACCAAGCCGAGCCCAGGCTTAGTTCGATTTTTGCAAGCTTTGACGAGCCGAGCCACGAGCCAGCTCGGCTCGGCTCGATTCCACCCCTATTTTACATACAATCTACAAACTGTTTACTGCTTTGTGTTTACTTTCTGTAAACTATTACTTCCTTCCATTCGATACGTTTAATCCTTTGTTTTCAGCAAAACCGGTGAGATTGACAACCTCATCGCAAGTTGGGGACAGAGTTATGTGGTTGTGTTGTGCAGGTCTCCACGTTGCTACTGGCACCGGTAGTGCGTCCTGCCAACGTTCAACTAGCAACACCTTGGGGTGTTTCCTTGCTCCTACTAGATTGATAACCTTGGTTTCATAACTGAGGGAAACTTACTGGTGTGCTCATCATACCTTCCTCTTGGGGTTCCCCAATGAGCTCGTTAATACACGAGTTAGCAGGACCAACATGCTCAAACTTGATCAATAGGTGTTTGTGGAGGGCATTGGATACTTGGCTAACACATGAAGAATTAAGGGATCTTCATATACTATATTTGATCAAGCCAAGTTATAAGGATTATCATCTCCCTACCATATACCAAATGCGCCTCTTTGCGGTAACTCGAACTCAACTCTTTTATATTGTAAGTTACTTGCCCCTTTACATGTTTTGGTTTTGTACCAAGTATGTGTTTGTATTTGTTGTGCCTCATGCTTGCTTATTTTGTGTATTCGAGTATGTCTAGGTGTTTGGCACATCATTTACTCGGGTGTTTCATTTTGAGCCTCTAATGCATCTTACTGATATCCTTTTTGGCTCTTTTGTAGTGGTTAATGGAACATCCCATTTTGGGGGTGTGATATGCCTCATACATATCTCATACCTTAAAATGTGTGTAGATGAGTAATACCACTTAGTATTGATATTGCAAGCTTATCTAGTCACTATGTGGTGTGTCATGCTCATGAGAAATTCAAATTCTAAATGTCCATTAATTATCTCTAGTTGAAGTTGTTTTTCCACTTATTAAGAAAAATTGAATACCACATTATGGGGGAGTAATATGCTTCTTTTGCATATCACAATCCTAGGAAATGTGAACATATGAGGTGGTGCCACTTAGAGTTGATATTGTTGATTATCTTGTATCTAGGTGGCATGTTAGCTCAAACAAGGTCCTAATTTTTGTTAGAAGCTTTTATTGCTCATCTTTTTGGTCTTTGCTTCAGTAAGAAATTCTTGGTGTGGCCTTCCTCAAATGCATATCTCTATATCTTATTTGGGAGACCATTTGCTTCAAGTTATTCTAATCATTGCTTTGCATGATTATGTGACTAGTTGAAGCTATCAAGAATCTCTATATTTGCATAGTGCTTAATCTTTTTATTCCTATCCTATGCTTTTAATTGTGAAGATTTATCTTTAATATCCATGCAATATACCACCGAAAATAAATTCCAATACACTCATTGTCTTCGAAAATTGATATACTTGGGTGTGGTAGCATTTGTGGATCATCTTCACCTTGGATTTCACCTCTTATTGCCTTTTTTCTTTCAAAAATTTGTTGTGGCTCCCATTGTCTTCCTTAGCTTTTGAACATCTCTTTGATGGTGTTTTTGATTATTATCAAATGTGTTTTTAGTGGAAGACAAACCTTTTCTTCTCGGAACCTTGTGCCATTGTGAAAAGTGTTAAGGGTTTGGTTTATTTATTGAAACCTTTCTCTTTTGGGAGTTTGTTATCTCATTCTTTCTTCTCTATTTTATTTGCTTGAATGAGATAAATCTTTGAGCATTTGTGTTTTTATTTCATCCTTTATGCTCAATAGTTTTTGCTTGGTTCATTTGTTGAACTTTGTTCAACAAATCTTGTGTTGATTTGATTTTTTGATATAGTTTGGACAAAAAATGTGTTTTGTCACACCTTGTGTGCCTTATTGAATATTTTGGTGTTTTGTCCAAATTATATCTTCGTTGGATCTTGAAAGTCTCGTTCATACATGTTTACTAAATGTATATCTTATAATCATGTTTTGTTTTATTTGATCCAATATATAGGGTATACTCCATCAAATCCTTAAACGGCTATGATGTGCATGAAATTCAAATTTCATCTCTAAATATGCACATATTTTTATGGAGAATGTCCTATGTGTTAACGTTAGTCTAACCACTTTGGACCCAATAAGTTTGGGGACCAAGATGTACTTGAATGTTGTTTTAGGTACATTGGAGATGCAATGGATGCTTGTCTCATCTATAAGGAAGGTGTTGTCACCACCTGATAATTGGAGCCAAGCTATGATGATTGAAGAATTCTTATCTACTATATCATACCATTGCTATCTCGGTGACAAGTATCTTATTCATGCATACTATTCTTTCATCAAATCTCTTGTAGGTTGCATCTTGGCATGAATTTATTTGTTTGTAAATGTTGCGGTTCATGCAAGGATCTTTGAAATACTTTTCTATCCTTATTGCTTGTGTGAGTAATTTGAGATGATGCATATAATGGGGAGTATATAAAATCATGCTCATGATTCACCAATTCCAAATATGCCTTCTAGCCATTTATTGCATATCAATTCCTCAAGGTACTCTCATGTGCAATATTGTTGAAATTGCTTTGAATCTTTCATTTTGCAACTTGTTGCCTTTTTCAAAATATCCCAACTAGCAATTTTTCTCTTAGTGTTAGTTGTGATGTTTTTGTTTTTCTTTGGTGAAGTTCATGGATATACCATGAGCGAAAATAAAGCCATGGGCTATATATGCACTTAAGCAAATATCATTTTTTGGTATATCTTATGACTTCCTCTTGGACATCATGTTTTCTTTTTTTTATTAACCTCTTATGTGTGGATGTTTCTTTGTGGATTATTCTCATGTTTTGTCCACTTAGAAACTTATATACAAAAGAGTGTTAATCTCCCGCCTTGATATCCTCGGTCTTTTCCGACCATCTCTCTTATCCTCTTGGTTTTTAATGGTATTGGTAAGGTCTTGATTTATGAGTGTTCGGTATACTTTTATTGCATCTTCACGCACTCATATCTCATATTTGGTTTCTTTTGGACTGAAGCTTGTCTTTACAAGTGTATTGATTTATATTTATACTCCTTGTATCTTGGTTGTGTTCTAAATTATGAGTCTTCACGAAGCAACAATGATCAAGTGATGCATTCCCGTTTGATCTTGATGACAATGCTTCAAGCTCCATCAAGATCAAGCATTGTCATCAAGATCAAGCAAGAATGCATCACTTGATCATTGTTGCTTTGTGAAGACTCATAATTTTCTCCCACATACACCACTATGGGATAGCTTCATTAAGACATGTCTGCACATGTCCATTATCAACAATATGGATGGAAAGCTTCAAGCAAATGATCTTCCCGAGATGCTTATCTTGAACTTGCCCTTCTCAATCTTGACGACGATCACCACCTGATGTCATCCTCTCATGGGCTATATGAGATCTTCACTTTTTAAACATGCCCATGAAAAAATACCTAACCAATATACATAACACAAAGGTACATATATAATGTGTTAGTTCATGAAGCATAATTGACAAGCTTACCATACCACAAGACACGTGGTACATTTTTTATGCTTCACGTGTTGACCAAGCTTGAATCTAATTTTCACTCTTTGTATTGGTCAACCAAGTATCTTCTCATGCTCCATCTCAATATATTGAGGTACATAAACAACTCTTCATTTGATTAGATGCTAGTCAACCATAGATCAACTAATAAGGCTATCGTGACACTGACTTAGATCCATATCTTGAATTCTTCTATTGAGATCACACTCTCAAGATGTTGGTCATATCGTATTCTTCTTCAACATGATGATATTGATGCCAATAATCAAGGTATATCTTTATCTTCATAGCATCCATACTTGAATCCAACACATGGACTACAAGCATGACCTATGAAATATTCCTTCATATAAAACTCAATGAAAACATTAATCCATAGGAATTGTCATTAATCACCAAAACCACACATAGGGGCAGTTATCCTTTCAGTGAGTTATTCGATTTATGAACTCGTGAGGTTTATTCTCTGATTGTAACTCCACAAGCATCTTGGCAGGTTTAATGCAGGATCTACCTAAGAACACTCTTGGATTACCTGGTAATTATAGTGTCTCTCAATGTTTACCTTACTTACCGTGACCACGTACATTTCCTGAGGAGGTGTGTGCTAAAAGGAAGGGGAGGGTTGTAGTATTTACTCGCATTGTATAGTTTTCCAAATATAAATACAAGTACGAACTTCCTTATAGTTTCAGGGATCCAGAAAATAACAGTGCAAGCAAATCCTATACTAATTCGCAAGCATTTGATTAAAAAATAGTCTTAATAAAAAACAATTAGAGATTACCTTAAATACACCAATTCTATTGTTATTATTTTTTTAGATTTGTATTCTATTGTTATTCTTATTATTGGATTATCCCACACTATCTAGTAATGATTACAAATTGTATTATGAAACGCACAAACAAATATTTGGATATAAAAATTTACACATCCAGTAGAGGCTCAAAAAGAAAATATATTATAATCAGGATGACTGAACATGCAAAAATATATTATTTTTGAGATACAACATCATACTATAATAAGAAATATTTTCATTCAAGACAAACAACAAAATGTTTTAAAATAAACAAACTCTAATATGCAACACTCCCTTCCAATATGATCTGAACTACAGTGTCAAGCAAGTATATATATCCATGCTTGCAATCCACAACTTATGGATGGACACTTTGGAGAAACATCTCACTCTATTATAAGAAAAAAAATTAAATATCAAATAAAGAATCCAACCAAGTTAACCACCTTCCACTCCCTACACCATCTGATACCTAAATGCAAGTAAGATATATACATATAAAAGATGAAGCATGTCTATTGTTAATCTAAGAAAGGTCTAACCACTCAATTAGATTGTAGATACACAAGTACCTCTTCTAGTTATCACTGTGCATATTTGCAGGCTTGCAACTATTTCTGCAAAAGTAAAGAAAACACAAACTATCTAAGAATGGAACTTTCTTGTCTAAAACATTGAAAGAGCAGAACACTCTCTGGAATAGCTTTAGATATGTGGTATTTTACTCAGATTGATATTTTGAGTACAATATGCTTAGCTCCAGTCTAGATAGGTGAAAATGCATAAGCATTCATGGAAATAGAAGGTAAAAGGAACTATCTATCGCTTCGAAGGATCAATATGATAGGAGACTACATTATAATCAAATAAGCTTCTCATTGATAATGATAGCAGAATTTCCTAATAGGTGTTAAAAAATGGAGAAATTAAATCACGCTAAAAGTGCAACCTAGGATCCAGATCATAAATCTCTTGTGTATGTCTAACCAATGAGTAGGGTACAAATCAGATGGATTCTCTTTCACCCTCCCAAGGCACACCTCAATAATCCCTGCTGGATTATGTTTCTTATAGTAACTACCACAATTCCAACTTAAAACTTGTCAGGACAAAGAAATAGAAAGATGCAACGTGGAAACTCAACTGCAAGTGTTTTTTTACACCATGAACCAATTGTGCTCCTTACAATGTGCAACGGCAAGATAGTTCTACATTTCTTCGGTTATCACTAGAAGAAACAGGCCTGAATATCATGGTCATATAACCTAGGTCAAATACCTCAAAACTCTATCCTAATATATACTAAGAAAGCAAGAACTTCAAACCAAGCATCCAGTTTCTAAACTTGGCAGGAAAATGAACAGCTTTAAAATGCTTAGTGAATGCCCCCCCATTTTCAGTACTTAATCAACTATTATCATGAGCCAGAATACATAGATAAGCAGAGTACTTAGGTCATATATCACGCACGTGTGTCGGTCACTTCCAATGTATGATTTTTGTTTACATCACTGATGAAAGTCATGTCCTCATACACAAAATCACTCCAATATGAACCTTTTTTTTCCATGAAAGCATTGAAAATCAAAGTATGCATTATATCCCCTTACCAAGATTTGATTGGCATCAAGATAATTTAAGCAAAGAAGAAATACCACGTCATAAACTAATAAATAGATGCCTCTTATTCAGTATGATAATCTCTAAAAATACAACTAATTACACTCTATCTACATGGTTGCACTTTTTAGATTACAACATAAAGAAACTGAATGTGCCCGAGATTGAAAATTACAAAAAAAAACTCAATAAGCTAACACTCAAGAACAGAAAGTCATCAATGGTGTTGTTAGTAAGAGAAGCAGTACGTAGGAGATTGTTATCCATTTATATATTTACCTAGAAGGTATCTAGGGTATGATGAGCATCACCTGTTGAACTCTAAAAATGTGGACGCGGTGGTGTATTTGAACCTAGCGCATAGCGACATCCTAGAAAGCCCAGTTGATGACGAACTCAACATGTAGGTGCGACATCCTAGAAATCCCAGTTGATGACGAACTCAGACATGTAGGTTGTTATCCCGATATCGAAGCAAAATATCTGCTGGAGGCTTCAGCTCCATGTACATGATTTCATCCTCTAGCACCATGAACAGACCAGACTCTATCCACTCTAGCTTTGAGCAAAGATGTATCATCCTAGAATACAAATAAAGGCAAGAAACTATTTTTTTATAGTTCGCATATGTCAAGATCACAGGAGAATATCTAAGAGTAATTACTGTAGCAAAGGACATATGTTGGAGAGACAAATCAGGATACACTAGGAGATGAATGGAACAATCTTCAACAATTATACAATTATTTTTGCTGGGAAAATGATAACAGTTGTAAAACTATTTTTGCAAGGCAAAATGATAATAATTGTATAACTATTTTGCAGAGGTAAATAAATCATCAAGTAGATACCGCACAACCCTCTTTTGATGCAGCGACATTGTTTTGGTCTTGCCAGTCGAACATCAATAAGAAACTTGATGTAGTTTCTGCCTTTCTTGTGGTCTCTCTCACCTTTTATCTTCTTCATATTCCATGTAGGTGTTGAAAGGTTTGTAAAATCTTGAAGTACAAGAATGCAATAAATATCAACAGAGAGAATTTGTATTTGGAGAGGGCTCGCTGATGTTGAACACTTGGGCAATGGCTGAGACTAAAAGATGAAGCTAAGCATTGACAATTATCATATCCAAGGCAAGATCGATGGGGTTCATCTGGCCTTAGACTTCTAAGGAAGAGGCTCATTTTCTTGTGCACGTGCTAACCAACCTTAGCACTAAAAATTCTTTAGTCGTACCTTAGCATAATCAAAAAAGCAGTGGTAGAAATAATTAATATATCCAAAGTGCAGGATATCTACTAAGAGCATGCACAATGCAGCAACACTTGAGTAGACGCTTAAATGTTAAAAACAACTCAGGGAAATAAAATAGGCAGGCAAGCACTAACTCACGACAACGCTCCAACACGTCTCTGATTCCCATGCCGCAATGGGAAAGTGAGGAAGCGCTAGCAGACAATATTTGTATCGGGCGCTCGGGATCGAGGGCCACAACCGCTGATCGGCCGGGATTTTTAGCCTAGTATTGGGATATAATCGCCGCACTGTGGCCGCTCTAACAGACTTGTATCTGACCTAATCAAGGAAGCAATGGTAAAAGTAAAATAATCATCTAAAGGAAGCAATGGACAAAAAAATTAAGAGGAAAAATGTAGTATACTAATCTGACAGTAACAAAACAGTAAAGAAAGACTGGGAAAGGGCAACCAGTACGAACCTGATATACATAGTGGACTGAAACATGTCGCGGAAGACCGTGAGTGCTGTAGACGCGTCTCCGCTGAGATGAAATCCCCTGAATTTCATCCATTCGAGACAAAAATTGAATCATCTTGCTTTCTTCTGACCAGTGTAGGATTGTAAGGGGTGGAGCACACCTCCTCATCTCGATTTCTTTCAGGACGTCGCATACCCATGGTAGTTCAGATCTTCCAGGCCATTCAAGGCATAGGAGGTTGCACGGGGGCCATGTGGCTTGGATTCATGGAGGCTTCAGCGTGGGGAGAGACACATATACCTCTTGCAAGGCTATCCTCCCCAATCCTTGTTTATCCTTCAATCCTCAGCTGAAGAAACAATCGGCACAAAATAATTAAGAGATGCAAAAAAAATCAGATTTTTTTGGAAATGAGCAGATATTAATATCACACGGATACCAATTACACTCAGCCTCTGCAACAACGCATACCCTAATGGCAATACGGATGCACACAGCCGAAAAAAAGAAGAATTACAAAAAAGAAAAGTCCCGCTGCAGGAACCCGATCCTTAGCAGCAGCGACACTACCACCACCAAAACAACACTAGAAGTCCAACCCCTCCAAAAGCGATGCCTCCAAGAAGGAAACAGTGCACAAGCACTGTCATCGTCCGATCAACGATCTAGGTTTTCATCCTGGAGAAAGTCCCCGCTCGCAAAGCAATGCCTTCTGCAAGGCCATTGCCAGGCACAACCAATGAAGACCAGACCTTGGGTTTTCACCCTGCAAGGTAAGACTGTGAACTCACAAAGAAAAGAGGATGGTGTGCTGCTACCAATCGAGGATGCACCAACGGAGGTCGATGTCCCCTGCGACGTGTGGCGCTGCTGCTCATCCCTCTATCTGGCTTGGCCGATGCTCCTCCGCTATTGCTCTCCTCTGCTCGGGGGCACCACTCATTGCCTGCTGCTGCTGCTGCCGGTGGTCTTCTACGACCTGACGGTGTGAGACGTGAAGGAGGCCTGCCTGGGTGGAGTACGGGGATGGCCGGCCGTGTGAGCACGTGGAGGAGGCCGACCGTGGCGGCGCGCGGGGTTGGCCGGCCATACGAAAAAACGGCTACGGCATGCCGCGTCTGCCAAGCACCACCTGGAGATGACCAATCGGCGGCGGCGATGGGAGCTGTGGCGACTACGGCTGCCACGGGAGAAATTTCAAGGCGGGCTAGGTTTCCTTGCCGCCGCATCTGTCCCTGTGTCAAATCGTCACAAGGAGTGATGGTGGAGAATATTTGGGAGATAAAAGGAACTCCAGCAGCCGACGGCGCCACCCCGCCCCTACTTCTAGAGCCGCGCATCATGCCCGCAGCGACGCCCCACACGACCGCAGCCACGCCGCCACCACCCATCGTGCGCCACCCGCGCCTGGACGCCCGGAGACCCGCGGAGGAGCCGTGATAAGAGGAAAGATGCCCCGCCGCCACCTTCCCAAGGTCGCACGTTGCTTTTCCGGCCCCGCTCTAGCGGCGGCGATGCGGGCAGAGGCGGGGAGGAGCGGCGAGGTCGCCGGTGGAAGAACCAAAACTCTAGCTCGCCTCCTAGTCGCCTCTCTCGTACTGTATCGAGTGTTCGAGAGACTGCTTGGGGTATCTACGTGTTGAAAGGGCCACGTCGAGCCAAAAAAGGGCCCACAAGCAGAGAGAAAGAACTGCACGATGCGCTCAGGAGCGCTGAGAGAGCTCGCTGCCTCTCGGCCTTAAGCTATTAAATAATGCTTTAGGTATGATCAAGATTATGTATTCATTCACCCACTCTCAATATTAATTTATGATGAAAATATTGAATTGGATATAGAATTTAAATAGATAAGCATAGAATAGATCAAGATTTTTTAGATGCTCAAGATTTGGTTACTAGACTTTGATGATTTATTTATTTTGTACTATAGAATCATTTAGCACATGTGATGATATATGTTAAGATGCTCATATGAGATAAAGATAAGGTAAGATATAAAGATAAAAATGGAGCTAAAAAATTTAAAAATATTTTTTAATCAATTCCAAAAATAATACACAAACTTCGGAATTTTGAATTCTAGGACGACTGTGTACACCGATAGGCACTAATCGGTGTACGGTACGACGAGAGGCACAAAATCACACATGCATGTCTAAGCAGGAAAATGGTACTATCTGAATTTTGTGTATTATTTTTGGAATTGATTAAAAAATATTATTTTAAAAAATAGATTAGAATGGATCTGATAGTTGTTCCTTAAGGGTGTATTTGTCTATTCTTTTGATTCTTCTAAATGGTGTGTTGGTGTTTAAGTGGTACTCCCTTTTTGATCTCACCCTGAGATCATACTCTCCTCCTCCCAAGATGTGGGTTTAAGCAAATGTCATATTAAAGTTTATAGAGCTCAATTTGATGATTTGAGACTAGTTCATCAACTCCTCGAAACATGCTTTCCCCTCCGACCTAGTCAACTCCACTCCACCCAATCCCACCCCAACCAGATCGATGAGACCCTCTATCTCCTCCCTGTACGACACCAGGTGTCGTCCTCAGCTTCGTTCTCCATCGCCATCTTCGCACTCGGGACAAGTACTCCAATCACTCCGACGCCACCTCATATGTTAGTCGCTGAATTCTAACTCTCATCGAGGGAGAGGATGACACAAAGAGTTGGGGCAATTTTCTGGTTTCTATTTCTACACAAACTCACACAAATGCCATACAACCTGAGGGGTTGGGGATACATATTTATAGGCTGCTAACCAGCTAAGGATATGCTAGATGCTAGTCTAAGATTCTAGTCTAAAGCAGCAGTCAAGGATGCTCTATCTAACAACCAGTCCTTGATGTTCTATCTTTAACTGCCATTCCTTGACAAGGACCATGTGTGTTGTCCCATAAAGACCATAGGACAGATACTTATCCATCATTCTCCCCCTAAGTCTTGTGCGTCGTCTTGTGGAAAGGCTGGACCATCCCAATCCTGGAGCAGAATCCGACAAACGCGATCCGCCCAAGAGGCTTGGTGAGGAGATCCGCAAGCTGATCCTTGGTGTTGATGTAGCTCGCCGTGATGTTCCCTTCATCCAAACAACTTCGGATGAAGTGGTACCTCACCCGGATATGTTTGCTCCGCTCGTGGAACACGGGGTTCCTCGCCAGGGCCAGAGCGGACTTGCTGTCCACCCTAAGCTCCACCGCTCTAGTGTCTCGACCAAGGATATAACCAAGCAGTCGAGCAAGCCAGAGCGCCTAAGTGGGAGCGGTGGAGGCCGCTATGTACTCGACCTTGCAGATGGACATGGCCACCACCTGCTGCTTGACTGACTGCCAGCTCACGAGGCACTTGCGAGGAAGAAAAGGATCCCGCTTGTGCTCTTGCTGGTGTCGATGTCGCCGGCATGGTCGCTGTCACTGTACCCGACGAAGTGTGCCGCCCCAGGGCACTTAGGGTAGTAGAGACCATGGTCGAGAGTCCCCGCAATGTAGCGGACGATCCTCTTCACGGCCTGCTGGTGCTCCGTCGTCGGTCGCTGCATGAACTGACTAACATAGCCGACGGAGAATGCCAAGTCCGGCCGTGTGTGGGCGAGGTAGCGAAGGCTCCCCACAAGACGCCGGTACTACATAGCGTCCACCTCCTCCGTCGTGTTGTCGCGGCTGAGCTTTAGCCTCTCCTCCATAAGAGTGAGGGATGGGTTGCAGTCGGTGAGCCCAACTAGCTCAACGATGCGCTTGGCGTAGGCGATCTGTCAAAGCGTGATCCTGGAGTCGTCCTGGTGCACCTCGATTCCCAGGTAGAAGGAGAGGGGCGCCAAGTCACTCATCTGGAAGGTGGCCTTCATCTCTTCCTTGAACGCCACCACCTCCGCATCCTTGGTGTCGGTGATCACCAAGTCATCGACATAGATGCCCACTAGCAGGGCATTTCCTCCATTGCCCCGTCGGTAGACGGCCACCTCATGCGGGCTTTGCTCGAAGCCCATCCCCTTTAGCGTGGAATCCAACTTGGCATTCCACGCCCCTGGTGCCTACTATAAGGCATAGAGGGCCTTGCGCAGATGGAGCACCTTGCCCTCCTTGCCGGGGATCACAAATCTCAGTGGCTGGTGCACTTAGACCTCCTCCTTCAAGTTGCCTTTAAGGAACACCGACTTGACATCCATGTGATGGACATGCTAGCCCTCCTAGGCAGCCAGCGCAAGGAGGAGTCGCACGGACTCCATCTGTGCCACGGGAGCGAAGGCATCGTCGAAGTCGACCCCCTCCTGTTGCACGAAACCTCGTGCCACCAAGCGAGCTTTGTGCTTGACGATGGCGCCGGCTTCATCCCTCTTCAGCTTGAACACCCACTTAAGGGTGATCGCGCGATGACCACGAGGGAGGTCAGCAAGCTCCCAGGTGCGGTTCTGCTCAACCGCATCCATCTCCAACTGCATCCTGGCACGCCATACCACGTCGCTCTCGGCCTCTGCAAAAGACCGAGGCTCGCCTTTGTCACATGCAAGGTGCAACTGCGCCTCCAGGTCGTGTGGCACCAGTCCCGGCACCGGCTGGTCACCGAGAAGGTTCTCCATTATGCGGTACCACAGCGGCTCGCTGTCGTAGTACACGTCGATGCGCTCCTCGTCGTGAGGGAGCAAGGAAGCAAACTTCACCAGGTTGTGCTCGACGTGAGCTGGTGCGGGAGTAGATGTGCCCGGAGGAGTGGCTGTCGATGCTGGAGTACGAGGCGTCATCGGCTATGCTAGAGTCGGCGAAGGACTCGTCGTAGCTGAAGCCATGGTCGGATAATGTGGTGCTGCCGATGTAGCAGACGCCGGGGTCGATGAAGACTCGGGGGCTGAGTGATGAGGGACAGTAGAAGAAAAATCCAGTACTAGCTTCTACACACTTCTACTATATTCTAGGTAATATGGTCCTTTAGTCATAGGTATTGTACTAGTTTCTAGAGTGTTCTACTATGAGTTGTAACTAGGTTGTTTACCCTTATCTCCTAGCTTTAAGTAGTGTTCTCTGGAACCTTCTAGCTATGAGTAGAGCTATAAGTAGTGAAGGCTTATGCAGCCTATAAATAGAGGCCCTCACCTCTATCTATGTAACCAGGCTATGTATCCTCTACCTATCAATAAAGAGAACTTTGTGTTCTTCTTTTAGATCTTGAATTAGATCTAGTATGTTGAGAGTTTTGGATTGAACTCTTGACAGCCCCGCCCCTAGAGCGATATCTAGCTCACGCTCCTAGAGCAATATCTAGCATCTAGCACAGCATGTTGAAGTGGTTCCTTCAACATTTGTGTTGTCTTTATTATAGCAGCAAGGTGGAGATGCTCCTCCACAACCTTTGTGTTGCATCAGGTGGTATCAGAGCCCTGCTGATCTGTTCTAGTTGTTGGTTTCCTCACTAAGAGTAAGCTGCAGCAAGAAATGGAGGATTTGGGAAAGAGAATGGATGCTGCAGAACAGCAAATCCAAGCGCTACGTGAAGATCTTAACCAGAGATTTGATCATCTGGTTGAGATGATAAGAAAGGGTGTTCCTCTTGCTGTCAATGAAGAAGATTCATCAAAGGGGGAAGAATACGTTCGTCGTCGAAGGAGGATAGGTCATCTTGAAGCAAAAACACCTCAACGACATGTTCAACATACCTTAAGAAGGCCAACTTACGCTGAAGCTTACGAAGGCGAAGAATATGATGATGCCCTTGAAGAACCCGATCTCTATACATACCTGACAGTACCCAACGCTACATATGCGAGAGATACATACAAGGTGAAAGCTGAAATCCCTACTTTCAATGGAAATGTTGATATTGAAGGGTCCCTTGATTGGTTGTATGAGGTAGAGACTTTCTTTGAGGTCATGAATATTCTGGAAGATCGTTGAGTTTTTTTGGTCGCATACAAGCTGAAAGGAGGAGCTGGTGCATGGTGGCATCGCCTGCAAGAAGATCGAAGACTATGGGGAGAACCTCGTGTGAGATCTTGGAGGCAAATGAAGAACCTTTTGAAAGGAAGATTTTTGCCTGCAGATTATGATCAGATCCTATTTATTCAGTTTTAGAATTGTGCTCAAGGAATTGGGACTGTCTCAGAGTACATAGAGGAGTTTCTAAGGCTACAAGTGAGGTGCAACCTTGCTAAAACTGAAGAACAACAAGTTGCAAGGTACATCAATGGTCTTAATGATGCTATCCATGATTGTTTGATGATGCAACAAATTTGGTCCCTTGATCAAGCACAAGCTCTAGCCTTAAAGGCCGAGAGGATGTTGAGAACAAGAAAAGCAGGTAAGACTCCATATCCACATACAGAAGACTCATCTAGGAGTTACTCCCATAGAGTAGAAGAGGAGACCACTCAACCTAAGGCAAAACAACTTGTCCCAAAGCAAACCGGGGGTAAGAGTAAGGCCAACCCTGTGATAAAATGCTATAAATGTGGTGAAGAGGGACATGTATCCAACGACTGCCCATTGAGAAAATTTGTCAACACAACAATCCATGATGGCGAAGATGACAAAGAGTATGAATCTGAAGATAAAGAAGGACAAGATATTTGTGAAGAAAAAGGTGAAGAGGGGGTATGCGTGATCAACATCTCTTGTGCTCGACACCACAAACTAACAACACACAACAGAAGAAAATATTTGAGAGCAAGTGCACGGTGAATGACAAGGTATGCAAATTATTGATTAATAGTTGCAACTGTGAGAATCTTATCTCTCAGAATTTGGTGAACCATCTGAAGTTGGAGACTCATGATCATCCAAATCCCTACACTGTTGGATGGATCAAGAAAGGGGCGAATATAAGAATCACCAAACAATGCAACCTGCCACTCTCTTTGGGTAAGTACCATCGCTCAAATGTGTTGTGTGATGTCGTTGATATGGATACAAGCCATGTTCTTCTTAGGAGGCCGTGGCAATTCGATGTGGATGCTACACACAAAGGAAAATAAAATTCTTACTCTTTCACTTGGAACAAGAGAAAGATCATCATCCTACCAAACCAGCCAAATGGTAGTACCTCTAATGAGGAGGGGAAAAGTATGTTAACTATTTCTCACACATCTAATGAGTTTATGGAGGACATGAAGGAGGAAAATATGTGTGTTGCACTTATTGTTAAAGGTGAAGAGCAACCGGCTGTTCAAATTTTAGCGAAGGCAGCAAATCTTCCTAACCTTCCACACCACCGAATGAGCCCAAAAGAGCATGTTGTATTAAAGGAAGAAGTGGAGGCACAAAATCAGAAGTACAAACAGTTGGCTGACTATAAACGGAGGCTGAAATTATTCCAAGTTGGTGATAAGATCTTCTAGCCGAGATGGGAATATCCAACACACTCAATGTGGTAGACTTGGCTCTTTATCATCCAAAACAAGCACTCTGTGAAGGTAACTCGAGGTCAAGTTCTAAATAACCAGGGGAGGATGATGAGGGACAGTAGAAGAAAAATCCAGTACTGGCTTCTACACACTTCTACTATATTCTAGGTAATATGGTCCTTTAGTCATAGGTATTGTACTAGTTTCTAGAGTGTTCTACTATGAGTTGTAACTAGGTTGTTTACCCTTATCTCCTAGCTTTAAGTAGTGTTCTCTGGAACCTTCTAGCTATGAGTAGAGCTATAAGTAGTGAAGGCTTATGCAGCCTATAAATAGAGGCCCTCACCTCTATCTATGTAACCAGGCTATGTATCCTCTACCTATCAATAAAGAGAACTTTGTGTTCTTCTTTTAGATCTTGGATTAGATCTAGTATGTTGAGAGTTTTGGATTGAACTCTTGACAACCCCGCCCCTAGAGCGATATCTAGCTCACGCCCCTAGAGCAATATCTAGCATCTAGCACAACATGTTGAAGTGGTTCCTTCAACACTTGTGATGTTCATATTATAGCAGCAAGGTGGAGCTGCTCCTCCACAACCTTTGCGCTGCATCACGGAGGTAGACATGCTAGGCGAAGAAGAGCTACCTACTCCCCCAGCTCCCTCGAAGTGGACGTGCTCGACAGTGAAGTCGTCATACGTCGGAGTCGAGTCGTCATCTACCGCCTTGTCCCACGCCCATCCTCGCCCTTCGTTGAACACAACGTCTCGCGCCGTGCGCACACGCTGTGTCTTCGGGTCGAGGATGCGGTAGGCCTTCGAGCCCTCTGCGTAGCCGATGAACACTCCCAGAGTGCTCCTGTCGTCGAGCTTGCCGATGTGGCCAAGCTCTTTGGCGAACGCGAGCCAGCCGAAGACCCGCAAGTGGGAGACCGCCGGCTTGCGCCCATGCCAAGCCTCGTACGACATCCTGCTGTCGAGCGCCTTGGTAGGCGAGCGGTTGAGGATGTAGACGGCTGTCACCACCGCCTCTCCCCAAAAGAGAGTCGGCATCCCTCTTTGCTTGAGAAGGGACCGGGCCATCCCCACAACTGTCTGGTTGTGCCGCTCGACGACGTTGTTCTGCTGTGGACTGTACGACGCGGAGTAATGATGCTGAATGCCCTCATCAACGCAGTACAACGCGAATTCAGCCGTTGTGAATTTTCCGCCGTTGTTTGTGCGCAGCACGCGCAGCTTGCGGCCGCACTACGCCTCTACAGCAGCCTGCGCGCACCTGATGGCGTCCGCAGCCTCTCCCTTGCTGCCGAGGACCATCACCCACATGTAGCGGGAGAGGTCGTCGACGAGCAACAGGAAGTAGCGTCGTCCTCCCGGTGTGGTCGGTGTCACCGGGCCACACAAGTCCCTGTGCACGAGCTCGAGCCTCTCCTTGGCTCGGAAGCTCGCCCTTTGGGGAAAAGGGATCTGCCTCTGCTTCGTCATCACGCAAATGTCGCAGAACTGCTCCACATGGTCAAGGCATGGTAGGCCTCGCACCATGTCTGTGGTACTGAGCCGCTTCAGGGACTCGAAGTGAAGGTGCCCGAAGCACTCATGCCACTGCCATGCCTTGTCGTCCCGACGAGCAGCGAGACAGAGGGGTTGTGCCACCTGCACATTGAGGACGTAGAGTCGATTCGCACCTCTAGTTACCTTGGCAAGAAGGCGACCATGGAGATCCCAGATACGTAGGATCCCATGCTTGATCAGCACGCTCGACCCGTTCTCATCCAGCTGTCCCAAGCTGATGATGGAGTTTCTCAACGCGGGGATGTAGTAGACACCGGTGAGCAACCGATGCTCTCTAGTCTTGGCGGTGAAGATGACGGAGCCGACGCCCTTAATACCCACATCGGAGGCATCCCCAAACTTGACGGAGCCCCGCACTTCGGATTCGAGCTCGGTGAAGAACTCCCGTCGACCGGTCATGTGATGGGTAGCGCCGGTGTCTAGGCACCACCCGTCAGTCTTGTCGCCGCCGGAGCCATCGCCGAGGAGGGCGTGTGCCTTTGGCTCGTCAAGGTGGAGGAGAGCCACCGTAGCTGGTGCTGCTGGAGTTAGCTCCATCCTTGCATGTGCCATGAACAGAGCGAGCTCCTCCTTCGCATGTGCGACGTTGGCCTGGTCGCGTCGTGGTTGTCGACAGTCCTTGGCCCAATGGCCAAGCTGGCCGCAGTTGCGGCAGCTGTCATCTCGTGCCGACTTCTGCTTGCCAATAGCGCCGCCCTGGGCATCTTTGCGCGCCTTGCGCGGCTTGCCGTGCTTGCGGCCGCCTGTCGTGGAAGAAGGATCCCCCTTCTTCCTATCACCTTGGCAGGTATCCCACTGCTCCTGAGTGAGAAGTAGCTTCTGGCCAGTGGTGATGGACCCTGACTAAGGTTGTGGCTCGTCAGAGTCGACGACCTTGAGGCGACCTATCGCCTCCTCGATCCACATCATGAAGAGGTCCAACAGATACTCGATTGAGCGAGCCATCTGCCTGTACTTCTCAGGAACGCAGCAAAAAGCTTATTGAAAGCTTTCTCCTTGTTGTAGGTGTCCTCGCCGAACTGCACCATCTTCTGTAACAGAGTGTTGAGACGGAGAGCAAAGTCATCAACGTCCTCACCTGGCTTGAAGGCCAGGTTCTCCCACTCCTTGCGAAGTGCCTGCAGTGTGGACTTGCGGGCGCAGTCGCTGCACATGCGTGCCACAGCGATGGCGTCCCAAGCCTCCTTGGCAGTATGCTAGTTGGAAAGCGAGAACTGCATCTCGTGCGGGACTGTGGGGAGGAGGGTGTCCAGCGCCTGTCGATCATCATGGTGGTCGACGTTGGCATCCTGGACTGCCTCCCACATGTGCCGCACCTGGAGCCGGACCTTCATGACCGCGGCCCACTTGACGTAGTTGGTTTTGGTGAGGGTAGGCCACCCAACACCGGGACCAACATCCCTAACCACAGTCCGGACCTCGTGAAGGCCGCGGTCTTGGTTGTTTCGGCCGCCATCGCCGTGCACGCCTCCTCCGGGAGCGCCACCGCCGTGCGCGCCTCCTCCGAGAGCGCCTCCTCCGGGAGCACTACCGCCGTGCGTTTGGGCGTGTTCGGTTGCCGACCGCACCGTCCGCTCGCTGGCTGCGTCATGGTTTCCGTCGATGCTGCCGTCGTCTGAAACGGAGCCGCTGATGCTGCCGCACAGAGCCTGGACCTCTGCCGCTGCCTCACGTGCTGCATCCTCCGCTGCTGCTTCCACCTCTGCTCTGGCTGCTGCCAGCCTCGACGCCCTTGCTGCCGCCTCAGCGGTTGCTACCGCCACTCGCTGGCGCTCCTCTGCCGCGGTGAGCTCGGCCTCCTGCCGACGCCGCGTGCTCGAGGTTATCGAGTGCTGAGAGTGGCTTGCAGACATGGCTCGCCGCTGGGGGGCTGCTGGGTGGAGAGGGGGCTGCTACCGACGAGCTGTTGCTCGTCTGCACAGAGAGAGAGGAGTGAGCAGGGGCAGCCGGAGCTGCTGGTACTGCCGGGGAAGGAGATGGGCAGGAGATGCTCAGGCTACAAACTAACTTGGCTCTGATACCACTTGTTAGTCGTTGAATTCTAACTCTCATCGAGGGAGCGGATGACACGAGGAGTTGGGGCAATTTTTTGGTTTCTATTTCTCACACAAACTCACACAAATGCCATACCAACCTGAGGGGTTGGGGATATATATTTATAGGCTGCTAACCAGCTAAGGGTATGCTAGATGCTAGTCTAAAGCAGCAGTGAAGGATGCTCTATCTAACAACCAGTCCTTGATGCTCTATCTCTAACTGACAGTCCTTGACACAAGGACCATGTGTGTTGTCCCACAAAGACCATAGGACAGAGACTTATCCATCATCATATCCCATCCGCCCCAGTCCTCTCCCACGGTGCCAACTCCCTCCAATCTCCCAACCTAGCGCCAAACCGGTGCCCCTCCTCCTAGACGAGGATATGCGACAACATACCCGCCGACCACCACCAGGAGCAAGAGCACGACGCTGCTACTGTGTCTCTCGCCCACGGCTGCCGGCAGGAATTGAGGCAGGGAGGGAGAGCATGAATTATGGCGGGCGCTACCGTGTCTCGCTGGTTCGATTCATTCGAGATGCAGGTGCGGCGCGTCATGGAGGAGCATGGTTTGGGTCGCCGGGGAGGAGTAGGGGGCGGCGTGCCGGGGGAGGAACATGGCAGGCTCGACGGGGAGAAGCAGGGAAGTGCACAGGTGAAGGAGATGAAGGGGCGGGTGGTCTGCAGCATGCATGAAACTTTGTAGGGTTTTTTGCACACAAATACTAAAACCCCACGTGTGTCCCGGCAAGTGGGTTCTGCATGTGCCACGCCGACATATACACGACAGCTTCATGAACGAGTGACAGTAGAAAACACACACAATGTCTTTTTTCTAGGATACACCCTGGAAGGTGTACCAAACATATAGAAGGAGCTGCCTACGGCAGTTACAACACCGCGACGCGGCGGGTCATGTCTACCAACAGAGGGGGTGGTAGATCCCCCAGCACCTAAGCCTACTCTCCCTCTAACACTATGTTCACTAGCTCCGGAAAGCCAAACACTTCGGATCGAAACATCCTAGCTAAGCGCCACTGCTGAAAGTCATTCCGGATCTTCGCCTTAATGGTGGCCACCGCTGGACGCACGCCGTTGAAAACCACGTCATTTCGGTGCCTCCAGATGCTCCAGAAGACCAGGATGATCGCCGTCCAGAGGTCTCGTTGTTCCACCTTCGAACATGTTCTCGTTGTCCACCAGAGAAGCAGGTCCGTGCCCGCAGCAGGCATCCACTGAGGTTTGTTCCACCATCTTAAAGCCCAGTCCCAGACCTCTCGGGCCACCACACATCCAATCAGAATGTGTTGGATGCTCTCAGGCTCCTGATCGCAGAGAGGACACCTGGGCGGCCGTGGGAGGCCACGTCGCTCTAGGCGATCCGCCGTCCAACATCGGTCCCTCGAGGCCAACCACGCGAAGAACTTACAACCATGTGCACACGCGAACGCCAAATCTGTGTGGCGGCCGGAGCCCGAGTGGTGCCCACAAAGAAGGCGCCATAAGCTGACTTGGCGGAGTATCTCCCATCATGTGACCATCTCCAGGTCAGCACATCCTCACGCTCTGGGTCGAGCCTAATCCCAGCTAGCGCATGCCACAGCAGGAAAAATTCGGGAAGCGCCGCTTCCCCCAGGTCTGGGCCACAGTCCCTCGGCCATGTCCCGTCCAGCCCCTCACGGACAGAACGTGCCTTCACCTTGCTCGGGGGGATCACCGCAAGGAGGTTTGGGGCAATCTCCGCGACCCTGCGGCCATGTATCCACCGATCCTGCCAGAACTTAGCTCTCTCCCCGTTGCCCAGAGTGTAACAAGTGGTAGCGTGGAAGAGCTCCATAGACTGCCGCGGCAGCGCCAGGTCGAGCTCTGCCTAGGGCCTATCAGGATCTACCCTTAGCAGCCACGCCCATCGGCACCTCAGCGCAAAGTTCAACAAGCGTAGGTTGGGAATGCCTAGCCCGCCAAATTCCTTTGGCGAACATACCTTATCCCATGTGACCAGGCAGTGGCCTCCCTTCTGCCCTTCCACAGAAAAGCTCGGACGATCTTGCGGAATGCCACGAGCGTCTGGGGAGGAACGTCTAGCGACATGAGAGCATGGACCGGGATGGAGAGAGCATGGTCTTCACCAGGGTGGTACGCCCGCCCCTGTTCATGATACCCGCACACCACGGCTGTAGTCTGTTAGCCGCGTTATCCACCACAAATTGCAGTTGCGCCTCGGTAGGCTTGCGAAGGCCCAGAGGGAGGCCCAGGTACCTACAAGGGAAGTCACCGATCTCGCAACCCAAGATGTCCCGTTCGAGCTCCACCTGCTCAGGAGAGCACCGTATTGGGTGCACCGAACACTTCGCTAGATTGGTGCGGAGGCCTGATGCCCCCCCAAAGTCAGCTACAATCGCCGCACAGGTGAGAAGCTCCAGGGGTGTGGGGCGCACGAAGGTAATGACATCATCCGCGTACATGGAGGTGCGGAGGCGTAGCCCGCTAGCCGCCAGCTCCGAAAGGAGGCCCTCGGTCGCCGCCCTCTCGAAGAGCCTATGCAGTACATCCATCACCGTGTCAAACAGGAGCGGGGAAAGAGGATCCCCTTGCCTCAGCCCCCTCTGGTTGAAAATCACCACTCCAGGGGAGCCGTTCACCAGGACTCGTGTCGAAGCCGAGCTCAACAAACCACATATCATGGTGATCCATCTCTCCCCAAAACCAAGCTTGGCCAGGACCTCGAGCAGGAAGGCCCAATCCACGGTGTCGAAAGCTTTGGTGATGTCCAACTTCAGCATGATCGTTGCCTTTTTGAGTTGATGAAGCTTCCTGGCCGTACCTTGCACGAGTTGGAAGTTGTCGTGAATGCAACGGCCTCTGATAAAAGCGCTCTGATGAGGGCCCACCAGCTGGGGCATCAAAGGTGCCAGACGAGCCGACAGCGCCTTCGCCACAAGTTTCGCCACGCTATGGATTAGGCTGATGGGGCGAAAGTCCTTGACTTCCACCGCGTCTGCATGCTTCGGGAGCAGGGTGACCAACGCCTGGTTCGTCGCATGCAATCCCCGCGCGTCCCCTTCCCATAGTGCTTGGAACGCCTCTAGCACGTCAGCCTTAATAATATGCCAACACGAGGTGTAGAACCTGCCTGTGAAGCCGTCGGGTCCAGGAGCCTTATCCAACTCTTGGGACCGGATGACCCCCCACACTTCCTCCTCCGAGAACGGAACCTCGAGCTCGGAGAGGTCGTGCTGCAACAGCCCTAGAAAGTCCAAATCTAGAGCCGACTCACGCTCTGGACATGATCCCAGCAACTGCTCATAGAAGGAGTCCACTGCCTCGGTCTTACCTTGCTGATCGGCTACCAACACCCCTTCAACCTTGAGATGGGCAATAAAGTTCTTCCGCCTCCGGTGATTGGCTTGTAATGTGTGTCTTTAGTGATTGTAAAAGGGTATTCGAGATGTACAATTACCAATCCAAACCGCGATGATAAGTCCGGGGACAACTCATGTATTTTACTCTTTTGCAAGTGTCAGTTATTCTGTGACTAAGGAGGCAGCTATGGGTGTCACAATCATGTTGATTATTTGATTAGTAGAATAAATCTGTTCATGGTGAACATACTTATCAGTCGGTTAAATCAATGGAGATTGTCTCAGAGCATATAGTAGGTCTAGAGCTGCCGATTGCCAAGGAGAAACTGGTTATGCAAAAGCAAGTTTGGAGGCCGCCGGACACCGATTGGGTAATGATCAACACAGATGGATCGCTGGATATTGCAAGCAGAGATGCAGGTTCAGGTTTCGTCATGAGGAATGAATGGGGACAGTTTATTGCTGCTGGTTGTAATCTGCAACCAGGTGTTGTTTACCCGTTCTTAAGAGGATGCAAAATTAGGTGGTGTTGAGAAAGTTCATTTTCAGGTGGACTGCCGTGAGTTTGAGTTGGTATGGCAGGAAGGGCAACATGTTAAGAGCATCTTCACTTGCCCCCCTCTCCCCCCTCTCCCTATATGGGCTCAGGCGGTAGCAAATTTTAGTCCATATTGGGAGCGCAGGCTATTTTTTTAGTTTATGGGGGCAATCGTTCCCAGTCATGCCCCCTCACGATAGTTTATATTCAATTAATTTTAACTACATAGATAATATTGAAAAAGCGATTCTGCATCGCCAACTCCGTGCCATCATAATCAACTATGCCGCTTTCACCGCCGCTGTCGCCATCGGCGCTGTCCGCAGTGTCGCCATCCTCCTCCTCCTCGGACTCGACGTTGACGATCCCGACGGCCTCGGTACGGATCATGAATTCCTCAAGGCATGCTGCCTTGGCTTGACGGGGCGCCTCGTCGATAGCGGTGTAGACCGTACGCCCGCGCACTGCCCAGAAGCGCTCCCTCCCTTTTGGGTTGCGCAAATCTGGGTGGAGCTGCCGCCAGTGAGCTCGGCATAGCGCGAGCTACTTCGTCCGCTCCTTCTTGAACCTATTCGACCAGTACGCGCTCGTGGGCGCATACCGGGCCATCGCCCTCTTCCGCTCCGGCAGTTCGTGGCGGCACTCCTCTATCTGCATCGCCAACTCGGCGCCATGCAAGGGCGGCGCCATGGGCACGCCGACGTAGCTGAGCTCGAAGTCGGTCGGAAGCCTCACGCGTGGCGGTGTGAGGATGTCGTAATGGGCGAAAATCACGGTCTCGTAGAAATTGATTTTGGACCTCTCCATGGCGGCGGCGGGAGGGAAGCGAGGGGCGTCTACATATAGCAGGAAAAAGAACGGGAAAGCGGCGGAAATGGCGGGGCCGAAGTTTTCTCCCACTACCAGGGCTGGCCCACGTCGCGCCGGCGCCGCATAGCTAAATGGGCCTACGTACCTTTGAATTTGCGGATTTTAAAATTTCGAGGGTAAAGAGATGCAAATATAAATATCTGTGCAAGTGCCACACATGTTATTTCCAACTTCCAAGTTTGCTGATAGAACCTCTATTCCCGTTTAATAAAATATGGATTATACGGGGCAATGCTAGTTTACGACCCGTAGCCACGGTCGATTTTCCGACAGCCCCTTGATTAGCGGAAACCTGAGAACGTGGAAGAAGATTAGCCCGCCGCCACCGCCGGTCCAGGCCCGGTCCTCCCCCGCCGTCCGGTCCGCCTGCCACCACCACCGCCGGGCTCCAGATCCGGTCCTCCCCCGCCGCCACCGCCGGCCGGGCCGCCTGCCACCGCCTCCCGCGGCCGGCGGCGCTCCCGCGACCGCCTCGCCGCCCCGCCCTACTCGAAGCTCCACCTCCACCGGTCCTCCACCGCCTCGGCCCTCCCTCTAAGCTCCACCGCCACCAGGATGGTCTCCTCGCCGGCGCACCCGCACCCCCCCCCCCCCGCCAAGTTAAGTTCATTGCTCGCCAGCGGCTCGCTCTATCCTCGACGGCGCCTTCTCCGCCGCGGCTCCCTGCCGGTCGCGGCGGCGTCGCCGACGCCGTCTCGTGTGGTGGCGGTGTCAAGGAGAGAGGAAGAGAGACATGGCGTCGTTGGTGTTGGCAGAGAGAAAGTAGCGAGAGGAAGGAGGAAGGAGGAAGAAGGGGATAAAACTTCTCCGTGAGGGTGGGAACCACCACGACACACGGCGCGTCAACGATTGATCGTGTCCACGATCACCCGGTAAAGAGACGGTTCGGATTATATGATTAAGAAAAAGGAAAGGAAAGATCCTCAGCAAAACGACAAGAAAAGGACTTTTGACCGCAACCCAGAGCATTCGGAAGAGACGAGACGTTCAAACTTCAAAGGCTGCCAGCCCCTGCTCCCGGGCAGCTCGCTCAGCTCTGCGCCCGCCCTTCACAGCAGGGGCATCTACCCACCGTACCACGCTCTCCCCTCCTCCCTTTCGTCGCGACTTGCGAGCCTAGCCCATCGCAATTCCCAAATGGCGCCTCCGTCCTCTTCATCTGCCCCGCCGCGGCCATCGTCGTGGGTCATCCTAGGCAGCATCCCGCGCGTCTCCGCCGGGGCGGACGGCACCGACGTCTCCGTCGCGCTCACGGCGCCGCCTAGCGTCTCGATCCTCACCGTCTCCCCGCGCGTCTTCCCCGAACCTGCCACGACACATCATTTCCCTTTCGTCCTCTGCGCCGACCCCTCCGGCTTGCTCCTCCTCCAGGCCAACCTGGGCTGCCCCGAGACCCAAGAAACCATCATCCGCCACCGCGACCAGTCCACGTTCATGAAATACTGGACCTCGCGCTACTTCGTCCTTGACGCCACCACCTCCTCGGCGTTCCAACTCCCTGACCCCGAGCCAGCCTATTCCATCAAGCACCAGGCCCTCCTCGGCCTTGTCGTCGCCCCTAGCGGCGACGGCAACTACATGGTCGCGGAGCTCCAGCCCATCATCGGCAGCGAGAGAGCCACGCTCCTCTGCTTCCCTTCCGAGGTTGGCAAGTGGTTCGAGAAGCGCGTCGATTACCCGGTCCCGGCCCGTTCATGGACCCCCATCGGCGTGCTCTCGCACCACGGGAGGCTCTGGTGGATCGACCTCTCATGGGGCGTCATCAACTTCGACCCGTTCGCCAACAGGCCGGACCTGGGCCTCGTTCCCTTCCCGCCGGGAACGGTGCTGGAGTGCAGGGAAGGCTGGGGGCAGACCGACCATCACCGCTACGTGGGGGTGAGCGGCGGCAAGGTGCGGTTCGTCGACACGTACACTCGCGGCGGCGCCAATCCCAAGGTCACCGTGTGGACGCTGCCCGACCCAGACTCCACGGAGTGGGCGCTGGAGCACGAGGCGACGTTTACAGAGATCTGGGCCGACAAGAGCTACAAGGCCACCAGGATGCCCAAGAAGATTCCCGTGCTTGCGCTCATCCACCCCAAGAACCCTCGCGTCGTCTACTTCTTCCTGGAGAAGAACCTCTTCGGCGTCGACGTGCGCACCCGCAAGGTTGTGGAGTGCAAGGTGTATGGGCTGGTTGCGCCACCCAGCTGCTACATCGCCAGCCGCTTCGTTCGCGCTTGGGAGTTGCCGCAGCCGCTCCCCTCTGGTAATGCCACCCTTCATCATCTCCATATGTTACCAATTTCTGTTCTGTCAGCATGGTTGTTGGCTGTGGTCTGATACTCTCTGATCGTCTGCCGTATGTCCAATTTTCCCACTTTGTCCCCCTCGTAAATAAATTAGATAATGTCCTATATGCACTAGCTATAGCACGGTATGTTCCTTGCAAATATCATGTGATCGCTTGGATATTTCCTATATATGTCACTTCGGTTTGGATATTGCTACTAGACAAAGTGCAAACCTCGGTAAGAGGAACATGTGACCTCATAAAAATTGTGGCTTGCAGGAAGAATACCTTGATTCCTTAACCATATTTTTAGTAGTCTTACTGATTGATCGCTTGGTCAATCTCACATGTTGTTTGGATGAGGTGATCCGTAGGCTTTCAGTGTTTTCAATTGCCATATGATCAGTTATGCGATACTGTGTTCATGCATATTCTTCTTGAAATTTTGCTGATCTCTTGCCTCTGGAAGATCATTCTGTGGTGCCGTGCGCCCATATAGCATTCCGTCACGTAGACTAGTCCCTTTTTTCCAAGCCTTATCAGTGTAAATTGACTGTTACTCTGATTGGAGTCCGCTTAAGAGCATAATTAACTAAATTGAAAATGTATTTCACGGCATTGCTTCTTTATCTAAGGCTATTTGTTATGTATATTCATCAATAGCTGACATATTTAAATAGTTCATGCATAACTACTTGAGGATGATTTATGGTTGTAGGTCTAAAATTTTGCTCTGTTGCTGCCTTTCCTTCAGTTGGTTGCACAAGTCGCTTGTACATGTATATATAATTGATGCTATGATACTAGCTTCGTAATTCTTTTCTCGAACACGCATAATGCTTCATTTGTGTTAGAAAGGAGCTAGCTTTGTAATCTTGACTAGGGACTACTATGCAAACTTTTGCTGTTGATTATTATAGGGATCTTTCTGTTAATTTATTAATGGGTAAGAATTGATTGCTTGTTCAATCTCACGCGTTGTTTGGAAGAGGTGATCGGCAGGCTTTCAGTGTTCAATTTCCATATCAGTAATGCGATACTGTGTTCATGAATATTCTTCTTCTTGAAATTATGCTGGTGTCTTGCCTCTTGAAGATCATTCGGTGGTGCGGTGCACCATATAGCATTCCGTCACGTAGACTAGTCCCATTCTTTTTCCAAGCCTTATCAGCTTAAATTGACTGTTACTGATCGGAGTCCGCTTAAGAGCATAATTAACGAAACTGAAATTTCTTTTCACGGCATTGCTTCTTTATCTAAGGCTATTTGTTACGTATTCATCAATAGCTGACATATTTAAATAGTTCATGCATAACTACTTGAGGATGTTTTTTGGTTATAGGTCTGAAATTTGCTCTCTTGCTGTCTTTGACTTCAGTTAGTTGCGCAAGTCGCTTGTACATGTATACAAATTGATGCTGAGATACTAGCTCTGTAATTCTTTTTCTCGATCACGCATAATACACTTCATTTGTATTAGAAAGGAGCTAGCTTTGTAATCTTGACTAGGGACTACTATGCAAACTTTTGTTGTTGATTATTACAGGTATCTTTCTGTTAATTTATTAATGGGTAAGAGTGATTACTGATTACTTGTAGAATGCACATACTCACTGCTCCATGTGATAAGATATTAGTTGTACCAAATCTCATGAGAACTAGACAGCCATTTATACATCACATATGAATAATTATACACTATTTCATCAATAGAGCCAGCAAGTATTCAGATTTGTCGAAGCCTTGTCACCTTGTGCGTATTGAATACTGACAATATTGTTCGTCTCTGAAGGAATGAATAAGTGGTGTAAGGGCATCAACCCGGCTGAAAAGGCTAAAGGACGACTATCCCAGCCATCGCCAGGGGACTACCACTTGGTGGGAATGACAATGCAGACTTTCATTGGATGAAGTAATGGAGGAATATGAAGCAAGTATTTATTATTAACAGTCTTCTTGGCTGTATGATCTTGATCACGACTTTACCCGTAGTACTAATGTTCTTCTGTCATAATTTCCTTTGATCCAGGTGTGATGCTCAGTTCGAGTTAATCATGTCCAGTCCTGGTTACCCGTAGCAAATTTTTGCATCTTCGCACAAAGTAGCTGAACTCGTCTTCTTTTTTGGTCTATCAGAATCAGATGGTGAAAAATGCTGCAGGAACAGTATCGCCTTTACATTCTTAGTTGTGTCTCGTAATGATCATTTAAATGGTAGATTTCAGTAGCGCCGGCCTCTGAATCAAGGTCTCTTAAGTGGATGCTTCACTGAGTTTGGTTGGTGTGTTCCACTGACACTGTTCAACTGCAATTAATCTATGCTGCTCTTGTTCAGTGACTGATTTCTGCTCTAATCTCCGGCTTTTTTGGCAGTGTTCCATGCTTATATGTTAGTATCACCTCGCCGCTGTGTTTTGATTAATTAGCAGTTTCTTGTTGGCTTGTTGATATCGTCAACTATCTATCTGGAATGAGAATAGGAGACGCACTTTCATGCGTTTTTCAGTGTTCAGTCGCCGCATGCCACTGTGGTGCAGGCATGTTGTGTGCTTGGTTTCTGATCATTTGTATACGGTATCTGCAGAGTATCTAAAATGCAGGTCGCCCACTAACATTTATATTGCATTGTTTGCTAGTAGTACAAGAAATTACGCCAACAAGATACTGTGCGCGCAGAATAAGGGTATATGCTGGGGTCCTGACTCCCGCTTGGCCGGAGCACCAAAGATATTTTTGTGATAAAAGTGAATAAAAGTGTTTTTATGCATTAGTTGATTCAGAGACCGAGGTGCTCTCCTCTATTTCTGAACATAAGTGATTTTCACTTTCAATTATATTCAGTTGGAATTCAGAAATTACAGTCATCTCAACACGTAATAAAATAAATCGCATTTGGGTCAAGATGCTTTAGCCTTCAAATGTACACACGAATTCAAATAAAATTTAATTTTTTGTTCTAAAATCCAAACAGAACATTACCTTTCACATATTTCAAATTATAATTTCTGTAGATTCTCTAAAATGAAGACCCAAATCATGAATCGGCGATTTTAGTTGTGACTGAAACATTTCTGAAACTGAAAATCCAAATCATCAGTAAATGCAATGTTTACCCTCCATCTGATTTGGTGTTTTCTCCATGAATTACCAGAATTAATAAATGTCTTTGTGTTTCTGAGGTGCCGTGAAAATATGTGGACTCCTTTTGGAAAAGAAGTTTCGCATGATAGTGCATCGTGAAATTGGAGCCGTCGAGTTGTGGGGATTCTAACTTGCCACATTTTTAGCCATGTGTTACTGTTGATTTGCATTTTTTTCGGATAAGGGGCAATATATTAATGGGTTTTCTATTTTCGTGACCCTGATTTCTTAGTTGTGCTCAGTTTTTTCCAAGTCAAAAACTGAGCTCCATTGTTCATTGAGTTAGGTCTAAACCTCAATGTATTATTGGGTACTTTTCGTTCTATTTCCAACAACATTCATTTCGTCTTATTTAGAGATGGGATGCTCAAGATATTGCAGTATTTGTTCTGCCTTTTTTTGCCTATTTCAGGCAGACGAGGACAAAATTGAGCAAAACTAAGAAAATTGTGTATGAAAATAAAAAATCCATTAATTAATACTAAGAATATATCAGATACATCTAGCCTCTACACCAGCTCAATATCAAGAGCGAGTAAAGACAACGAGATGCACACGGCCAAAAAAGGGAAAATTAAAAAAAAGAAAAAGAAAAGTGGCATCCAAGTGACAAGCTAAAGCGATGAGAAAAGGTCCTCCAATAGCATTGCCTTCGAAAGGGAACAACACATAAGCATCACCGTTGCCAGATCGAGTGAGCAAAGACTAGATCTTGGTTTTCACCACAAGACGTGGTACTCATGGAGCACCACCAAATCTCAACCACCTGGTGCTGCCACCTCTGCATATCTTCAAATCTTCAAGCCATGACAATGTCGGACAACAATCGAGCGCCCTAACGCCTACAACGTCTCGAGGGTTCCATGTCACCTGAATATTCGACAGTACATCCAAAACCGAGCAAGCACACACAATGGACCCAAGATATGGGACATCTATGACATTGGCTACTTTGACTAGTGACCACAAGGACGCTCACTTGACGTGCCTATAGGTAGACACCAGAGGGGGCAACATCAATTTTAAGATAAATTGTAAAAACCGGGACTTGAACACGAGACCTTGGCTTTGATACCATGTGAAAGTGGATGTGTGCCCCCATGTGTGGTTTTGGTAAATAATGACAATCTTTATGGACTTATGTTTGCATTGAGTTTTACTTGTAGGATTTGTCCATAGGCAATGCTTGAACCATATGTTGGCTTCAAGGTTGGGAGAAGAAGAAAGTAGAGAATATCAAGTGTTGACCAAGGTTTTCAATGAGTGATTCGGAGATTGGTCAACTTGCCATCCTATGGTGATCATGGATATGGGAAGATAATATTCCAAAAAGAGAAGCTCTACCATAGTGGAGTATGGGGAGCAATTTGCAAGTCTTCCCCAAGCTAGCGCAACCAATCAAGAAAGGTGTTCCATCTTGAGGTGGAGAAGATCGTCATCATCAAGCTAAAGTGGAATATGCGCAAGGCAAAGGTATGTCCTGATAGGGTTTCCTTCTTACCGGTATCGTGGTGCTAGTTGGAGAGACCGGTTTGTAGGATAGATAACCGTTCTATCAAAAGGGGCTCTCGAGTGAGTAACTTGATCATATCCTTCGGAGAGAGAGCTCAAACCTTTGCATTCTTGGCATCATATTTCTTGGTTGTTATTTGGATCTTATCCATGTGAGGTTCTAGAGCTTGTGGTAATATTCATAACAAGCTCTAGTTCATCAAAAACGGTTTTCCCCTTATACCTTATTGCGTTTTTGATCTTGAAGGTTTTTCCGGTTTCTCGCCAAGAGAGGTATCTCACATCATAATAAATGAAATGTTCTCTCTTGGTGGTATCCAATATTTCGATGTTTTGCTGGGTATCTCTTGTCACCCCCTTTCCAACAAAATTGGTTTCGGATCAATCGGAGTCCGGATGCAAATGTTATGATCGTTACAGTTTTTTTATTTCCATCAGTTTTGTCTCTGGCAGGTTTTTCAAACCGGAGTCTCCGGTGTGCAGACATCGGAGTCTCCGGTGTGGTCCGAAGTTTCCACACAAGTCTCCGCAGTGGATCAAAGTTGAAGACCTGGGTCAGCCAGATTGGTGGTCCGGAGCAAGGTCTGGAGACTGACCGGAGTCTCCGGTCCAAGCCCCTGACCGGAGTCTCCGGTGTGGTTGGACCGGAGTCTCCGGTCCACTTGGCCCACAGAAGGGCTGGGTCATTCTGTTTGGTGGTCCGGAGGCTGGTCCGGAGATGAGCCCGAATCTCCGATGTGCAGGCCGGAATCTCCGGTCTGACTCTTTTCCAACGGTCAGAAAACGGTCAGAAATCAGTGGGCCTATAAATAGGGGACCTCTTATTCAACCTCAAGTTGCTCGTTCCAGAAACTGAAGAACACCATTTTAGAGCCACCAAAACTCCTAGATCTCTTCATCCAACCACCCAAACTCGCTGATATTTGGGGAATCGGAGGAGGAGGCCTTGATCTACAGCTTCACTAAGAGAGATCTTCATTTCCCCCTCATTCACTTGAGGGCCCCTTGCTCTAGGGTTTCATTGGAAACCCTAAGCCTTGTTTTGGTTTGAATTGATTCTTACAAGCTTGTCTTTTATTGTTTGACAGCTTGCTTGTATTCGGGAGCCTCCAATTAAGTTGTGGATGTGTGCCTTGAACTTGTTGTAAAGGTGGCGGCTACCACCTCGAAGGTTGCCGATAGTGGAAGGGTAGATCGATCCCATTGGGGTGAGATTCATCGGAGAATGAGAGGGGCCTTTTGTGGCGTTGGTGGTTTGATACCACCCCCTCTTCAAACGAGATGTACTCCATTGTTGGGAGGAACTTGGAAATAATCATCGTCTCCGCGTGCCTCGGTTATCTCTATACCCGAACTCTTACTTATGAACCTTACTTTGTGATAGCCTTCGTGCTTGAAGTCTATACCTTGCTATCACATAGTTGGTTGTCTTGCTTAGCATAAGTCGTTGGTGCACATAGGTGAACCC
Source organism: Avena eriantha (assembly GCA_910589775.1). Taxonomy (NCBI): domain Eukaryota; kingdom Viridiplantae; phylum Streptophyta; class Magnoliopsida; order Poales; family Poaceae; genus Avena; species Avena eriantha. The sequence continues at coordinate 260,303,357 of OU342742.1, forward strand.
TAGTTGTTCTAGGTTTTGTGCTTGACAAAGTAAACGCTAGTTTAATTCCGCCTTTGTTAAGCTCATCTCGAAAAAGTTTTTAAACCGCCTATTCACTCTCCTCTAGGCGATATCTGTATCCTTTCACCATGTTAAGCTTCATGCACTAGCCAACGCAACCAAAAGTCCAAACTGGTGAAAAGGGCTAGTACATTCCACTTATATTGTCATGTGCAGATCAGAAAGACAAATCCCAGCAATGCATTAGGCCTACTAGAATACCATCACGATTGGGTCTCACTTGGGGAAAAAAACTCCTCCACCTAGGCAATGTCTGCCGATTGGAAAACCACCAGCTAACAACTGCTCAAGATTACTACTCCTTCCTAGCAACGGTATCACCGTGATCAATGCCGCCGCCATCTCGCATCTCCACCTGCCTGACGCCTCCACCGCTTTCCTCTTGCCACCGACCACCGTTCTCCTTCCCGCCGGAACCTAGATCCACATGGAGGCATGCCACCGCCATCGAATGCGTGGGCCAGAGCCCGACACCGTCATCCGACGGCGGTGAGATGAGGAAGATCGAGGGAGGGTGGTCTATGTGTCTAGGTTTCCGGTCGCCGCCCAAGTCGCCCAGTCAGGACAACACGGGACAGTTTATGATCGACCTGTTTATTTTCATAGGTGCTTGATGTTTTGTTTGCAGAGAGATATCATGTATGTGTTGTTGAAGTTTGATCTAAATTCATTAAGAAGACTAACTTCTAACGAGCGGAGTGAGCCCCGTCGTTAGAGGCTTGTGGCTGGAGATATCATGTATGGGATGCAGCCTCGTCTCTAGGATTTGGGGGCCTCGGTGCGACTTACAAAATAGAAGTCTAATTTTTGTTCAAACTCAATAACTATTAAAACAAAATCATATATTTTACTTTGATTATTAGAATGTTCTATTCCATAGAATGTTTAGAAATATATCAAGCAATCATACCTTGATACGTGATTGCTGACCGCCTGATCGGCAGGTTCATCGGGCACGACGAAGGGGGAACCGGGAGCACGCCGGAAAGGACCAGAAAATTCCTGAAACAACTCCTGGTTCTGACAATCTGACTTCAGATGTTCAGCAGTGAAGTGAATTGATTTCAGAGCATCAAGCGCACCAATCATTCAATCCATCTGTTTCTCACAAGTACCGCACTATGCAATCAGCTTAAGAGTAGCAAAGGGCACACCAATCGATCTGACCATGAAAAGAACATCGTCGTGTAAAGTTCAAAAACAAAAAAAAACAAGGATTGTCGGAGGCACGGCCGTATGGGAACGCCGGCGAGACGCGAGGGAACTACCTAAGGCGATCAGATGCGATGGTGATTTGGCGAGCGGAACGTGGTGGTCGAGCGAGCGAAGCTAGGGTAGCTGTCGAACAGTCAAAAGAGACGATCACCAACATGGATTTTCTTTAATTTCACGTGAAGCAGTGCTCACGTCAGTGTGACGTTAGCCGCGTACTGTCCAGAAAAATTAAAATATTTTTAAAATTAACGAAACTTATTAAACATTTTTTACTGTTTACAGACTGTTTCAATGTTATATTTTTGAAACTTTTGAAATTTATGAAATATTTATGTACTGTTCGCAACCTGTTTCAATGTTTCAATAATGTGTTTCAATGTGTTAATAATGTTTCAGTTTGTTGCAATTATTGACGCACGACGTTATCCATGTACAGGCTAGAAACAAACTAGACAAATACACCAATCTCAAAGCAAAAAAGAAGGATAGATAGGACTACTTCACATGAAGTTAATTTTAGAAATGCTTTTTCAAAACGATCACGATCTGATGATAGAGCGGACATCAGAGACAAATCTCCGCGTCGCTCCAGTCGAGAGAAACATCACCGGTAGCTGTGCTGAACGTATTCGGGGGGGGGGGGGGGGGGGGCTTTAAATTTGGGGGCCTGATTCGGTTGCTCATATGGAACACGTCCATCGGCAGGGCTGATGGAAAGTTGTGCGCTTTCTTAAACAAAAGAAGCCATCCGCTATAAGTGAATATTCAATGGAAATGAAAGTTTGTCAACTAATGAGTCTTCAAGGTTTAAGACAAGATTAGTAGTAAAAGATTCTAGCCCGATTTCAGGTATTGATTACGTGTTCTCTCCGGTTGTAAAGCATAATTTCATTCATACATTCTTTAGTATTATGGCTATGCATGATCTTGAGCTTGAGCAGTTAGTTGTAAAGACTTTTTTGCATGGAGAGCTTGAGGAGAAAATATACATGTACCAACCATAAGGGTTCATAGTGCATGGTAAAGAGGATTTTGTGTGCAAGTTTAAAAAGTCTCTTTACGGCTTAAAGCAATCTCCAAGATAGTGGTATACAAGATTTGATTCGTTTATGTTCTCACATGGTTAGGTCCCAATATGATAGTTTTATTTACATTAAATTTGTTGATGGATAACCTATATACTTCTTGTTATATGATGGTAATATGTTAATTACTGCCAAGAGCATGAAATAAATCACTACTTTAAAGGAACATCTAAGTAGTAAGTTTGAGATGAAGGATCTTGATGCTGCTAAGAAGATCTTAGGTATGAAGATTACCCGAGATAGAAAATTTGGCTTGTTATTTTTTAGCCAGCAAAGTTACATTGAGAAAGTTCTTCATCATTTCAATATGCATGGTTCAAAGTCTATCAGTACTCCTATTGCTCCTCATTTTAATTTGTCAGTTTCGCAATGTCCTGCTACCGATGAAGAGCTTGAGTACGTGTCAAAGATTCAATATTCTACTCTTGTTGGTTTCTTGATATATGCCATGGTTTGTTCATGTCATGTTTTATCATATACTATGAGTTTGATAAGTAGATACATGGCTAATTCTGATAAAGAATATTGAAAGAATGTTCAATATGTTTTCATGTACCTCCATGGCACTTCCAATGCTTGTTTGAAATTTGGAAGAATCGGTGAGTGACTCGTTAGATATGTGGATTCAGATTTCCTTGTGATTTGAATAAGAGAAGATCCCTCACAGGTTATGTGTTTAATGTTGGTGGTTATATTGTTAGCTAAAAGGCAACGTTGCAGACTGTTGTTGCCCGATCTACCACTGAACCGAATACATGACTACTACTGCTGAAGCTTGCAAAAAAATCTGTTGGGTGAAAGGTTTGTTTGATGAGCTTTGTGGAGATGATTCTTGGATTACTTTTTTGTGACAGTCTTCCATATATACTTACAAAGGATCAGATATTTTATGAGAGAACAAAGCACATTGATGTCAAGTATCATTTTGTTCGGGACATTGTTGCTCAAGGTAAATTGAAGTTATGAAATATCAACACTAATGATAATCCTGCTAATATGATGACCGAACATGTTCATGTTACTAAGTTTGACCTTTCCTCGAACTTAGTTGCTTTAATTGATTAGCCCAAGTGTGGCTATTGACACCAAAAGTATTTTTGTTGTTATTTAGGAAGATGTTGCTCTTTTGACGAGCGAAGCGAGACCCTTCGTCGGAGGCTGGCACCGAGTTCGCTGAGATAATCCCTGCTTGGATAAGTCGTACCTAAGAGAATCCCGACGATGTGTAAACACTCTCCGGATAGTGAAGTTTGGCTGACTGATGCTCGTGGTTTTTTATCTCTTTGTTGGTGAGATTTTCCACGTTAAATTCAGTGTCCCCCGACTCTGATTTTGTTTCGTTCTTTGTTATTTGTTTTTCATGTTTATAACAAGTGCTACTTTTGCAAAGTTTCCATAGTTAAATTGGTTGTGGTGGGGTGATGTGGCCATGTGTATATTGGAGGAGATCATCTTCTCCTTGAACTCCATGCTACTACATGGAAGAACTTTGTGGAGAGCAACATAAGAGCATCTCCACTCGCCCCCTCATACGGCGTCTGGTGTGGCCTTTTTTGGCCCGTATGGGGCGCCGGATAGATGAAAAATTTGTGTGGGGGGGGGGGGGGGGGGGGGGGGGAGGGGGTTGGCTGCTAGTCGTGCGTCCTATACAAAAATAATTAAACATTTCAAATTCGTGCAAATACATCAAATTAGTGCAAGGGAGCTGTGATGAGGGCGGTGTGGGTCTGTGGATGGCAGTGGCGACCGCCCTAAATATAGCGGGAAAGCTGAGCGGGAAGAGTTGGGAAGGGCGGGAATGAAAGGACGTGCCGCCGCATGTAGGCGACACTACCAGAGCTGGCCCGCGTCGTTTTCAGCTCCACCTGGCGCCCCCGCTTGCCCCCTTCGTGGATTGGGTTCGGCCTGGGGGCACCGGATAACTAAACGAGCTGCACCAGTGCAAAATAAGATTTGGAGGGTGGGCTAGGCATGGGTTTCGGTGTTGGCACCCCCAAAATCCCTTTAGGGGGCCCTAAAAAGGGCCCCCTAGTGGAGATGCTCTAACCATTAGAATTAGCACAGTTGAGTAGATGTTTGTCTAAGAAAAAAAGAAAAAGGTATGTAGCACATGACAAAACTGGTGTTAGTGGGATGATCTTGTCGTTGTATGAGTGTTATTTCCGAGATATATGATACTGCACCGAGGTGTGAATTCTCGTCAAACTTGCAGCTCGATCGACGATAGACATTAAGGACGCGTTTGGTAGCCTACAGATGGTGCAGCCAGGCCGGGTGGACATGAAATTGGGCTGATTGGTTTTCCGCATGCCCTTTTGTCCCGTATCAGTCTAAACCTCAAAGCATCCCTTAGCCATGCCCGGAGACAACGCTCGATTCAGCTATTTCCCCAGAGCCAGCCTCGCTGCGTGCAAATGGGGGAACGCGGTGTCAGAGCTCATGTAGGCAGGGAGATGGCGGGAGGCTGCACGCGACCGCAAAATTTCGGCGGGAGGAATTCGCTCCCCATCCTCCTGCTCCCCTCCCTATTTAGAGACGGCAGTGTTCCGCCCCCAAAATCCAAATCCACCATTCCACCTTCCCATCGAGTTTTCTCTATCAGATCTAGATCGATGTCGTTCGATTCTTATGCATCCAGCACGAAGACGCTGGTCCTGCCAGCTTAGCTGGCAAGCACAACATTAGTTGACCATCATGCTTCACCCTGGAGCCATCGTTGGCTCTCCTTTCGGCTACTCCGGCGAAGGCCGCCATGGTCGGTATACCGGCAACTCCTTCGTCCCAAACCTCTGTGATGCATCCTATGGAAGCTGCAGTAAGAAACCCGTCACCTTAGGCTAGCTGTACGTAGATCTATGAGCATTGTATATTCCATTATTCGCTAGTACCTCCGGTGCTCTTAGATCTGTTCATGATGTGTGATTTAGTGTAATCATGTATACTCCATTAGACAATGTTACTTGTGATGCTCATATATCTTTTCATGCTATGTGAGTTAGTGTGATCATGTATACTCCATTATTCGTTGTTACCTATGATGCTCAAATATATGTTCATGCTGTCTGAGTTACTGTGATTATGTTCTTCTCTATTGTCTGGACTTATGATGCTCTGCTTGTTCGTACTTACTGTTAGCATTTGTAGCATAAATTGTTTGTAGACCATCATGCTTAGTGTCTTGTTCATCACCGTAGGACAATTTGCTGGTCAAGACACCAAAACTGCCTACTGTGATTGCTGAGAATGTTATCCCCATTCGAGCTTCGTACATGTACACACGGAAACCAATGGTGTGGGAGCCTTCTCTATCTCTGTTCGTTATGAACAAGCTTTGCGAGTTCGTTAAAGAAGGAATTAGGTGGGACCAGGGATTCAAGGAGGTTTACCTGCAACGTATATGCAACAATGCGCTTGACTTCACTGCAAAGCATGTCACCCGAACTCACGTGCACAACCATATGAGGAAGTGGAAGAGAAAGTGGGCTCTTGTGCTCAAGCTGCAGGGTTTGGATGGCGTCGAATGGTGCCCGGACACCTCGTTTTTTAGGATGGAGGACGGCAGGTGGATGGAGTTGTCCAAGGTTATGATAAATTGTTCAATTCATGTTTACATTTTTGAATAATTTTCACCGCTTCTTAAGTAATACAATTTTGTTTTGTCACCGAGTTACCCGGTGGATCTCCTTTCTAATCCCGTGGAGAACTATGCTGAGATGAAGCTCATATTCACCTCCAAGCCTATCACTGAGAAGCATTTGTATACCACCCACTCGCTTATCCTGGCCATGGACCACCTTGCCGATAACCCGATCCAAGGTTGGTTGTACACTTCCATGTGTATCCGTGATAGGAGGGAATGTCTCAGGTGTTGGCTGCGCAAGAACTACATTTGAAACAAGAACGACTATCTATGGAACAACGTAAGTCGTACTATTTACCTATCTTAGCTCTATGATGGTGTAGATGATCTGCGTGAACAAGAACTGTATATTTTAGGAGGTGGTGAAACATCTCCTCCATTAGCTAGGGTTGATGAAACTGTGGTCGGAAGTGCTACATAGTAGCACCTCTAGTGGTGATGAACTACTTCTGTGTTATGCTCGTTTGTGTGTCATCTATCTGTTGTGATTGTGATGAACTGCTTTTGTGTGTGTGCTGTGATTGATGAACTGCTTGTGGGTACGCTCATGTGCATAGACTGCAACCAAACAGATATGTTACTGTTCTTATTGGGCCAATGCAGGCTACCAAATAGATGGGCCAGTGTTCTCCGCTCATGCAAAAGGAGTGTATGTAGGCTATCAAACAGGCTACAAAAGCTGGCCCCGAGGTGTCTCAGTCTGGCACCGTCCATCTTAGCACTGCGGGACTGGGCTGAGAAACCCATACAGGCTACCAAACGCGCCCTAAGACATCTCTAGCAAATACCGCAAAAGTGGTCAATGCCACAAATTTTGCAAACTTTTGCAGTTTTGGTCGAAACAATGGACATAACAGATACCGCAAAAGTGGTCAATACCGCAATTTTTTTTTGCAGTTTTCCCCGTAACTACTCTGCGTGCCGAATATATCCAGTTTCCGAGTCTATTTTTCGAGGTAAACCGCAAACCGGTCAACGTTCGACGGAGCACAAATTTCAGCACTAACCGATCCTGCCGTCGACGGCGCCGCCGGTTTTGAAGGTTGATTCCATGGCAGGGAGTCTCGTTCCGGTGTCAAACTTCTATTTCTGGCTAGTAGATTCGATTTTCATATTTATTATCAGTTTATGGCAGTCATGGTAACTGTCCAGAGCATCAGCAGCTCGCCGGCCGGCCTGAACCAGAACCGGAGCTACAAGCGCAGGAGCAAGAAGGAAGGAGCACACCAAGCACGCATGCAGGGGCAGCACACCAAGCACACACCGGCAGCTCGACGGCCAGAACCAGCCACATGCACGCAGGGGCAGGGACTTGCGAGAGGGACGGGTGGAGGACGTGTGCAAGGGACCTGCACGCCTGCGAGCAAGACGACCCCGCGAAGAAGACGATAGGATATTCACGAAATATTCTGTTTTGCGGTATAGATATACGGGATCTATTCTGTCGAGACAATTTTTTTACCGCAAAACAGGTTTGCGGTTTAACGCAAACGATTTTTGCGGTATCTTCTAGAGATGCTCTGATAGTATGATTGATTATTGTGCTTGTTGTTTAGAGAAGAAATGTAAATACGGCGAGGGTTACTCTGATGATTGATTATTTGGCCGTGGAGGAATAATTCGGGTGGGGTTTGAGAATGAGTGAGGTAGTGGGCTTGAATGTTCGAGAATCCACTTTGGTATATGCGCTGCTTTTTTCCTTGTCGATGATGACGATTTGATTCACATCTCACATCCAAATCAACAAGAACAAGCAAGGAAACAGAGCTGCTATGCTACTCCGTCCATGAAGCTAGCTGCTAGTTGCCTGGTGCTACTTTGTGAAAAAGCAAGGAAGAAAGGTCTGCTTTTCATCTGTCTTTCTTTCTATCCTTCCTACTAGCTCATATGATGATTGCAAGCTTCCTTAATCACCTTAGCTCAAATCAAGTGTTTGTCTGATCTTGTTAACTGCTAACTGGCCAACCATGTGTGCACACGTCTTCCATTGGCAACTTTAGCATCTTGTGATGGAGGCAGCCATCTCTCACTGCCCGTCGCCCCTATCTACATCAGGGCAGGCAGAGAGGCAGGCGCCTTTCTTCTCCTCTTGTGTGAGAAATAAAGGAGATCGAAAAAATGATGGTTGACGCAGCAACAAGCAAGCAACCAACCACTCTGTTGCACTTCATTACCAAGAACCGTGTAACGAAAAAATAAATTGATCGCAAAGTCACAAAGTTTATCGGTGGTTATATCAACTAACTACATAAAATATATGTTGAGACCACTCACGAACCTTGTCACAGCCTCAGTGCACCACCTCTCCTCTCTCCTCTTGTGCTCTGCCTGCTCCTGACGACCTCCATGTCCCTCATCACCGATGATCCCGATGACTCGCCCAGGCACTGCGCCACTAAGCACCACCACCGCAACCACCACGGCGCCGGATGCGGCCGGTTCAGCGTCACCGGGCGCCGCCGGCTCCTGATCGCGGCGTCGTCGGCGGCGACGTCCATCATTGCCTTGGCCATCATACTGTGGCTCACACTCCGTCCTTCCGCCCCGCGCTTCTCTCTTCTGGCCGCCACCGCCGCAGTCGCCGGCCCTAACGCCACCGGCATCGCGCAGCTCGATGCCGCCTTCGTGGCGCACAACCCCAACGCCCGCGCCGTCGCGCTCTACGACCGCCTCCAGCTCCGCGCCTCCTACGCCGGCGGCCAGCTCGCTGCGGCCACGGAGCCGTTCGAGCAGACACAGGGCGATGTTGTGCTCACCGCCTTGCTGTCGTCCTCGTCTTCTGCGGCTCCGTCGGCTGCGATGGACGTGGGGGAGAAGGCGGCGGGCGGGCAGTCCACGCAGCTGCTGAAGCTGCGCGTGGAGGGGCACCTCCGGTGGAAGGTGGCCGCCTGGGTGTCCGGCAGGCGCACCCTCGCCGCCGACTGTGTCGCCGTCGTGGTGCTCCAGCCGTCGCAGTCGAGGGCCGTCGTCGTGCAGGGATCCCAGTGCGCCACCACCCTCCAATCCGATGAATAATTCTACGTACACTTATATGTGCACCAATCTGTTACTACTACTTACTTTAGTTGATTAACGTCTGCTTAATTATACTACTGGTGTCTTATTGTACTTGTAGCAGAGATTGAGCAAGGACAGTACCAATGGTTACTAATCTAGCTATGTCATCAAGTGGTAAGCACTACGAATCTAAAAATAGAGATACCACTTAATTGTTGAAAAGGTTGATCTTCTCCCGTGGAAAGGCTGGTTCTAGTGCACGAGCATTCTCCTCTTATCATTTTTTTCGTTGGAGAAAAAGAAATCAATCTTGTCTACCAGCCACGTCACCATAAATCATACATGTAGCGATATGCTGAATGTTGATGTCACATATATTCAATGTAACTAGTGAGTGCCCTATGTCCTCTTGGATGATATAAGCTCAATCATTCTCACCTTTCACTGCATTTTAGATCCCCTTCCACATCACCCCTCCTCAAATTGAGAAAATTACAAAAATCCACCACAATTAGCACTACGGGAAAAAAATGCTGTTGCCCCCAGGGTGTTTGTGAAAGTGACGAAGCTAATGTGATTTTGATATGGGGGGCGTGACTGGGTAGCCTCCATCCCCAAATTCAGAAGTTGTCTGGCACCCCCACCCCATACGGGCAAAAAAAACGTTCCCGTGGAGATGCTCTAATAGACAACATGACCTTGTTTCTAATAGACAACATGACCTTGTTGGTCTCACCATAAACTCCATACCATACACACATTCCATATCGTCCTAGGATGATAGAAAAATTCTGAAAGCCTTGTCCTCATTAGGAGTAGCTTCCCAAGTCCACTATCTTTGTTGGGCACAACCGGGCAACCTGCTCATGGACCTCAGCCTACATAAATTGTCCCTTCACCTGACACAGAAATCAGAGTAGTAGTGGAAAGGCCTTGTGCAAGGTTCTCCTTAAACAAAGAGTCAGCCAACCGGTAAAACATAGCATTAGCATGCCCCGAACCATACAATGTCATAACTAGCTTCGGCTATTTCAGAAGTTGACAATGCCATGTAGAGTGGTTGTCCTTGTCACAAATGCATCAATGATGCTGGACAGAGCATTCTTTTGTCATGTGTGAATTAACCTTTCACTTGGAGCACCAAGTTTTACCGCTACTCAACTCGACGAGTTATCGATGGTGTTGTCGGTCCCCATAGCAACAGAGATCAACGCGGCCACATCCTGTGCCAACACACGGATTACGTATCTACCACAACTGTGAAGGAAGTTGCTGTTGTATGGGAGGCATCTGCCATTGCGTAGGGGCTGTGAAAATGGCGATCACGTTGAATATTGGGTCTACTCGGATAACTCCTGAGCCCATCGATCGTAGACCGAGCGTACAAGGAACACGTAGAAGGGTTGGACACGGTACACGTACAAGAGTTGGGCACGGTAACAGTCTGTGTCGTATTGCTAACTCTAACACCCTCTCTTAATCACAATTTAGATAAGTTAATATTATGCTTGAAGTCTTCAAAGGCTCGATGTAAAAGCGGCTTTGTAAACCCATTAGCAACTTGATTTTTTGAATGGATAAACCGAATCTCTAATTGCTTTTTCAACACATGTTCTCTAACAAAGTGAAAATCAATCTCAATGTGCTTGGCTCGAGTATGAAATACTGGATTTGCTGTACGTTGCGCCCAGATTATCACACCATAGGCAAGGTGTGTGAGTTAGTCGAACTCCCAACTCAGCTAACACGGATTGTACGCATATGACTTCTATTGTGGTGTTAGCTACAGACTTGTATTCTATTTTAGTACTGGACCTAGAAACTGTGGCCTACTTTTTAGCACTCTAAGAGATCAAATTCAGTCCAAGCAAACCCTCCTGTGGATCGACGATCATCTATACAACTAGCCCAATTTGTATCGGAGAAGGCACTCACCAGTGTAGAGGTAGATCTCATAAATGCCAAACCAACTGTCATAGTATGCTTCACATACCATAAAATTCGTTTGGCAGCAGTTAAATGAACAGTTGTGGGAGCATGTAGATATTGGTAAACCTTGTTGACTGCATAGTAAATACCGTACCTTGTTAATGTGAGATATTGTAGCGAACCTACCATGCTTCTATAATTGGTACTATCTGCTGGATCCACCAAACTCTATCATGTGATGTAACTTTCTCTGAGGAAGACAAAGGTGTAGGCATTCCTGTGCAGTTTGTCATACCAACTCTTGCCAGGATATCCTATGCATACTTCACCTGACTCAATACAAGTCCATTGTTTGTTTTACGTACCTCAATGCCTAGAAAGAAATTGAGATCATCAAGATCCTTCCAAGCAAACTCTTTAATCAAATATTTTAGAAGTGCATCAGTTGCAGTCTGAGAAGAACTAGCAACTATGATATCATCCACGTAAATAAGCATATATATGGTGATATTGTACTTATGATATATGAACAAGGACATATCAGATTTGGAAGCAACAAAATCAATGCCAATCAATTTGGCGCTCAAACGAGAATACCATGCTCGAGGAGCTTGCTTCAAGCCATAAAGCGTTTTATCAAGTTTGTAAATGTAGTTTGGGTTGTCTTTATTTTCATACCCTGTGGTTGTCTTGTATAGACCTCCTCTTCTATAAAACCATAAAGAAACGCGTTCTTGACATTTAATTGTCGCAAACTCCATCTCTTGAAAATAGAGATTGCCAAGACAAGACGAATTGTCACAATCTTAACTATAGGACTAAAAGTATTCTCATAGTCAATACCATACCGTTGTTTGAAACCCTTTGCTACCAGTCTAGCCTTGTATCTGTCTATAGAGCCATTTGCCTTGCACTTAACTTTATAAATCCATCGACAATCAAAAATATTATTGCCTGCACGTGGTGGAACCAACCTCCACGTTTTATTCTTTAGAAGTGCATCAAACTCCTCATTCATCGCTCCTCTCCAGTTTGGATCATCCAACGCAGACTATAGATTGGCTGGTTCTTCGGTGACAGCGGACAAACACTAATGAATCGTACCATCCTTGTACTGTTTGGGATGAGAGATACCTGTAGAGCCACGTGTAGTGGGCCAAACAGGCGACATAGTTTGCTGTACACGCGGTGCATCTATAGAAGATCTGCTCGAGCCAGAATTCGGAGCTGCAGATCCATGTACATTTGTGTGTGACGGAGAGACGGAACCCGCCGAAGATGATCCAGTGGCCAGCTGTGTAGCAGAAGAACCGGTGTTGGAGGAGGCATATCCAGCCGCAGACGATCTTATAGGCGACTGGTCGAGCGGGAATCTCAGGTGCAGGACCGCTAGGGCGACTAGGCAGACAGGGACCGCTGGGACTCTCCACTGTTCGTCTGGCGGGAACTGGAGACGGATGATACACCGCCCGTTGATGCATCGTGCGCGTCTGACGTTACGTGATCCGACGCGATCAGAAGCGACCCCGAGGATGATTCACCCAGAAAATCCGTCTAGGATCTCGTACCGCTATTGTTTTCACCTGAACCTCCAAATGACTCGTTTGAGCTGCCCAAAGTACCGTATTGACTGACATTTTCGCCTGGTGCTCTGTTTCTCTGAGATGCATCCTCTAGAACTTAAAAACATGACTAGACAATGGATTAGTAGCACGATTATTTTCCATATTAGTGTCAACATTAGTATCATATCCTTGATCAAAATTTTGAAGGGAAGGATCTAGCAAAAGAATTTGTTCTCTAAGGAGCGCACCGGTATTGGATGTAGATTTTTAAGGGAAACACAGCCTCGTCAAAGACAACATCACACAACCTCGTCAAAGACAACATCACACAGCCTCGTCAAAGACAACATCACGAGAAATATAAACTTGATCTGTGGAAACTTCGAGACACTTGACACCTTTGTGGCGAGGACTGTATCCTAGAAATACATGTTGTTTGGAGAGGAAAGCTAATTTACGTTTTTATAGGTACGGAGATTGGGCCAGCAAGCACACCCAAAACACACAAAGAGAGGAATAATTTGGGTGAGTACCAAGAAGTCGATGAATAGGTCTATCATTGTTGATGACCTTACTAGGTAGCATGTTGATGAGATACGTGGCAGTAAGAAACGCTTCATCCCAAAATTTAAGGGGCATACTAGCGTTGGCAAGGAGGGAAAGTCCAACTTCAACAATGTGGCGATGCTTTCTTTCAGCTGCACCATTCTGTTGATGATAATGAGGGCAAGATACAAGGTGAGAGATGTCCTGTGCTTTAAAGTGAGAGTTTAGTTTGACATAGGCTCCCTCCCAACCAGATTGAACCGTAAGGATTTTACTATCAAAATTAAGTTCAATAAGATTTTAAAAATTAACAAAGGCAGCTAGAGTGTCAGATTTTTTCTTAAGCCAATAAATCTAAGTAAACTTGCTATAATCATCAATAAAGGTTACATAATAGTCATGACGACCAACATAGGTAGGTGTAGGACCCCATACATCAGAGAAGACTAATTGGAGGGGAACTGCAGATACACTTGTACACATCGGATATGGCAATTGATGACTCTTAGCTTGCTGACACATATCACAAACAGAAGAAATACCGGACTCTTCAACACAAGGTAATTTATTCTTACTAATAATTTGCCTAACAATATCGAAGGAAGGATGACCAAGACGACTATGTCACTTTGACTGGGAAAGCTTGTCGGCGACAAAGGCATGTTTTAGGGACAGTGACGACTCCATGGATAAAATTAGAGGGTAAAGGACGCCAACGCATCGTTCTCTATGGATTGTTTTTTGTGTGACCTGATTCTTGATCAAAAAATAGAAATGATGAAACTCGATAAACATATTATTATCATACGTGAAACAATGAATGGAAAGCAAATTTTTAGATGCGGTGGGGACGTGCAAAGTATTGTGGAGTCGAAAGTCTTGAGCAGGAGGATGTACCATAGAATTACCAATGTGTGAAATAATCATACCTTGTCCCTTGGTTGTGTTGACTCTATCATTACCTCTATAGGAATCACAGACCGTCAAATTAAGTTCTGCGATAACATGATGAGTGGCACGTGTACCAATTTGTGCCCACACCGTAGGCGGCAGGAACTTCCTTGTCGCCATAGTAGTCATCTTCATCAAAGGGTGACCAACAATGTTTAGCTAGGTGACCCTCTTTGTTGCAACTTTGACAAACAACATCAACCCAAGGAGAAGTAGTCCATGGCCACGCGGCCCTCCTGGGGGCGCACGTCCACTACCACGACGATAGCCATCTATACGTTCATCGCGGCGATTGTCCCGACGATCATCGCGCCGATCAGTATAGCGATCATCGCGCCGATCCTCACGCCGGTCATCGCGCCAATCATCACGGTCATCGTGGGAGCGAGGGTTGTTGTTGCTGCACCCTCGGCATTGTCGTGAAAAAAGATTAGTCGAGGTCTCAAAATCAGGATCAGAGGAGCCATGTAACATCTCCTGTCATTGGTCGTGTGCATGTAGTTGCACATAGAGAGTACTCAAAGAGATTGGAGTGGTCGCCACCCCAAGAGAAGCGATAGTGGAGTCATAGCCAGCGCCTAGACCGGCCAGGATGAAGGAGACATGCTCTCTGGTCAAGACACGGACCCAGCAGAAGCCAGTTCATCAACAATCTACTGCATCTTTGTGAGGAAAGCCGATGTAGAGAGCTGTCTTTTCTTGGTGGTCGCAAGGGCGATGCGGAGGTTCATGATCTTCGCCTCACTGTGGGAGGCGAACATCTCTTCAATTGCCTGCCGCGCGGAGCATAGACCGCGATAGCGTCTACATGATCTCGTCGAAGGAACGACAACCTCGCGACCTAGTCTTGAAAAATCTTGATGACCGCGCGATGTATGTGTGTTGCATTAGTCTGCGACCTAGATTGACACACTCTTTAGGCCCACTCGCTAGAGGCGTTGGCATTTGAATCGTGCCCTAGATCCGGCAATCAACGCTACTCAGGTGAAACAGATCAACACGGCCCCGCAACGGTGGGAATTCCTCAACCTTCGCCCTGGTAGCCTGCTCCAGTGAAGACTGCGTTGAGACCGTAGAGGAGCTCGGCGAACAAAGATGTTCCGGCATAATCAGGGGAGAAGAATTGGCCTACGATCGCCGGCAACGTGATGCGTGGCCATGCCAGCGGACCACTCCATCTCCGGATCTTCGAGCCCTAGCAGATCTTTGGCCTTCTTTTTGATGACTCTGGCCCCGACGGTTCCGACACCGCACCTTGCGTCCTCCTCCTCCCCTTCTCCGGTGGCTCTACAGATGTGGTTGTCGAGGGAGGAGTCTCTGTCGTAGACACTACCGCGAGGGGCCGGTTAGCGTCTGTCGTCGGGAGCATCGTCAAGAACATGATGCGCCGGTTGAGTGGCCACCTCCCGTGTCAGATCATCCACACCCTCCTCCCACTCGTCCTCCGACGCCGAGCAGGAGAACCCGGTCCCCGTCGAGCTAGTCGGAGAGGTGGGAGAGGTCGGTCTGATTACCAGCGTGAGGTTAGCCGGCGGCGGCGCCTCATCCCCCATGAGATTGCCAACCGAGTTTGCTCATAACGGTCTCTCAGTTGTCCTTTTTATTTTGAATATATAGATAATTGTCCAAATTTTTAAGAAAAACATAAATAAAATAAAAAGAAACAGAAAAAAGGAAAAAAGAAAATAAATAAATGAAAAAAAGAAAAAGAAGCACATAAAAAGAGAAAATATAAAAAAGCAAACTGGACGGGCCCAAAATCAGGGACGCAGGTTTAGCGTGGACCAATGAGGTGGGCATGTGCAGCCTGGCCTAAAAAAAAAACTTCGCAGCACATGTAACTTAATCATCCCTTTTTCTAAGAGCAAGTATAATAAGTTCTAGTCAACTAACTATAATAGTTAAACTAGTATTGTTTTGCTTAGTTGGATAAGCGACAAGAGAGGTGAACTCGCATGCAATAGTCAGCTCTCGCTCGTGCTTCTAGCCACTTTCTGAGTATGTGAGTAGACCTCTTTGAAGATAACTATTGTACTCCCTCTGTCGAAAATATAAGATGTTTTAGTTTATGAATCGAATGTATCCAGACATTCTTTAGTGTATAGGTTCATAGATGTTTGGAGTGAACCCAATAAAAAGCCTCTAGATATATTTATTTTACAAAACTAAAATGTCTTATATTTTTGAACGGAGAAAGTAGTACTTTACTATAAGATGTATAGATGACGTTATACGCAGCAAGCCGACTGTATTATCGGAATAACTTAGTCATGTAACTTAATCTATGCGTCCCTGCATGGGTGAGAGCCGGCGTCGCTGCCGTATCGGGTTCCGTCGAAACTGCCACCCGTTTGCTTTTCCGGTGCCCCTGCCTCACTACATGTTTGTTCGAGGTAAGGTTGGCCGGTAGCACGAGTCCGTGCAGTTGAACAAGTTCTTGGCGCGTGATGTATCGACGAAGTGAAAACTTTTGCAAAACCTGATGCGCAGTGATCAATAAGTAGGTAGCGTACACGATGCGAAGTGCAATTTACTCAATATTCAGAACCGTACTACTACTCTGTGCAGACGCGCTTCAGTAATGTTTGTTCTATGAGGTCGTAGCCTCGTAGGTAAAGAAAGCATCTGCGTTCTGCGAATAAGACGAGAAAGAAAAAGACATTTGTGTGCAGGAGTAGCATCGAAGCCAGGACGGGACGAGACGTTGAAGCTGGAAAGGCTGCAACACCCTTGTTTCCCGCTTCTCTCTCAGCTCTGCGCCCTTCTTCAACACCACGCCGATCTTTTCGAAGAGGCTGGCGAGGACAACGACGTTGTCAAGTGTAAAACAAAGTACTGTGGGCAATTGCTCAACACCCAACCGCTATCTCATATATACATATATGGGTGTATATGTACAGAAACTAGGTATAAATACAGTCTAACTTACTACCTCAGTCTAAAGTGTGCCCAGAAGTATTGAGTAAGTTAAGATTGTGCCTACAATCCTCAAACAAGGGGTAGGAGAATATCTTCGTGAAGATGTTAGCAAGTTGGTCTTTTGAGGAGGTAAACTAGATGTGGAGTAGTTTATGTGTAACACATTCTCTCTCAAAATGATAATCAATTTCGATATGTTGGACGTGAAATACCGGATTAGATAAAATGTATGTAGCAGCGATGTTGTCACACCAAAGAAACGGCGGC
This sequence comes from Avena eriantha, assembly GCA_910589775.1. NCBI lineage: Eukaryota > Viridiplantae > Streptophyta > Magnoliopsida > Poales > Poaceae > Avena > Avena eriantha. Next base: position 260,320,531 of record OU342742.1, read on the forward strand.
TGATTTTGAGAGACCTGCGACTCTCGCAATAATGACTGTACCCAAATGAGCTCAGCTGTGGCATTAGCAACCGCCATGTACTCAGCTTGTGTACTACTGCGAGACACTGTAGCTTGCTTGCGAGCACTCCATCTGATCAAGTTAGGACCAAAAAAAAACCATATATCCCCCCGTGGATCGCCTGTTGTCAGGACTACCAGTCCAATCCGCATCAACAACAGTGACTGAGGAACTGAGAAGAACGATGTCATCAGCATAAACGAGAGGATACATGGTTATCTCAGGACGTACAAAACCATGTGCCAGAGAACTAAGCCAAGACGTGCATTGTAACACTCTAGCATTTAGGAACCCACGAAGGGTAGAAATAGAAATATGTGCATGTGCATGCATTCATCTGTAAAAATCCGGGTAAATTTTTCGCCAAATATAAACCTAAAAAGATCAGAGTTTCTTTCACTATCCAGAGGTAGGAATAGCTCTCTGAAGTGATTGCTATAAATTTTGACATGACCTTTAGGCATTATTGTGCTTTTGGGGGAAATATTTTGAATTCAAATTTGAAATTTAAACCATTTAAAAAATATTTGAAAATTAGAAATTAGAAACATAAAGTGGGTTTCCAAAAGGATGTATTAATATTGTTTGATTATATATTAAACAACAATATGAATTTAAGACAAGAAACTTCAAATAAGAAATGAATTCTTATTTCTTATCTTTATTCCATAATAAGATTACAAATAGGGATATTTACACCAAGACAGAATATTACAAGGAATAGAGTCCAATAAAATGAATCTTTATTAAATCATAAAAATATTGTTACAAGGTTCTTTACAAGAAGAATAGAAGGTGATTACAATAAGAATCTATACTACCTATCTATTCCTATACTACATCTTGAGCATCTAGACTTTGTTCCTGCAAAATAAGGTAAACCACTCAAAAGAAAATAAAATGTTAGTTGATTAGTTTTACTCTCAGTGGTGAACAGTGAAGTGCACTGTTCATATTACATCATAGAGTAATTAAAAAGGGGCAAGTTTCACCAATGTGTAGTATCTGTTCTTTTAAGCAAATAGCTCCAATGCCACATTAGAAGCCAAGTAGAAAAGTGGTAAATTTCACCAGTATAGTAACCAGTAAAAGGGTAGAAAGTAAAAGTCAGATTACTTGATCTCATCCATAGCCAAAGCAAATAGTAAAGCAGCTCGCACACCTAAATGCATGTGTTGAGGTGTCAGCAACAGAGAGCAAAGGGGCAGTTTAAATCACAACAACATAGAGTAAAGCAAGCTTTGCTATTCACTTCGCAGAAGAACCTAACCACAGTTTGTCACCAGCACATCCAAGAACAGCACCAGATCTTGCAACCATACCACGAGTTCAAGGCACTTTCCACCACAGAAAACCCAGGAGATCACCAACAAAGATGGTGACTCGAGGAGGGGATGTACTAGGTGGACAGCAAGACCACACAGGAGCAACAACACTAGGAGGAGCAAGACAAGGCCAAGAGGAAGTCAAAACAAATCCAGAACTACCACAAGCCAGAAGTAAAAGGCAACATCAAGACAAGGCTATCAGGGTATATCCCAACATTTAGATCTAATCATTTTCCATCTTACACATTCATTTTCTTGCAAGCACATGATAAGTGGACATATTGGACAACAGATAATAAACAGCCAAATAAGGCATGTGTTCTTGCACAGGCAGGGTCTCAGACCATCATCACTGACCCTATGGTCTATTTTTATCTGGATAGATACACATCATAGCTGCTATTACAGTACACATTCCTAGAAGGGTAGCACCTCTGTACCTAACAGGTTCATATCTGCTTGAGTACAAGCTCAAGCATATCCTCTGCAACAAAGATAATCATCTTTCTAAATGATCTAGGAATCATAAATAGACACTTTATTTTAGAAAGGACAGTAAAGACCAACACTGTCTATCACTAGGCCAGACTGTATAGAAACCACTAAGTTTAATCACTTTCCTACAAGCATATAGGAATCATATCTTTATAAATCATCTCCTTATTAATCACAGAGCAGTAGCACTAGTAACTTTAGATTTACACAGTAACATGATTAAATCCTGAGACTGAACACATCAGTGCTTCACAAGTAAGAAATTAACCAAGCATCAGTACAGAGAGCATCTCAACTCAACTCTATAGGAGTAAATCCACAACCACAACAACTTGGGCATCCACATTAAGCTAAGCATGCATATACATAGAGTTTTATGACAGAGAACATGGTAACAAAAGCATGATCAGCAGAGTGTTCTCTAATAGAGAACAGAGTAACAAACATGCTCAACAGAGAATGACACTACACTAATAGTAGATCAACAACAAAGCATTAACATAGGCAATATTAACCATAGAGTTATGTTAAATCACCACTATAGGGGGAATGAACCTAGGAAATTAGGGATGAACCCTAAATGGGGAAATCCATCGCAAGTGATCACATGGCATAGGATAAAGGCAAGGTAGAGCACAAAGAAGAGAATACGGCACTTACTCGAGGTCCTCGTAAGGTTATCGACGAGGAAGCAGAGAGGAGGACGGCGGCAGTGAGGTGGCGGCACGGCGAGCACCCCGAGGGGGCGCTGCAACCCGCGCCTGCACACGGCAGTGGTGGACATGGAAGAGCGGTGCCACGAACACCATAGCGTCATCGAGGGAGCGCTAGAGCACGACGGACCCCAAACCCTAGCCACAAGGTGGGGGTCAGCGCGACGAGCGGAGAGCTCCATCGCCAGATCGAGCGGAGCAGCGTTGAGCAGCGACATCATCCATGTCGTCTTGCACCACAGCAACGGACACACGGCCTGGGGCGGTCGGAATCACCCGCGGCGACGGCGGCATCGAGCGGCCAGAGAGGGTGACGCGCGAGAGAGGAGAGAGAGATGCGAGAGCGAGTGGGTGGTACCGGGCCGAGAGTGAGCATCCCAGTACGACCCAGGGGATTTTGCCCAGCCCAAGCAGGTCAGGTCGGACTGGGCTAGCCCAGTGGGCTAGGCCCGTGTTTTAAAAGAAGGACTTATGTAAAATACGTAATTACAAATATATCCCTGAGATAAAGTAGGATCTAGAAAAAAAATCCTAAAATTACAAATAATATATTTATGAAATCACAAAAATATCCTCTATCCAATAAAAATAATAGATAGTAATTTTAAGTAATTAAATATAGATATATTATTAAAATTGTATATGTTTCTTTTGGAATTTTATAAAAATATACAAAACACTTAAAATTGAATAAAATTCATTTTTAAGATCTTAAAAGGAAGTACTATTATATAAAAAAATTACTAGTTTGTATTTTTGAAATATAAATCAAGTGTGATAAAGTCATATTTCCTTAAAAGAATTTTAGTTTAACATTTAAAAGAGATAAAAATCAAATAAATTCATTTTTTAACTCTTAGAATAATATTAGTTATTATAATAATGCTAAATATCAAAATAATATGAATTTAATGATTTCTTGAATTATAATTTTCTTTTATTAATTAAAAGAAACATAGAACCTTTATAAGGCGGATAAAACATGCAAAGAAGGAAAATAATAAATCATTGCATGACATTACTATGCATTGCATATTGCTTCTTTAAATATTGTCCTTATCGGGCAATAATGGTTTTCTGTAGAAACCGGAGTTCAAGGTCAGGTGGAAGTATCCGACTTGACTACCTTATAGTCACAAGGCAAGTTCGTCACTTGCTCATGTCTTTTGAAGTGTCTTTATGAAAGTATTTGAAAATTATGTGTTATCACCTATGTTCTAAAAGAGACAAAAAATAAGTATTTTCCCAAACAAATGAAATGCATTATCATCCTAAGTGATGATAAATACTAAGAATGACAATGAAATCTAGGATTCCAGTTGCCGCACAACTAGGACTTAATATCCCATGACATCAGTGATTCTAGCCTCGTATATTACGCGTTAACCATAAGATCTAGAGTAGGACGGAGAAGTCATCTAGATCTTCTTTCTTTCGCATGGACGGATGACCTTATCGTGAGGTTGTAGCTTCCTTGCGGGGACTCAGCAGATGGGTGGGACTCCTAGCTCCCCGCGATATTGGTGTCTAGACTTTGTGTGAGGGGCTGTCGGAGGTATATCTACCTATATGGGGGTTGCTAGGGACATGATCTGCTCACTAGAGTCTCCAAGGGGTTGCTAGGGTTATATCTTCCTATATGGGCGTTAGCGGAGGTATATCTTCTTGGGGATGTCGTGTCTTCATGCGGGGTCACGGAGAGGGGAAGTGATTGGCTTGGATCACCTATTGGGCCCCACATCAAGGAATTGTGGACGGGAAAGTACGCCCGGTTGTGCAACAAGGAGTTGATCTCTTATGGGTAAAGAAACACACCTCTGCAAAGTGTAAGAATTGTGACATGTTACTCCCTGTTCCGGGAAGGAGCTGCGAACACGGCAGGAAAGGAACTCCATGAAGTTATGGTCAACCAGTGAAGGCTGATGGGCATAGTTTTGATAATAAAATCAATCTTTGAAGAAATGTTTACCAAAACTTAATACCAAGGACTTATAGTCCGAGGTGGTAGTTAGAGCATCAAACTTCCTACCTTGCATATATTGAACTTGCTGGGTAACGTTGTTACTCTCCCTTTCCTTTGAACCCCTAGCTAGACTTTGAGGGCCAGAAGAATGACCAGGTGTATGCTATGGAGGTCCAGAACGACGTCTACTATGAAGAGTTGGACCTGTCCGGTGGAATCGAAGGGGTGGACTACATGATACACTATGGAGCTGAAGACATGAGTCAGAGTAGTTGTCAGGCCGTAATATAGTTATCTAGGTTGAGCTGAGCAACACGAACCCTAAAGAATAAGTTGTTGAGCTCACGTCTTTATTACCGTTGTGTTTTTCATTCTTCCGCTGAACTTATGAAATAAGTTATTTGGGTTTGTAGGTTTGAATATCTTGAAGTCTCAAACTTCTGATATTGTAATAATAATAATAAAGTGTGTATGTTTGTAATATGGACCCACAATGTTTCTGTTGTACCACTCTGAGGGATGTGATATTTATGGAACAGTGTTCTGTGGATGTCATGTCAAGGACTATAGTGTACTACACATGCAGTGGTATGCTGGGTCACCGCAGCTGGTACCAGAGCAATTTCTTTGACCTTAGGTTGGAAACCTAGTAAGGGAACTACCTGTAGGAGTCTAGGAGCAACGATAAAGAGTTCTTCTGATTATATGATGAATATTCAATTGAGAATATTTCGTTATATCTTTTAGTGCGATAATGCTTTATTATGATGCATCATTATAATTAATGGTTACTAATTATGAATATACTGTCAAAATGGCACTAAAGATTCCAAAACGGACTTTGGCAAGGAAATAAGAAACTCTCGATGATTGTGAGGGGGCTTTAACTGAACAGCTTCGAGGACTTCTGAGGGTTTTTGGTTGCACAACTAATATTCGAGTTAGTACCTTGACATACCATGATGGGCAAATGTTAGCCAAATATCGTGTTAGCATCCAACTACCAGAAAAGCTTGGTTTATATTAGGATTTACCAATGGGGGAAGGTACAAGTCATTTAGCAGCATACCATGTTGCTATTCTGGAGGCGATATCCAATGTTCGGGAGCACACATCACAAGAGTTAGCTGGAAGCACATATTCTGTGATTCCTCACGACTCTATAGACATGGAGCCAGTTTCGGATCATCTTTATTTAGTAAAGAAGCATCCAAAATTAGCTTCTAGGTTTATGGATCAGTATCGACTGATAGTTGGATCTTTGTATAAGACACACCAGGTTATAGTGGAGGATCAGATTGATATGCTGGAGGATTTAGATAATCCGGAACGAAGGGAGAAGTTAGCATCTCAACTGAAGAACGAAGCAGTGGATAGGGTTAGCCTAATTTTTAAGGATATACCTATAGATCTAGCATCTTTTACACCATATCCTTATTCACCTATGCTAGAACCCACTAGATATCCTGATGAGGGTACTAGTCATCCAGTACCACAACATTCTTGGGGAACTGAGGACTCAGAACTATCTATTAGAAACTCCAAAGGATGGAGGTACAAATTAATGGATGGAGCTGCCGAGAATCCTATTCCTGTGGAAGATTCTGTTGGGGATACTGGGCAAACTAGTCGGATGGGAGTGAGGTCTTATTCCGTTGATGGAAGGGATGTCCACGTAGAGGATGTAGAGTCTGATTAGGAAGATCCTAAAGAAAGGGTGTTTGAGTCACCAGAACATTATCCTACTCCAGATAACATGCACTATCCAATTATAGCTGAGGACTATCGTACCTAGCAGAGTACTTGGGGAGCACTAGAAGTGGAATATTTTGTTGATGATTATGGAGTCGGGATGCAGGAGGAGATTGGAGAAGACGGTGATGAGGATGATTCTGAAGATACCTCAGATGAGTTGGAAGGTATGGACGCACTTCAGCTAGATGATGTGTCAAGTCCAGATACTTCTGATACTGAGTATCACCCATCGAAGAGGCAAGTCATTCCACAGATGGTGCGTCGTACTTCACGTCAGCACAGTTGTATTCCGGGTATGTACAATGAACGTCACAGCTTCTGGGGAGTGTGACCTTGAGAAGGAGTATCCCAGTGGTGATACGAAAGTTAGAGTCTGAGCACTTGTTATAGCTAAATAAGTGAGATAGCATCTATATGAGTTGTAATACCTAAATGGTATGGGCTTGTAATGACATTGTACTAACTAGATTGTTTGTAATGTATAATATGTGTAATGCTGTCAACACCCGGATTTTCAATCCCAGATGCCTGTTATGCCATACATCGCAATCACAGGATTACCATTTTTACGATACATAACAGATTGGATATCACAGTACATCATCCATTACAAACCATAATAAGGTCTTACACAAATAAAGGATCTCATGATCCCGTCTTAGTACAATCAAGTAGCGGAAAAGATAGCGTAGCGGTAGGGTCCATCTTCAGAGTCACAGGCAATACCGACGATGGGACATGATCCTAGTTGTCGTAGCCGTCCTGTTGTCCTCCTTCAGGGTAGTCCTCCTCATAGTCTGGCCATAGGAATATCCAGGGACAAAAGCCATGAGTACTCTTTAAGTACTCGCAACTACCACTAACAAGTAAGATAGTTCTAGTAGGAATGCTAAGTTCTAAGTCTATTTGTAAAGTTAAGTTTGAAACCTAAGCTGAGTTCAGAAACAAAGAAAGATAAAATAAAGTTTGAAAACACCTAAGTGGGAACTTAGTTGTCATAGTCACAACTCTGTTGTGGTCAAGTCATGTCACAATTCATTTCATAAGTCGTTTTGAAAACATCTGACAACGGAACAGTATGGCCACTCCAACTGTCCATAACCGTGGACGCGGCTATTCGAATAGTTTGACACTCTGCAGAGGTGGTACACTTTGACCACAAAATTCGATAAATCTATCAGGGATAACCCTGAATCATCATACTTAGTATGCAGATAATCAAACATAACCTTTCCTTTACACACTCTAGTATAAGCACCTCTCCTATGAGTATGGCCTCCTAGCCATGACCATCTGTCATCTTGGGCACTGCATAGGTGGAAAACATTGAGAGGTAGCCTCAGCTCAAACCTCTCCCGCGAGGGAACTAATACTAATGCATATAAACTTCCGGCTAAGCCTTACCCAATTCAGGTATTGTGGTTGTACGGTAAAATTGGAATGGTATTACATCCGAACCCAACCATCAGTTTTTATAGAAGGGCTAAGGCTCATGCCTCAACATTTTCATCATCATCATAAACCATTTGTGTTTCTCAACACATGTCAAAACATCTCAATAGAATGACTCATCATTCTAAGGTTTTCACAAGTCATTTTTACCAAGTATTCCCATCTAAAGTGAATCAAGTTTTGGTTTAGCTCCAACTACTAAATTAAGAGTGTTCACTAAGGTGGGATGCTAATCTCAATCTCATGCCATAGAATGACATCTAAGTCTAACTAGATATGTCAAGTTTTATACTCTTTATGCCACCTTTAAACAAGTAAAGGACTTTGGTAAAGTAAAAAGGTAGAGCTTGTAAGTAAAACTTGGAGTAGGTATAAGTCAAAATGGTATATCCAAAGCATGCCTAATGCATTTGCTTAGGTTATCTAGCTTAATTATAACTTGCTAACAATAGCTTGCAAGGGTTATCTTGCATTGTTAATGATGGCTTGCAGTGGTTGAAATTCTCTTCCTCCTCTTCTTGGTAGAATTCCTCATCCTCGAAAGCTTGGTTGGTACTATCGTCTATAAATACATACGGGATACACAATCACCAAAAAATTCTTAACTAGTCTACTTAGCACACAAAGGCACACATTTGATGATCTAGTATCATCACAAACATCACAAGGTTTAATGAACTAGCTTCATTCTTTTTATTTGAGAAAAGTAATTTCTACTCATTGAAAATAACTAAGATTTAATATTCTCCAATTAAAATATGGGATCATGTGGACACATGTCATCACCACATATTCTAACATGTGGGAATGTGATTTAAATGTTGGATCACTTTTTAATAAGTTTAAGTTTAATATTTAATGATTTAAAGTGACTAGAAATGCCTATATAGCATTATTTTGGTACTAGTCCAAAGTCACTGCATGCAAACCTTCATATTATTACGTATTCAGATAGGTATGGTTAAATGTGATTTTTGAGAGTTGGAATCAACTCAAAAGCTATTTTGGTTGATTTTATAAAAATGTTTGAATGTGCAAAAGCTTCTATCTTGTTATTTTAGCTAGGAGATATCTATAAGTCTAAATGGTTTAAATCCAACGGGATTGGATAGATATTTCATTAGCTTTCCAACAAAATTGGAATCACTCAATTTGGATTTTAAAAACTCTCTGAGTTGATTTTTAAACTAAGGGACAGATTCTAGTTTAAGTCTAAAAAGAAAAATCCTAATTTGAATTAACTGGGTCGCGCGGGAAACTAATTGGGCCGGCCCAGATTCACTCCGTGACGCTGAGGACTGCTGACAGGGGGTCCGCCTGTCAGTGGCTCATTACACGCAAAGCGGTACGGGACGAGCGGGACCGCAGGATTAGAACTAGATCAATGGCTCACGGTCGTCGACGACGACGGACTTGTTGCCGGTGAGACTGAACCCTAGCGGCTCGGTGGGGGTGCAGTGGGGACGTACCAAGGCTCCAGCTAGTGCAGCGAGGAGGACAAACGAACGAGACGATGACGGCGAGCTCAGGCGAAGTCACGGCAGAGGCTGGGGTGGACGAAATCAACGGCAACGTCTCCTCCTCTGCTGCGGCGGTCTCCGGCTCAATTCCGGCGAGAGGCTGCTCGAGCTTCTCCGGTGAGAGGTGGGGAAGGACTGGTGGAGAGAGGGGAATCGAATGGTGTGGCGATTGTGGCTGGGGAAGGCCTCCTTATATAGGCTCGAGGAGGGGACCAAAGGGGCGACGGCGAGCTCATCGGTGACGATGATACAGTGAGCTACCGGTGTGGGCGACATAGGTGGACGGTGGCTTGCCTCCTGGCTGTCCTCTACAGCTTTATGGTGCAACTAGGGGTGGTGGCAATCGGTCGGGAGCGTCGCGTGCTCTGGGGGACAAAGGTGCTGTTCGACGTGGTTTCCGGCGATCGTGGGTCGCGCGGCGGTGCACGGCCGTCTGTGGCGGGTGAGGTGGTCAAGGCGGAGCGACGTGCGTGGTCTACGGTCTAGGCGTGGTCTGTGGCGTGCTGGCAGTGAGGGCGCTCTAGCGTGCTCTGGCGTGGCGCAGAGACTTAGTGCGATGCGGCTCTGGGGTGGTCCAGGGGCTAGCAGGGGCCGTGGGGTGGACCGTGGGCAACGGTGAAGTGGCGCCTTGCTTCCTGGAGTGGCGGAGAGGGGCTGGTGGTCTGCTACGGCATGGGCATGATTGGCCGGTGATCATGGCCTCGGTGCAGCGTTGCACTGGCGCTAGGGGCTAGGGGATGGGCTGGTTTTGGTCTGGTTGGGTCTGGGGGAGACCAAGGTTATTAATGTGGCTCAAATGGCTAGACAATTTTTGATCCAAAACAGTATTAGTTAGGCCAGTTTGATTCTGCTCACAAGGTGCTCGACACAATGGCCTCATGAAGAAAACTTTTGAATTTTTCAGAGATTTTTGGTGGAGTGGTTTGTCACATGCTTAAGCATCTGTGGTTGCTTGGGATTTTGAAATGGAGTTCATTTGAGAGGTTTTTGAAATAGGGTGATCTATATATATGAACCAGATTCCATTTTCAAATGCCATTTAAAATTAGAGTTTGAATGTTTTTGGGAGATCACAAAGTGGGCCTTAACACATCACTACTTGTACTAGCAAGGGGTGCAAAGATCCACAATTGTTTCTGTTGGAAATTGAGTGCTAGGAACACCCAAAGTAGGCTAGGTGATTAAAATGGCAAAAGTGACCATTTCCTTTATTTAATTCTTTTTTATTTCTTTTTCTTTGGTTTTTGCTTGGGAAAGATCTAGATGATGTGACATTCATCATAGAACCATTTTACAACCATTAGAACAAACAATAATGGCCTTTCAAACAACTCCTATTTTAAATGCACACACATATGAATGCTTAAAGATTTTAAATGGAAAAAGGTTTTGTTAACCCTAAATTGGGTAGATTTGATCTTGATTAACCTTAATTAAAGTTTTGGGATGTTACAAATGCATATTTGGTTCTTATTTGGATCTTGTTTTCCCTTGTGTGACTAGTTCTGTGCATGAAGTTGAGCTTAGAACACATATGCATGATGTAATTATGAGTGTTCGCTTTATGTTACAGGACTAGGGGGTATGGAAACGAGTGTAGAGGACGAGACCGAATAGCAGCGCATGGAGCACGAAACTAAGGAAAAGGTGGATGAAGACGCCAGAATGCAGGCAAATTTACCACCAGCACCAATGAGGCTGTTGATGGAGCAGAACTTTATACAGTACATGCAAATGATGCAAGAGTCCCAGAACAAGTTTATGCATGGGTTAGTGGATCGAGTGGGACATCAGAGGGAACCGGAAGTACGTGCTGTGAGTCTTTCTAACTTTAAGAATGCAAGGCCTTTACCTTTTGCATCAACCCCTGAACCAATGGATGCAGAGGATTGGTTAGCAGATACCGAGAGAAAACATAAGACGGTAGGGTGCAATGATGAGGAAAAGTTGAGGTATGGCACACATCTTTTAACCGGACCTGCAACATCATGGTGGGAGAATCAGTTGGCAATGCAACCTCCAGGTAGGGAGTATACCTGGGAGGAGTTTAAGTAGAGATTCTGTGAATATCATGTTCTAGAAAGTGTTATTGAACTGAAGTGTAGGGAGTTTGAAGAGCTTCAGCAGAGATATACCAATGTCATGAAATACATCCGGGAGTTCAGTCAACTATCTCGTTATGCTGAGGATGAAGTGAACACTGAGGAAAATAGGAAGAAACGTTTTCTGCATGGTCTAAATCCATTTGTGAAGATCCAGCTGAGGTTAGCCAATAAGCAGACTTTTCAATAGCTACTTGATGCAGCCATCACATTTGGGGATGATTACAAGAATGTCCAAGAGGATCGAAGGAAGAGAGCAAAGAAGGAAACCAAGAGGATCCAAGAAAGTAAGCCTAAACCCAAGTTGGAGTTCAAACTAAGGAATCGACCCTTCAATATCAACAACAACCCCAATCGAGGTGCAAATCCAATCGGAAGGAATGTTATGTACCACAAGTGTGGGTTACCCGGGCATTTTCAAAGTGAATGTCGAAAGCCAGTAATCATATGCTATGGGTGTGGTCAGAAGGGGCACATTAAACCTGATTGTCCCAAGAAACCACCAGGTGGTTGGCCTACATCAGGCAGTGGTCAAGCAAGAGGCGGAGGTGGACAACCTAACAGAGGAGGAAGCTATGGCAAGAACGACAATGGCAAGAGAGGCAGACCTACTAAAAAACTGAATTGCATAACCTTGGAGGAGGTGGATAACTCGGATCAAGCGGTGATAAGTACGCTCAACACTCTCACCAATCCTGGAAAAGTTCTATTTGATACTGGTGCAACTACTTCATTCATATCTGAACAATTTTGTGATACGTTCGGGATTAGAAGGGCACCGTTAGAAAAACCTATGATCGTAGTTTCCGCAGGAGGAATCGTGGTGGTTCAAAACATAAAATTAAATCAAGTTATATCCATCTGTGGTCAAACCTATTATGCGGATCTTTATGTGATTCCATTAAGGGGAATAGCAGTAGTGTTGGGAATGGATTGGATGACTGAGTATGGGGCTCAAATCAATTGTGAGGATAAAACCGTTTCAATAAAGTCTCCTAGTGGAGGAAGAATAGTCTATTAGAAAGATAAACATAGTCATATCATGGTAGATCTGCAATTGAACTCAATGAAGGAGGTCAAATTGGAAGATATTCCTATAGTGAAGGAATTTGAAGATGTTTTTCCAGCAAAGTTACCAGGAATGCCACCTAATCGAGAAATAGAGTTCACTATTGACCTGATACCTGGTACAACACCAATAGCCCAAGCACCGTACAAGATGGAACCAAAAGATTTAAAAGAGCTTAAGGAGCAAATTGATGAGTTAGCTAGAAAAGGATTTATTCAGGAAAGTGTATCCCCATGGGGAACTCCGGTAATTTTTGTGGATAAAAGAGATGGAGGACGAAGAATGTGTGGTGATTACAGAAATCTCAACAATGTTACCATCAAGAACAAATATCTATTGCCAAGAATTCAAGATCTATTTGATCAAGTCAAAGGAGCTAGAGTATTTTCCAAGATTGATCTAAGATCAGGATACCATAAGATAAAAATCAAACCTAAAGATGTTCCAAAAATAACATTTGTGTCAAGGTATGGACATCATGACTACCTCGTCGTACCTTTTAGATTGACCAATGCACCAGCAATATTCATGAACCTAATGAGCAAAATCTTCATGCCGTATCTGGATAAGTTTGTCGTAGTGTTTATTGATGATATTTTGATATACTCAAAGGATAAAGAAGAGCATGCTGATCATTTGAGGATAGCGTTGCAAATCTTGAGAGAGCATCAGCTATATGCTAAATTTAGTAAGTGTGAATTCTGGTTAGACAAGGTAGAATTTCTTGGTCATGTAATCAGGAAGGATGGAATTGAAGTAAATCCGTCCAGAGTTCAATCAGTATTGGAATGTAATGCACCAACTAATGTGAAACAAATCCGAGGTTTCTTAGGCATGGCAGGCTATTATGGGAGATTCATTGAAGGTTTTTCCAAGATAGCTGGACCAATGACCAAATTGCTAAGAAAGAATGCACCATTCATATGGGATGAGAAGTGCGAAGAAAGTTTTCAGGAATTGAAAATTGGATTAACAATCGCACCAATCCTAGCGATACCAGAAACCGGAAAAGATTACACAGTTTATTGTGAAGCATCCAAAGAAGGACTAGGATGTGTGCTAATGCAAGATCGCAAGGTAATTGCTTATGGGTCTAGATAACTCAAACCACATGAAGTTAATTACCCAACACATGATTTGGAGTTAGCAACAGTGGTCTTTGCTTTAAAGGGATGGAGACATTTTCTCTATGGAGCAAGATGTGAACTATACACAGATCATAAAAGTCTCAAATATTTCTTTACTCAGAAGGAGCTGAATATGAGGCAGAAAAGATGGCCGGAGTTGATCAGGGATTATGACCTTACAATTAACTATACTCTAGGAAAGGCCAATGTAGTAGCAGATGCTTTAAGTCGGAAGAGTACGGATACTCAACCCATCAATAGAGAACTACCAAAAGAGTTGAAAATGGATTTGGAAAGGTTAGAGATACAATTCCTAAGGACAGAAGTTCGTGTAGGCTTAGCTACCATGAGGGTTGTATAAGAGCAAAGTAGTGATCTTCTTCATGAGATCTATCGACATCAACTTGATGATCCATTTATTGCTGAAGAAATCAAAAGAATTTCCGAAGGACAAAAATCAGTTTTTCACCTAGGAGATTATAGATCTTTATGGTTCCAAAACCGTCTTTGTGTACCAGATGTACGGGAGATCAGAGAGGTGATACTCTAAGAAGCACATGAGACACCGTATTCAATTCATCCAGGAAGTACAAAGATGTACATGGATCTTAAGGAGTTATTCTGGTGGAATAACGTGAAGAGAGACATTGCAAAATATGTATCTGAATGTCATACTTGTCAAAGGGTAAAAGCAGAACACCAAAGTCTAGCAGGACCATTACAACCTTTTGAAATTCCGGAATGGAAATGGGAATAAATTGGTATGGATTTGATCACAGGATTAACCATGATACCGAAGCGAAAGGATATGATATGGGTGATTGTGGATAGATTCACGAAAAGTGCACATTTTATTCCAGTAAATAAAAAAGATAATGCTAAGAAGTTAGTGAAAATATATGTCAAAGAGATAGTAAGTAAGCACGGAGTACCCAAGAAGATTGTATCAGATAGAGGATCTGTGTTTACTTCAGCATTTTGGAAACAATTACATGAAGCACTTGGCTCAAAGTTGGATTTCAGCGCAACCTATCATCCCGAAATTGGAGGCCAAATAGAAAGAACCAATCAAATCTTGGAGGACATGCTTAGAGCTTGTGCATTAGATTTTGGAGGTTCGTGGGAAGATCATCTACCGTTGGTAGAATTTTCTTACAACAATAGTTATCAAAGTAGTCTGAAAGCAGCACCATATCAAGTACTTTATGGTAGAAGATGTAGATCACCAATATGTTGGTATGAGCCTGGTAGTAGTAAGGAATTTGTACCAGATTATATCAAGGAGAAGCAAGATATCATCGATATTATTAGAGATCGATTGAAGATAACTCAAAGTCGACAACAGAGTTATGCTGATCAAAGTCGAAGATCATGGCATCCAAAAGTGGGGGATATGGTATACCTCAAAGTAAGTCCAATGAAGGGAGTAAAGAGGTTCGGAGTCAAAGGAAAACTAAGTCCAAGATATATCGGACCATTCAAGATACTGAGTCAGAATAGGACAATAGCTTATGCTCTTGAGTTAGCAAAAAGACTGGCTCAAGTTCATAATGTTTTCCATGTGTCACAATTACGGAAATGTCTTAAAGTTCCCGATGATGAAATTACACATCAAGAAATTGAGTTACAAGCAGATTTGACTTATGTTGAGAAACCCTGTAAAATGCTGGAAGAGAACTGGAGAAGGTTGAGAAATAGGGCAATCAAATACTACAAGGTACAATGGGAACATCACCCGGAGCGAGAGGCCACATGGGAGAAAGAGGATGACTTAAAAGAAGCATATCCGGAACTATTCAGGTACACAACAGCAAACTTCGGGACAAAATTTAGTTTAAGGGGGTAAGTCTGTAACACCCCAGCATTTAGGAACCAACTAAGGGTAGAAATAGGAATTTGTGCATGTGCGTGCATTCATCTGTAAAAATCCGGGTAAATTTTTTGCCAAATAAAAACCTAAAGAGATCAGAGTTTCTTTCACTATCCAGAGGTAGGAATAGCTCTATGAAGTGATTGCTATAAATTTTTACATGACCTTTAGGCATTATTGTGCTTTGGCGGGAAATATTTTGAATTCAAATTTGAAATTTAAACCATTTGAAGAATATTTGAAAATTAGAAATTAGAAACATAAATTGGATTTCTAGAAGGATGTATTAATATTGTTTGATTATATATTAAACAACAATATGAATTTAAGACAAGAAACTTTAAATAAGAAATGAATTCTTATTTCTTATCTTTATTCCATAATAAGATTACAAATAGGGATATTTACACCAAGACAGAATATTACAAGGAATAGAGTCCAATAAAATGAATCTTTATTAAATCATAGAAATATTGTTACAAGGTTCTTTACAAGAAGAATGGAAGGAGATTACAATAAGAATCTATACTAGGTGGACAGCAAGACCACACAGGAGCAACAACACTAGGAGGAGCAAGACAAGGCCAAGAGGAAGTCAAAACAAATCCAGGGCTACCATCAGCCAGAAGTAAAAGGCAACACCAAGACAAGGCTATCAGGGTATATCCCAACATTTAGATCTAATCATTTTCCATCTTACACATTCATTTTCTTGCAAGCACATGATAAGTGGACATATTGGACAACACATAATAAACAGCCAAATAAGGTATGTGTTCTTGCACAGGCAGGGTCTCAAACCATCATCACTAACCCTATAATCTATTTTTATCTGGATAGATACACATCATAGCTGCTAGTACAGTACACATTCCTAGAAGGGTAGCACCTCTATACCTAGCAGGTTCATATCTGCTTGAGTACAAGCTCAAGCATATCCTCTGCAACAAAGATACTCATCTTCCTAAATGATCTAGGAATCATAAATTGACGCTTTATTTCAGAAAGGACAGTAAAGACCAACACTGTCTATCACTAGGCCACACTATAAAGAAACCACTAAGTTTAATCATGTTCCTACAAGAATAGATGAATCATATCTTTATAAATCATCTCCTTATTAATCACAGAGCAGAGACTAGCACTAGTAACTTTAGATTTACACAGTAACATGATTAAATCCTGAGACTGAACACATTAGTGCTTCACAAGTAAGCAATTAACCAAGCATCAGTACAGAGAGCATCTCAACTCAACTCCATAGGAGTAAATCCACAACCACAATAACTTGGACATCCACATTAAGCTAAGCATGCTTATATAGAGAGTTTTATGACAGAGAACATGGTAACAAAAGCATGATCAACAGAGTGTTCTCTCATAGAGAACAGAGTAACAAACATGCTCAACAGAGATTGACACTACACTAATAGTAGATCAACAACAAAGGATTAGCATAGGCAAGATTAACCCTAGAGTTATGTTAAATCACCACTGTAGGGGGAATGAACCCTAGGAAATTAGGGATGAACCCTAAATGGGGAGATCCATCGCAAGTGACCACATGGCATAGGATAAAGGGAAGGTAGAGCATAGAGAAGAGAATAGGGCACTTACTCGAGGTCTTTGTAAGGTTATCGAAGAGGAAGCAGAGAGGAGGCCGGTGGCAGTGAGGTGGCGGCATGGGGAGCACCCCGAGGGAGTGCTGCAACCCGCGCCTGCACATGGCAGTGGCGGCCATGTAAGAGCGGCACCACGAACACCACATCATCATCGAGCGAGCACTAGAGCACGACGGACCCCAAACCCTAGCCACGAGGTGGGGGTTAGCGTCGCCAGTAGAGAGCGCCACCACCAGATCGAGCGGGACAGCGTCGAGCATTGGCATCATCCATGTCGTCTTGCACCGCGAGAACGGACACGGTGGCCTGGGGCGGCCGGAATCACCCGCGGCGGCGGCGGCATCGAGCGACCAGAGAGGGTGTCGCGCGAGAGAGGAGAGAGAGATGAGAGAGAGGGTAGGTGGTACCGGGCCAAGTGTGAGCAGCCCATTACGACCCAGGGGCTTTTGCCCATCCCAAGCGAGTCAGGTCGGACCAGGCCAGCCAAGTGGGCCAGGCCCGTGTTTTAAAAGAAAGACTTATGTAAATACCTAATTACAAATATATCCGTAAGATAAATTAGGCTCTAGAAAAAATCCTAAAAATACAAATAATATATTTATGAAATCACAAAAATATCCTCTATCTAATAAAAATAATAGATAGTAATTATAAGTAATTAAATGTAGATCTATTATTAAAATTGTATATGTTCCTTTTGGAATTTTATAAAAATATACAAAACACTTAAAATTGAATAAAATTCATTTTTAATATTTTAAAAGGAAGTACTATTATAGAAAAAATACTAGTTTGTATTTTTGAAATGTAAATCAAGTGTGATAAAAATAAAGTCTTATTTACTTAAAGGAATTTTAGTTTAACAGTTAAAAGAGTTAAAAAAATTAATAAATTCATTTTAAACTCTTAGAATAATATTAGATATTATAATAATGCTAAATATCAAAATAATATGAATTTAATGATTTCTTGAATTATACTTTTCTTTTATTAATTAAAAGAAACATAAAACATTTATAAGGCGGATAAAATATGCAAAGAAGGAAAATAATAAATCATTGCATGATATTACTATGCATTGCATATTGCTTCTTTAAATATTGTCCTTACCGGCCAATAATGGTTTTCTGTAGAAACCGGTGTTCAAGGTCAAGTGGAAGTATCCGACTTCACTACCTTACAGTCACAATGTTCATATTACATCATAGAGTTATTAAAAAGGGGCAGGATTCATGAATGTGTAGTATCTGCTTTTTTAAACAAATAGCTCCAATGCCACATTAGAAGCCAAGTAGAAAAGTGGTAAGTTTCACCAGTATAATAACCAGTAAAAGGGCAGAAAGTAAAATTCAGATTACTTGATCTCATCCATAGCCAAAGAAAATAGTGAAGCATCTCACACACCTAAATGCATGCGTTGAGGTGTCAGCAGCAAAGAGCAACGGGACAGTTTAAATCACAGCAGCATAGAGAAAAACAAGCTTTGCTATTCACTTCGTAGAAGATCCCGGACCTAGTTTGTCACCAGCACATCCAAGAACAACACCAGATCTTGCAACCATACCACGAGTTCAAGGAACTTTACACCATAGAAAACCCAGGAGATCACCAGCAAAGATGGTGACTTGAGGAGGGGGGTGTGCTAGGTGGACAACAAGGCCACACAGGATCAAAAACACCGGGAGGAGCAAGACAAGGCCAAGAGGAAATCAAAACAAATCCAGGGCTACCACAAGCCAGAAGTAAAAGGAAACATCAATAGAAGGCTATCAGGGTATATCCCAACATTTAGATCTAATCATTTTCCATCGTAAACATTCATTTTCTTGCAAGCACATGATAAGTGGACATATTTGACAACAGATAATAAACAGCCAAATAAGGCATGTGTTCTTGTATAGGCATGGTCTCAGACCAGCATCACTGACCCTGTGATCTATTTTTATCTGGATAGATACACATCATAGCTGCTATTACAGTACACATTCCCAGAAGGGTAGCACCTCTGTACCTAGCAGGTTCATATCTGCTTGAGTACAAGCTCAAACATATCCTCTGCAACAAAGATAATCATCTTCCTAAATGATCTAGGAATCATAAATAGACACTTTATTTTAGAAAGGACAGTAAAGACCAACACTGTCTATCACTAGGCCAGACTGTATAGAAACCACTAAGTTTAATCACTTTCCTACAAGCATATAGGAATCATATCTTTATAAATCATCTCCTTATTAATCACAGAGCAGAGACTAACACTAGTAACTTTAGATTTACACAGTAGCATGATTAAATCTTGAGACTGAACACATCTGTGCTTCACAAGTAAGCAATTAACCAAGCATCAGTACAGAGAGGATCTCAAATCAACTCTGTAAGAGTAAATCCACAACCACGACAACTTGGGCATCCACATTAAGCTAAGCATGCTTATAGAGAGAGTTTTATGGCAGAGAACATGGTAACAAAAGCATGATCAACAGAGTGTTCTCTGATAGAGAATAGAGTAACAAACTTGCTCAATAGAGATTGACACTACACTAATAGTAGATCAACAACAAAGGATTAGCATAGGCAAGATTAACCCTAGAGTTATGTTAAATCACCACTGTAGGGCGAATGAACCCTGGGAAATTAGGGATGAACCCTAAATGGGGAAATCCATCGCAAGTGACCATATGGCATAGGATAAAGGCAAGGTAGAGCATAGAGAAGAGAATAGGTCACTTACTAGAGGTCTTCCTAAGGTTATCGAAGAGGTAGCAGAGAGGAGGCTGACGACAGTGAGGTGGCGGCATGGGGAGCACCCCGAGGGAGTGTTGCAACCCGCTCCTGCACATGGCAGTGGCAGCCATGTAAGAGTGGCGCCATGAATACCACATCATCATCGAGGGAGCGCTAGAGCGCGATGGACCCCAAACCCTAGCCACGAGGTGGGGGTTAGCGTCGCCAGCAGAGAGCGCCACCACCAGATCGAGCGGGACAGCGTCGAGCATTGGCATCATCCATGTCGTCTTGCACCGCGACAACGGACACGGTGGCCTGGGGCGGCCGGAATCACCCGCGGCGGCGGCGGCATCGAGCGACCAGAGAGGGTGTCGCACGAGAGAGGAGAGAGAGATGAGAGAGCTAGTGGGTGGTACCGGGACGGGTGTGAGCAGCCCAGTACGACCTAGGGGCTTTTGCCCAGCCCAAGCGAGTTAGGTCGGACCGGGCCAGCCCAGTGGGCCAGGCCCGTGTTTTAAAAGGAAGACTTATGTAAAATACCTAATTACAAATAACCCTAAGATAAATTAGGCTCTAGAAAAAAATTCTAAAAATACAAATAATATATTTATGAAATCACAAAAAGATCCTCTATCTAATAAAAATAATAGATAGTAATTTTAAGTAATTAAATATAGATCTATTATTAAAATTGTATATGTTCCTTTTGGAATTTTATAAAAATATAAAAAACACTTAAAATTGAATAAAATTCATTTTTAAGATTTTAAAAGGAAGTACTACTATAAAAAATACTAGTTTGTATTTTTGAAATGTAAATCAAGTGTGATCAAAATAAAGTCTTATTTCCTTAAAGGAATTTTAGTTTAACATTTAAAAGAGTTAAAATTTTAATAAACCCATTTTTAAACTCTTAAAATAATATTAGTTATTATAATAATGCTAAATATCAAAATAATATGAATTTAATGATTTCTTTAATTATACTTTTCTTTTATTAATTAAACATAAAACATTTATAAGGCAGATAAAACATGCAAAGAAGGAAAATAATAAATCATTGCATGACATTACTATGCATTGCATTTTGCTACTTTAAATATTGTCCTTACCAGGCAATAATGGTTTTCTGTAGAAACCAGAGTTCAACGTCAAGTGGAAGTATCCGACTTCAATACCTTACAGTCACAAGGCAAGTTCATCGCTTGCTCATGTCCTTTGAAGTGTCTTTATGAAAGTATTTGAAAATTGTGTGTTATCACCTATGTTCTAAAAGAGACAGAAAATAAGTATTTTCCCAAACAAATGAAATGCTATTATCATCCTAAGTGATGATAAATACTAAGAATGACAATGGAATCTAGGATTCCAGTTGCCACACAACTAGGACTTAATAACCCATGACATCAGTGATTCTAGCACCGTATATTACAAGTTAACCATAAGATCTAGAATGGGACGGAGAAGTCAGTTGGATCTTCTTCCTTTCGCATGGACGGATGACCTTATCGTGAGGCTATAGCTTCCTTGCAGGGACTCAGCGGATGGGTGGGACTCCTAGATCCCCGCGATATTAGTGTCTAGACTTTCCATGAGGGGCTATCGGAGGTATATCTGCCTATATGGGGGGTTGCTAGGGACATGATCTGCTCACTGGAGTCTCCAAGGGGTTGCCAAGGTTATATCTTCCTATATGGGGGTTAACGGAGGTATATCTGCTTGGGGAGATCGTGTCTTCATGCGGGGTCATGGAGAGGGGCAGCGATTGCCTTGGGTCACCTATTGGGCCCCACATCAAGGAATTGTGGAAAGGAAAGTACGCCCGGTTGTGCAACAAGGAGTTGATATCTTATGGGTAAAGCAACACACCTCTTCAGAGTGTAAGAATTGTGACATGTTACTCCCTGTTCCGGGAAGGAGCTATGAACGCGGTAGGAAAGGAACTCCATGAAGTTCTGGTCAACTTGTGAAGGCTGATGGGCATAGTTTTCGATAATACAATCAATCTTTGAAGAAATGATTACCAAAACTGCATAATACCTAGGACTTATAGTCTGAGGTGGTAGTTAGAGCATCAAACTTCCCACCTTGCATATAGTGAACTTGCTGGGTAACACTGTTACTCACCCTTTCCTTTGAACCCCTTGATAGACTTTGAGGGCCAGAAGAATGACCAGGTGTATGCTACGGAGGTCCAGAACAACGTCTACTATGAAGAGCTGGACCTGTCTGGTGGAATCGAAGGGGTGGACTACGGGATACACTATGGAGATGAAGACAATGAGTCCGAGTAGTTGTCAGGCTGTAATATAGTTATCTAGGTTGAACTGAGCAGCACGAACCCTAAAGAATAAGTTGTTAAGCTCACATCTTTATTACCATTGTGTTTTTCGTTCTTCCGCTGAACTTATGAAATAAGTTATTTGGGTTTGTAAGTTTGAATCTCATGAAGTATCGAACTTCTGATATTGTAATAATAATAAAGTGTGTATGTTTGTAATATGGACCCACAATGTTTCTGTTGTACCACTCTGAGGGATGTGATATTTATGGAACGGTGTTCTGTGGATGTCATGTCAACGACTATAGTGTACTACACATGCAGTGGTATGCTAGGTCACCGCATGCATGCCATGCATGAGGAGCCTGCTTAAGGAGCCTGCTTAAGTCCATAGAGGGCCTTCATAAGGCGACACTGACGATGAGGGCAAACAGGATCAACAAAATCAGGAGGTTGACGCATGTAGAAACTAGGAGGATCCTCCAACACACCATGGAGAAAAGCATTCTCGACATCCAGTTGTTTCAAAGACCATCCACGCGTGACAGCCAATGAAAGCAGAAGACTGATGGTGGTAGGCTTGACAACAGGGTTGACAACAGGGCTGAATGCGTCTTCATAGTCCACACCATACCTCTGTTTGTAACCTTTAGCCACTAACTATGCTTTGTACCATTCGATGGAGCCATCAACATGCTTCTTGACTTTGAATACCCACTTGGAGTCAATAATATTAACGCCGGTAGTGGGAGGAACCAATCGCTAGGTATCATTTTTCTGAAGCGCCTGAAACTCCTGCTCCATAACATCACGTTGTTGGGGAATGACAAGAGCATCCTGAAAGTGTCAAGGTTCATCCATGGGACCAACCTTAGACTTTGCAACACATGCTGCAATCCATGCAACCGTGCCATTAGTTCGTCCTTTGGGACGAACAATGCCGCTCTTGTTGTGCATGTGAGGACACAGTACATGAGCTGTTGATGATGTAGAGGCTGATGTCGATGCAGGTGCATGCACTACCTGAGGTCGACGCAGTAGATGCAGGCGTCGTGGAAGCAGAGGCTGTCATGGGATATCACTCGGGCGATGGAGACCGTGGGCCAAACGATGGAGACCATGATCCGGGCGACGGAGGCCCAGTCATTGGAGAAGGTGGTGGAAAGGCGGGTGCGGCACGCGGCCTAGAGGCTGCCGCATGCGACGGATAGGAGGAAGCCTTGGTCGGTGAAGGCAGGCCGGCTGTTGAGCCGGTCAGTTGCAGCCTTGCCGGAGCTGGCTGCGAAGCGCTGGCAGCAGGCCAATCGCCTCCATGAGGCATGTAGATGTGATCGACGTCCGATGGGATAGCAGACATGTCGGTGTGATCTAGGAGTTGTAGACGAGCTCCATGACCAGTGCCTGCACCATGATTAGGAAGCAATCCAGGGGAATATGCAACATCTACAAACTAGTCAAGCAAAGGTAAATATGAATGCAAGGGTGGTTGTGAAGATGTATCCGGATTCGAAAGTGCGGAAAAGGGAAATACATTCTCATCACACACAACATCACGAGAAATGTAGACACAGTTAGACAGAACATGAAGGCATGTGTACCCTTTGTGAAGGGAACTAAACCCAAGAAAAGCACGCTTTTTAGACCGAAACTCTAGTTTGAAGATGTTGTATGGACGAAGGTGTGGCCAACATGCACACCCAAGCACCTTGAGAAAGGTATAATCTGGGACTTCATTAAGTAGGAGTTCAAGAGGTGTTTTCATGTGTAGAAGTCGTGTAGGAAGCCTATTAATTAGAAAACAGGTTGTGGAAAACGCATCACTCCAAAAGCGAAAAGGTGTAGATGCATGAGCTAGTAAAGTGAGACTAGTTTCTACAAGATGGCAATGCTTATGTTCATCGGTGCCATTCTACTGATGTGTATGAGGAAAACACACACGGTTTGAAATCCCAAGCTTTTGGAAGAACTCATTGAGGTGGCGATACTCACGCCCTAGTCAGATTCCACATGAATGATTTTATGCTTGCGGGGACTATCAACATGTGTTTGAAATTGAATGAAAACATCAAACACATCAGATTCATGCTTAAGTATATAAGCGAAGTAAAATGACTATAAGCATCAATGAAACTGACATAATAAGTATGACCACTGATAGAAGTTTGGGGAGCACCCCATACATCGGAAAAAATAAACTCATGTGGAGTTTTGACTACATGACTCGACTCTAAAAATGGAAGCTTATGACTCTTCCCTTGTTGATAGGCATCACACATTGTATCCAATTTATTACTATACACAACTGGAAGCTTATGCCGATGGGGAACATGGTGAACTACATGAGTCAGATGACCACTGTGAGAGTTCTAGTGCAACTGCGACACATGAACACCAAAGAAAACCTCAGAGACTGGCAGCACATCAAGCACATAGAGACTCTTTCAGCATCAACCTCTAATAAGTACATCCATCGTGTCCCGGTCCTTAATGAAAAAATTAAAACAGTGAAATTCAACAAAAACATTATTTTCACGAGTAAGTTGATGAATGGACAACAGACTACGTGTGATAGTAGGAACTCTAAGAACATTGAGGAGATGCAATTTTTTATAATTGTGTGTAAGAAGTGATGCATGACCAATATTTGAGATTTGCATACCTACTCTGTTGGCAGTGTGAACATGATCATGACCCTGGTAGGGTTCATGTGTGTGGAGCTTTGACATCACACTCGCCATGTGATTGGTAGCTCCCGTATCCAAGTACTAGGCAGGGTCTATAGGATATGATGGCATCTGCCCTTTAGTGGCGATAGAGGCCTGTTTCTCGTTGCATTTACCATTATTGCCGAGACCTAGGAACTTCTACTTGAAGTGGTGGTGGCATCAAGAGGCCACATGGCCGGCGATGCCACACAGTTGGCAATCGGTCTAAGCACTGCAAGCAGTGCGACACGCTAGCGCCAGCCCCGTTGCCGGTGGATAACATGGCGGGTCTGTTGCTACTCTGACGAAGTGGCCGGGGAATGTGCAACGGCCTTGGGCACGGAGGGGGAGGGCTTGGCAGGTTTTCCCTGCGGTAGGCCGCATTTGCTGCGGTGAAGGACAGGCTCGAGCGGCAAGAAGACATACATTGATCCGTCACAAGCATACAAGCATACAACTCGCGTGGCTTAATTGGAGTATCCCGACCATTGATATTCTCCACAAGAGAGTCATAGTGACCGTCGAGGTAGTTGATGATGTATGTGGTGAATTCTTCGGGGCGTAGGAGTTGTCCATGGAATCTAGGACATCAACCAAGCCTTTTACCTTGTTGAAGAAGGCGGTGATAGAGAGATCATTCTTCTCCTCTCTGAGCTGCGTGTGGATCGCCATGCATCGCGCCATCGACTAGGAGGAGAAGCTTGTCTCAAGGGTAGCCTAGGCATCTCGAGATATGGAGGCGAACACCACAAGCCCAAGAAACCCGTCCGACAGGGATGATTGAATAGCCGATTATCTAGGGTGAGATTAACAGGTATGAGGTGTGCAAAGTAGAAGGGCACCAGTCCACCACCAAAAATGGGAGCAGGCGAGGCGAGCTCTATCGGTGCAACTTGTGTCGTAGGGGGATCAACATAGGAGGGTCCAAAGATCCCTGGTGGCGATGCACCGCTAAACAGTGGGGCCGTACATGGCCCCTAGTTGAGGCGCCAGTAGTGAGGACACGACCGAAGACGCCACCAGTAGTAGGGCAGCCGATGGTGGCCTTGGCGGTGGCGGATGCCACAACGATAGAGTCATGGGGTAGGGCAGGGTAGGGTTGGAGTAAAACCCCTGCCCAAACCCGATCGGGGCACCATTTGCAGAGGCGTGGACGCAGCCGATAGCCTAGGAGTGTCGATGGGGAGCGAGGCTGATGCCATGGGAAGGGATGGAGCGACCACGGGCACGGTGGTGTAGGAGAATGGTGACGGTGGTAACCAAAGCCCTGCTACAAACATGATCTGATCCGATAACATCGCACTGGCAGAGAGCATGGAGAGGGCACCGAACTACGATGAGGACGAGCTCGGAGTGGTTCCGCTGTTCATCAAATGAGCGAGGAACGACGGGTGGACATGAGCAGCTGGTGGCAGCGTAGATGCGGCAGCGGCGGCGACTGCCGAAAGTTGGCAGCGGTAGACATATCGTGAACTAATCTAATACCATGTAAAAAAGTATTATGGGAAATTGCTCAACACCCAACCTGGTGTGGCTATCTCATATATATATGGTTGTACAAAAGTGTATAAATATAAGTTACAAGTTATGTACAGAAGCCAGGTATAAATATAGTCTAACAGGAGGAGTAGAAGAGCGGCAAACCGTCAGCGTCTATTTGTCATTGCGGTGTGGTCGTTGCTGGCTCCTCAGCCACGCGTCACCGTAGCTCGATGTGGCGCATCCTAAGCCATAGCTCGACACGGTGGATCTTCTAGTTGTTTCCTAGGGGAGCATATGGCCGATGCGCCCCTATTGGTGCCTAGTGGCGGGTCTTCTGGTTGTTTCCTAGGAGAGTGCAACCCCATTTGTTGGGGTCGAGGAGTGATGATGTTTGGTTTTGCTGCGATTAACAACATGGTAATTACAGTACTTGTAGCAGCAACTATTTATTAGAAAGTTCATCCCATGGAAGCTTTGCAAAATGGCAACAACACAACTGAAATGATATTGATTTATCTTTGTATTTTGGTGTTGATGACAACTTCAATTGTGGTTTAACTATGTGCCTAAGTTGTACGTTTTTCCTATGGATAGTTTGGTGTGTGGACTCACCTCTTGAAGGATCATGAAGATGGTCTCTTATTTGCACTTTCTCTCTCTTTATGTTTTAGGGGACCGTACTATCAAGAGGGGGTCCACCTAGGAAGGTTGTGGGAAATCAAGCTTTCATGCACAGACCATTCTTGCACATCCACAACCCTCCTAACTTTCAGCGAGAGAGTGATCTTCTGAGGTGGATGAGCCTTTTCTGTCCTAACCGGAAGTACTGGCCAGACACCGGTAGTTCCACTCGTAGTTTTCTGCAGGGCTAGCCTGGCAGTAGTTCTGGCTCAAGATCCGGTGGATCTTCGGCTTAGGTTCAAAGACTCTCAGTTTGAGAGTCTCTTATTTGACAGAAATAACACCGAAACTTTGCCGGTAGTATCGGTCGAAAGGTTCGGTCACCCTCTGACTGGAACTTCTGGCTAGCACTACCTGGCCAACTCTCTTGAGCAGTAATACCGCTAGGCACTGGTAGTTCTAGTCAGGAACCTCACGACCCTGTACTTCTAGCGCTAGTTCCGATCCAAATTCCGCCAGGCATCAAATTTGATTTAGTATACTTCTATCTTGAAGTGTCATATTTGCTAGAATTTGGACCAGAACTTCTGCTGGTAGTACGAGTCAAGAAGTCTTGCTTGCTGAGCTAGCTTTTATGACCGTTCTGGGGAGGTGCTCCTCACGATTGGAGGCTGCTCACCAGAAGTACCTATCCCCCATCGGTAGTACCGGTGGTGTCACGGGGACAGAAATCGGTTCAGTTTGAAGGGGCCTATTTAAGGCACCCTTCTTCCTCCTCTCATGTTATCTCTTTGTTTTCTCTCTCCTCCATTAATACAAGAGCTTCATCTTCCTAGATCTCGCTCCCTAGCCACTCAAACCTCTTGATCTTTTGAGGAGTGGGAGTGGTGACCTAGATCTACACTTCCACCAAACGAATCGTGATTTCCCCCACCCATCCTTAGTGGATCTTTTTACTCTTGGGTTCTTGGAACCCTAGATGGTGTAGGGCATCCTCGAAGTTGGGGCAGTTGTTGTGAAGCTTCGTGGTGTCATTGAGGGCCTCCAATTGAGTTGTGGAGTCTCCCCCAACCTTGCTGTAAAGGCTTCGGTTGGCGCCTTCAAGGTCACCAGTTAGTGGATTATTAGGTCGCCTTTGTGGTGGTGCTCACCGGATAAGAAGGCGAGGCCTTTGTGGCACTCGGGTGACCTTGTGTGGCCCCGAAACCTCTCCAACATAGACATAGCTTCCTTGGAAGTGAACTACGGGAATTACATCTCCTCGTCCCCTCACCAGTTTATCTATTGCACTTCTTTACTACTTGCATTTACTGTCTTGTTTACTTGTTGTATCATTTTCCATATAGGTTGCTCATCTAGTTGCATCTCTAGAGAACTTAATTTTGTGCAAAGCCAAAAATTGTAAGAAAATCTTAAAATTTGGTAGTCTCCTATTCACCCCCTCTATTCGACCAAAGTTGGACCTTTAAATTGGTATCAGAGCCAAGGCTCTTACTTTGGGCTTTACCACCTAAGAGATGATGGCCGACGAAGAGGGTAGTGGGGGTGGAACCACCAAGAACTTGGCCTCCATGGATGACCTCAATCTATTGGAGACATCCATGATGACTAAGTTTGAGGAAATGATGACCCTTTTGCAGTCCCTTAATCCTAACCCCATAGTAGCCACTCCTCATGTGGCATCCCAAACCACCGAGGCTCTTCCCAAGATTATGCACGTCGCCGCCCCCGGGGTGTATCCTGTGGCTACCTCTAAACACTTGGGCTTAGGCTTTGTGCATCAAACCACCAAGCCCCCAAGTGAGAGCATAGAGGGGCTAGGTGACTCATCCTCCAAAGAGTGAGAGGAGGGGAAGGATTACTCGGCGGTGCCCCCACCCCTGAAGTACACTCCAGAACCACATATACTTATGCTGCATATCATACCTCAAGGGGAACCTTCCATGCTATATACTTCAAATTTCGCCAATTGGCAATATCTAATGCAATCTCACATTTCCAGCTCTTCTATTAAATTGATGAGGATTATGGAAGATGGATTCTCTCCATATGATGCAAAGAAGTTGACCTGAGCCGATGTTGTGGACAAGCAACTCAATGCTACCGCCTTGGGCATGATTCAAAAGTCATTGAATCCCAAGGACTTTGCTCACATTCGCCAATTCTCCACCACCAAAGAAGCTTGCGATCATCTCACCGAGTTATATGCCGAGAATGCTAGCATTTAATGCTCCAAGTTTGATGAAGTCAACAATGAGTCTGATGGCTTTGCTATGCAAGATGATGAGACTCTTGAAGACATGTATCACCGTCTCAAGGTTCTTTTTTTCACTATGAGGGACCTTGGAGCTACCTATGTTGATGACAAGTTCATGAAGAAAAACTTTGTTCAGTCCCTTCTTCCCTTTGAGGAGGAAAAACTCAACTCCATCAAGGGGAGACACAACTATCACATCATGTCATCTCAAGACGTGTTGATTGAATTTATTTCCATGAAAATTTCTAAGAAGAATGTAGAGTCCGCTCGTGCTCTTGCCTATGGGTCTCAAAATGTGAACCTAGGCTTGAAGGCCCAAGTGGCGGAAATTGATGAAGATGAAGACACTAGTGACTGGTCTCAAGAGGACATCAAGTATGCCTTGAATGAGCACTTGTCTCTCGCATCAAGAGCCTTTTGGAACAAGCCGGGCATGAAGTTAAGGTCAAGGGACAACTCAAGATTCAACTCAACCATGAAGGCTCCTAAGGCAAGATCTTTCTACAATTGCAACGACAAGAGTCACTTCGTAGCCTAGTGTCCCTTCAAGAATAGAGAGGACAATGGTGGCTATCTTATCCGCAAGAGCAAGCCAAGACCTCCTCAGCCCATGAATAAGAACTTGCAA
Organism: Avena eriantha; assembly: GCA_910589775.1. Classification (NCBI taxonomy): domain Eukaryota; kingdom Viridiplantae; phylum Streptophyta; class Magnoliopsida; order Poales; family Poaceae; genus Avena; species Avena eriantha. Next base: position 260,350,308 of record OU342742.1, read on the forward strand.
AACAATAACCTTCCAAACAAGGAAAGGGCAATGGTGGTCCATCAAGAGTACTTCTTGGGTGTGGATGATGATGATGATGATGATAGTGAAGGTCAAGGTGGATAGATCATGGGAGTTGCCACTATTGCTACTTATTCTACCCCACGATTGTCTCTCTTCGACTCACCGAATGAGCATATCATCAACCACAACCAAAAGTGTCTCATGGCCAAGACCACCGAGGTAACACCCACCTCCAAGTCTCCCTCAAATGAACTTCCCTTACATGATCTTGATGGTCTAGAGGTAAATAAAGAGATGGTAAGCATGCGTGAATTCATAGAGAACCTAGATTATGATACTAGAATGTGCTTTGAAACTCTTACAAACCAACTTGACCATGCTAGGGAAATTCTAGATGAAAAGGAAGAACTAAATGATATGTTAGGCAAAAATGAGAGAGAGGTCGCCAATGAAATTGCCTCTTTTTCATAGTCTCTTGAAGATGAACACAATATGAGAATAACCCTCGAGGAGAGTGTTGTTAAGCTTGTAGATGACCATAATGCATCCATGTCTCAACTTGTTAAAGAATGTGATCATGCTCTTTGTTCAATTAAAGTCCTTAAAATCTTCAAGGTCTATTTTGGTGTTGGTCATGAATGTCTAAGGGACTTTGAGAAACTCAAAGAGGAACATCACGCCTTGTAGAGCAAATTCTCAAGTCTTTTTGAAGCTCATGAGAAACTTGAAACTCAATTGAATAATGAATAATCAAAGCCTTCCGCTATGCCTATTGTAGATTTGTCTTGTTCTACTAACCCTTGTTGCAAGCATGTGAAAATTGTTGAGGAAAACAAGGAGTTGAAAGAACAACTTGCAAAAGGGAAATTTGACAAGAAGGGTATTGGTATTCTCCTAAGCCTAAGAAGAAGAAGAACAAGAACAAGAACAAGAAGAACAAGAAAAAGAAGAAGAGCATGAATTTTGCTCAAGGGCCCGCTTATGGTTCTACCTTTGTGCAAAGTGATAACTTTGCTGGGAAGAACAACCCCTCCTACATTCTTTGCAAATATTTTTATGGTCATGTTTATGCAAATACATTGGCACTTCTTATACTCATGATTATTATTGGACAATTTGTGTACCAAAGACCCTTGTGACTAACAAAAGGGGACCCATAGCAAAATGGGTACCTAAAACCAAAGCTTGATTGTCTTGTAGGACTTGAGCTAAATGGGTGCTTGATGGTGGAGCTATAAGCCATATGACCAGAATCAAGTCTATCATGTCGAAGATTAGGCAAAAAAATTCCAATACTATGGTCTCCTATGGTGATAAAAAGTTCTCGGGTACTGGGTTTTGGTAAGGTGGTAGTAACCTCAAATATTTCCTTGGTTAATGTCATGCTTGTCAAAACCCTTGGGTATAATCTCCTTTCCATTCATGCTTTAGCCATTATGGGTCTTTCGTCCTTCTTTAATGTGCATTCCGTGGTCCTCATGTGGATCAAGACTCTCATGGTGGATTTTGTTGGATACGTAGAGCATGACTTGTACGTGGTAGATTTCTCTGGAAAGCCCTCTACACATGCTATATGTCTCTATGTGAAAGCCGATGTGGGATGGTTGTGGCATCGCGACTTGTCCCATGTAATCATGAAGTCTTTGCAAAGTCTTTGGACTAAAAGAAATTTCCTTTGCCAAACATCGTGTGTGCAGGGCTTGTATTGAAGGGAAGATGCATGAGAAGCCTCATAAGATCCTCAATCAAATTATGACTGAGCAGTGCTTGGAACTCCTTCACATGGATCTTTTTGGGCCTCCTTGTCATGATATCCTTGGAGGGAATAAGTATTTTTTGGTGATTATGGATGATTTCTCAAGATACACATGGGTCTACTTCTTCAAATTCGGGAGTGAGACTAAACAAACTGTCATCAGCTTCGCCAATCAAGTTCAACGGAACAATTCTACTATCCTTACCATTCAGAGTGACAATGGGACCGAGTTCAAGAACTACACCTTGGATGAGTTTCTTAGTTATGAGGGATCAAGCATCAATACTCAACTCCTTACACCCCTCAACCAAATGGTGTTGCCGAAAGGAAGAGTCACACTTTGATGGATGCGACCCGGACCATGTTGGTGGAATTCAAGTCACCATACAACTTTTGGTCCAAATCCATTTCCACCGCTTGCCATGCTACCAACCGCCTCTACCTACGCAAGAAGAATAACATGACTCCATATGAACTCCTCACTAGGCACAAACCCAATGTCAAGTACTTCCGGGTGTTTGGTTTTAGATGTTTCATTCTCAAGAAGGGTGTCCGGTTGTCGAAGTTCGAGTCCAAGGCTCAAGAAGGTATGTTCGTTGGCTACTCAAATCATTCGCATGCCTATAGAGTCTACAATAAAGCCATTGGAAGAGTTGAAGAATCTAGCAATGTCGGTTTCGATGAAGATCATGAGTCTCTCATGAGGAAAGATGGTGTTTGTGATCCAAGTGATGAAATTCCTCCCCAATCCATAAGAAGAATGGGTGTGGGATTCTTCCACCCCATTGAGAAACCCCTTGTGGCCGAAGGAGAAGGACCAAGGTGTACTCAAGTGGAGCCCTCACTCTCACAAGACCATATTGTCTCTCAAGGACAAATTGTTGCACCTCAAGGTTCTCCAAACTCTTCACAAGCTCCTCATGCCCATGACTCTCCAAGATCCCGTCAACATCAAGCTCCTCAAGCTCTACCTCTCCAAGATGGTGGAAATCCACAAGACATTGTTGATCAAGGTCAAGCTATAGAAGATCAAGGTCAAGCTAACAATGACCAAGGCTAAGCTAATGTATCTCCACCCATTGATGATGATACTCAAATGGTTGATATTGATGAAGATAGTGATCAAGTTCGTGCATATAGTCAAGGCGGGGACTCAAATCATGGTGATTACCAAGTGGTTTCTCAAGAATCTCATCTTGAGGCCCAAGCCCGCTGTCAAGCATATCGTCTCTCCAAGCTCATCAAATATGAACATATCCTTTATAATGTTTATGGAAATTTCAATAGGGGTTCTACTACTAGGAGGCAACTAACCTCTTTTAGCTCTCACCATGCTTTTATCTCTCATGTTGAAACCCAAAAGGTCTTCAAAGCACTTGAATATGATGATTGGCTTGATGCTATGAATGAAGAACTTCACAACTTCAAGAGGAACAAGGTGTAGACATTAGTGAAGCAGCCAAGAGATTGTCAAAATGTCATCGGGAACAAGTGGATCTTCAAGAACAAGCGAGATGCCAATGGGATAGTCGTCCGCAACAAAGCAAGGTTGGTTTCCCAAGGATACTCCCAAGTTGAGGGAATTTACTATGGTGAAACTTATGCCCCCGTTGCTCGTCATGAATCCATTCGCATACTTCTTGGCTATGCTACTCATCATAATTTTAAATAGCAACAAATGTATGTTAAGTGTGCTTTCCTTAATGGTCCCTTAAAGGAATTGGTTTATGTCAATAAACCTCCGGGTTTTGAGGATCCTCTCTTCTCGGACCATGTCTACAAACTTGATAAGGCTCTCTATGGCCTTAAATAAGCCCCACGCGAGTGGTATGAGTGCCTTAGAGAGCTCTTATTAGACCGTGGTTTTGAAGTTGTGCTAATTGACCCCACTCTTTTTACTAAGAGAGTTGGAGGAAACTTGTTCATTTGCCAAATTTATGTTGATGACATTAGTTTTGGGTCTACTAACAAAGCTTTTAATGAGGATTTTTCCAAGCTCATGACCGACCACTTTGAGATGTCTATGATGGGGGAGTTGGAATTCTTTCTTGGTTTTGAAGTCAAGTAATTGAGGAAGGGAACCTTCATCAACCAAGAAAAATATATTTAAGACATGCTCAAAAAGTTCAACCTTGATCAAGTAAATGGAGCCAAAAATCCCATCCCCACAACGGTTAATATTGATCTCGATCCCAAGGGTAAGGATGTGGATCAAAAACTTTATCGCTCGATGATTGGTTCTTTGCTTTATATTTGTGCATCCTGACCGGATATTATGTTGAGCGTTGGTATATGTGCAAGATTCCAAGACGCACCAAAGGAAAGCCACATGGTGGCGGTCAAGAGAATCTTTCGATATTTGGTTCATACCCCAAACTTTGGATTGTGGTACCCCAAGGGAGCTAGATTTGACCTCATTGGATACACAGATTCATATTGTGCAGGAGACAAGGTGGGAAGGAAGTTAACCTCCGGAGCATGTCAATTTCTCGGAATATCCTTGGTGTGTTGGTCCTCCAAGAAACAAAAATGTGTGTCTATGTCCACCTCTGAAGCCGAGTACATATTCGCCGCAAGTTTTTGTGCTCAGTTGCTATGGATGAAGCAAACTTTGAAGGATATTGGTATTTCTTTCAACAAGGTGCCCCTTCTTTGCGACAATGAGAGTGCCATTGCCATTTCTCACAACCCGGTGCAACACAACCGAACCAAGCACATCGAGATTCGTCAATATTTCATTCGGGATCATGTTGCAAGAGGAGAAATTACTTTGGAGTATGTTCCTACCAAGGCCAATCTAGCGGATCTTTTCATGAAGGCTCTTGATGAAGCAAGGTTCCGGGAGTTTAGGCTTGAGCTAAATATCATAGATTCGAGCAATGTGGCTTTACTGACTTGCACACCTACCCGTGTCTCAAAGCATACCTTGTTTGGATGTAGGCATGGACTTAGGGGGAGTGTAGTTCCTCATATGAACCAACACTATCCCTATTATGCACACATTAATATATTCATTCTCTATGGTCTCTCAAGGAGACAAAATGAGCTTCAATGATGAGTTTGGTAATGAACCCAAGATATATCTTCGCGATGTCATGCCAAATTTACTCATATATGGTGGCCTTGGCCACCGATGTTTTGTGTGTTTCTCTTGGTGTTCTTTCTTGGTGTTTCCTCTTGTTTTTGGTGTTTTTGTTTGTTTTTGGGTGTTTGTTTGGTTCTTCATAGTTTGAATTGTCTATCCCAAGACTTTGTTTCTTCCCACAAACCCCTCTAAATCTTGCACAAGTTCATTCCTTGCCACAAACTAAACCTGGAAGAACTTTCCTGACAGCACCGGTAGTTCCAGCCAGCACCGGTAGTACCAATCCTAGGAGGATTTCTCCAGAAGTTCTCCCCAAAACGGTACTACCACCCAAGTCTGAACTACTCGCATCACCGGTAGTACCGGCCTAGGGACGGTACTACCGGTAGGGCTATCGACCTTTAAGTCACGGGCTGGGGAGACAACAGGGCTTTCTTCCCCATTCTCTCCCTCAACCTGCAACTTACAGGAGCTGCCGCCTGGAGACGTTCTTCCATGGAGGTGCCACCGACACCACCATTTCCGACCACCCCTTCCTAGATCTACTCCATGGGAACCTTCCCCACCTCGATTTCCTGCCATGGACTTCAGTGTTTGCCCCTCACTCCCTCTATTCATGGAGATCTTCCCATTCCATTGCTTGAGTTAGGGCGTGTCATATCTAGGGCTATTTCTTTGACTAGAACTGTCTAGGGAGATCTTGGGAGGCCTAGGAACTTCTCCTAGAGTAGATTTAACCCATACATTGATGGAATCCATACCGATTGTGCTCATAGATCCGATGAACCGCTCCCTTCATGCTCTCACCAGTACTATCGGTGGGGCACGACCGGTACTTCTGGTGGGCTCCACACCATCGGTAGTTTCGACGGCTCACCGGAACTTCCGATGCACATAGTTTGGACTCCATCTCTGCATTTTTTGAACCTCTCTTTGTTTTTCCATTGAACTTGTGCACTTACCCACCCTTTCCCTCCCTACCTTATGCTTTCTTCTCAGGGTAAGGTGGTTCCCGTGGTGGCTCTAATAGGGTCCATGCTTTCTTGAGTGGTCCACCGGAGATTGATGAGGATGATCTAGAGGTTGTGCGTACGACTGGCCAGGCTGCCTGTTAGAGAGTTGCTGCTGAGCGCCATACTGTTGCGGCTAAAGGAAAGAGGTCGTCTATAGCCTCCCAGAAGAAAACCACCTCAGGGCCTGACTCGTCCAATAAGAAGATCTCTTCATGGTCTCAGCCATCTTATGAGCATTTTTGCAAGCAGGATCCCTATGTTGCTCCCCATGACCAGCTGTCTCATGACCCCTTCTTCCATACAAAGTGTCAAGAAGACATCTATCTTGAAGTGTACACCTCCAAGAAGAAGGATACTATTGCCCCTCATAAGCACATAAATGTGGCTTAATTGGAGAGCAAGCCTTCTTATTTTGGGGAAGCCCTTGAAATGTGCAGGAAGTTTTGGCTGATCAAGCTTATGGAGCATCGTCAGAATTATGATGAGAGGGCCATTGCTCAGTTCTACACCACTCTCTACATTGATACTAATCCCAAGGATAGGACCTTGAAGTGGTTGACTCATGACAAGATTCTGTCTGCCAAGTGGTATGAGTTTGCTGATCTTCTTGGTTATCCCATTCAGGAAGGCAAGCATGCAAATGGGTGGCGTGTACATGGGTCCAAGTCATCCACTCCTGAAGTTTTAGAGCCTATGTACATCGAAGGTTGGGGGTGTGAATGGTCAGGTTGCTCATCTCCTTCTTACCTATGACATCATGCGCAGAGTGTACCAGAACACCATTGCTCCCAAGGTAGGTAACTTCGATTAGCTTCATGCCTTCTAGTTTGATGTTATGTACAAGACTTATCTCCATAGAGATTCTGAGGAGCGTCTTGATGTTATGGATTATCTGTCCCAAGAGATTTGGCTTGCTATGGTTGAGAAGAGGTAGTGCCCTATGCTCCATACATTCAAACTCTTATCAATGCCAAGTGGCTAGACGTCACCCACTCACGCTTTCCGGAAGATGGTTGTACTATCCATGAGAAGAAGACTCTCCGTGTGATGAAGCATGAGAAACCCCGGTCTCAAGCTAAAAGGGAAGTTGCTGCTTTGAGGGCTACACGGGATAGTGTAGGGGCTTCAAGCCATGATGGATCTAGTGATGGGGACCATGCTAAGGCTTCTCCTCCGCCTCGACTTGAGAGGTAGCCATCTTGGTCCAAGAAACTATTTAAGATAGTCAAGAAGACCTTTTGTTTCATTTAAGACTGTGAGTATGAAACCTATGTTGCTTAGAGGCACAATGTTAAGAGGGAAAAGGCAATCATGAGGAAGCTTGATATTGAGGTATCTCCAAAGTCCAGATCCATCACCGCTCCCAAGGATCAGTGGGTCAATGCACATTGTAAGTGGAATGTCAGTGATCATTGATGACCCACAAGTATAGGGGGTGTATCGCAGTATTTTTGAGAGAAGTGAAACCCAATTTATTGATTCGACACAAGGGGAGCCAAAGAATATTTATAAGCCTTAACAACTTAGTTGTCAATTCAGATGAACCTGGAAACAATCTTGCTCACATCAGTTTATTAGTAGCAACAGTTTTGTAGTAGGAATAGCAAAGTAGCAGCAATAGTAAAGTAAAGACAGTAGTAACAATAGCAGTAAACAGTGGGATTCGAGTGCGGTAGGCATAGGGATGGATGTACGGGCGTTGCATGGACAAGACAATTCACATAGCAATCAGAACATAGGGCAATTGCAGATAGATAAGATAAAGAATCCAAGTACTAGATAATCCTAGGCATGTGTTCCATATATAGTCATACGTGCTCGCAATGAGAACTTGCACAACATCTTTTGTCCTGCCAGCCCGTTTGCAGTGGGGCATCAAGGGAACTACTGGCAATTAAGATGCTCCTTTTAATAGAGCACCGGATAAAGCATTAACACTCCGTGAACACATGTGACCCTCACATCAAAGCCATTCCCTCCGGTTATCCCGATTTCTGTCACTTCGGGGCCTTTGGTTCTGGACAACAACATGTGTATACAACTTGCAGATAAGACCATAAACAATACTATCATAATGAATCAATAACATGTTCAGATCTAAAATCATGGCACTCGGGCCCTAGTGACAAGCATTAAGCATAACAAGTCGCAACAAAGTCATAAAGCATAATAAAAGATACTAGGCACCATGCCCTAACAATCTGATGCCATTACATGAAAAATCTCATCCAATCCCTACCATCCCCATAGCCTACAACGGGGGATTACTCACTCATAGATGGGGGAAACATGGATGGTCGATGGAGAAGCGATGGTGATGATGGTGGCGATGATCTCCTCCAATTCCCCGTCCCGGCAGGGTGCCAGAACGGAGTTTCTGGTGCTGTTTCGTGGAATCTGGTGGTGGCGGCAGAGCGTAACTCCTTGTGGAAAAACGTCTAACCCCCATGAGTTTTTAGGTCAGAAGGAAACTTATAGGCGAAGAGGGAGACCGAGGGGGAGTCTAGGGCGGCCAGACCACCCCCTGGCGCGGCCTGGGCTTGCCCGCGCGGCTAGGTGGTGTGGCTTGGTCCCAGCCCCCCTCCGTCTCGTATTCTGGCTCTTGGAGTCTTCTGGTGAAATAGGATTTTCGGCATATTTTCCGGTATTTTTCCTGATAGTTGATTTTCTGCACAAAAAGTAGACACTAGGGTAATTCTACTGAAAACAGCATCAGTCTGCGTTAGTTGCATCCAAATCACACAAGTTTAGAGGAGAAACAATAGCAAAAGTGTTCAGGAAAGTAGATACGTTTTGGATGTATCAACTCCCCCAAGCTTAGCTTATTGCTTGTCCTCAAGCAATTCAGTTGAAAACTGAGTGCGATAAAAGAACTTTCACGAACACAATTGCTTCATATGATGTATATATTCTCAGCATGTGATCAACTACTTAGACAATTCATAATAAGGAGTATGCAACTAAGTTTACTTAATAGGCATTGCAAGCTATGAAGAGATTCCAACTCAAAAATAATAAGTAGCATGAAGCATAAACATAAGCAACATTACAATGCTCATAACAAGGTATGATAGAGTGGTATCTCGCTTGCCTTTGATTATGAATGCCAAGGCACCTCTGAAGTTCAAATGAAGACTAGAAGTAAAGATGTCAAAGATACAAGCATCAAAGTCATAACACAAATAATCAAGTAATGAGACAAGCACAAAGAATGACAACTATGCTCTCAAGAAGGTGCTCAAAGAATATGTGGAGACTCAACAAGTAAAAGAAAAGGTTTTGAATAATTTGAAAGGCTTCCAAATGCTGAAAGTATGGTACTCGTTAGCTTTGAGCTCTCATGGCCCCTATCATAAGCATCTTTAATGTGGTTAAGGTGAAAGTGAGGTCCAATCTGAGTTATATGCTTCACAGACTATAAACTGAAAATCCCATGTCCCTTGAGTAGGAGGGTCGCTCCTCATGCTACTCAACTTTAGTTACCGGTATGTTCTTGTCATCGTAAATATGTGCGTATCATAGAGAACCGCCAACGGGGTACCCCTAGCCCGATGATACGGAAGAATCCCCATATCAAAATGACAAGGCAAGCAGACAATGAGTATCTCAGCAATCTTCTTATTTACCATGAGAAAATGGTGCTTTTTCTCTCTTTCCTCTTTTCATAAATCTTTTTTTTTCTTTTTCTCAATAGCTATCTCTCTTTTTTTATAAGAAGAATGCTTCATAGATATCATTATGGTTATGCTGCAGGTTTCCACCATGTCAGCATGGATTATACTAGCGACCCAGGCATTTCTCTAACACACATACATAACTCCATGGACTTACAAGCTCCCCTTTTATTTTACACCGATGACATCCGCAAACAAAAGAGCATGGTATCAACTAGGTATATATTTACAAGTGTTGAAAGCGTTCCCCGTGACAACACGGTTCTGCTAATCCCTAGTCTATAATTTGCAAGCATATAACTTTCATGGACAGTCACAATGGTTCAGGTTTATTAAGTGTAGAAAATAAAGTGTGCCATCAAGTTCGTGAGAGCTTTACTAACTAACTTTCTCATAACAAGCAAACATTTTATTCGAAAGAAAACAAGGCATATTGAATATGCACGGAAGTAGCAAATGATGCTAATAGGTAGGTATGGTGGACACTTTGGAAATATTTGGTTTAGGGAGTTGGAAACTTGAGTAAAACATACTCAGTGTAAGTGAAGGCTAGCAATAGTAAGGGAGCGACAAACGAGAGAGCAATAGCTGTCATAATCATGCTTGCAACAAAACAGGACTAAACATGGCATGAAAGTGATTCAAGATCCTCAAGGCAAAATAATTCATCGAGGCTTAATTGATTATTTCAGTGATGTGCGTGTGTGAGCATGTGCCAAGTCAATCCAAATGAAACATTCAGAGGAGGATACCACGGTGTCATACCAAGTTATGAATAGAGTAATGCAAGCAAACATTCATAAAACATGCTACAAACTATTAGCAAGCCGGAACTAATCATATGAAAGCAAGAACTACTAAGCATCCAAAGATAACATACACCCTACACGAACAGGCTAAGCATGCCCACAATGATGAGTATATGTATAAAAATGAAAACAAATAGAGTTCGTTACCAGCCTCTTACCACGCCTCAAGTTGTCATTAATCCTCATTATTGCTCTTCACTTGTGTGGCTTGAATAATAATATGAAACCAATATCCACTGAGGAGTGCTGAACCCTGTAGAAAACTCACAAAACCAAAGGAGAATGACAAATATTTTTGTTGTTTTCGATTTTTAAAACAAGAACTAAAAAGGAAAAACAAGTAAAGCAAAATCTTTTTGGGGTTTTCGAATAGTTCAAACAAAGCAAAAAAAGGAAAGACAAACCAAGGCGAAAAGAAGAAGAAGCAAACCAAAAAGAAACAACAGAAATATTTTTGGTCTTTTTGTGTTTTAGAAAGCAAAAGCAAAGAAAGAATGAAAACTAAAAAGAGAACGAAACATGAATATACAAAGTACCGATGCAACATGATAGAGAGATGAGTGCGATGTTGGCGTACCTCCCCCCAAGCTTAGGCTTTTGGCCTAAGTGGGTATCAATCCCAAGCCGACCAGGATGACGTGTCACCGTAGTATGACGAGGAGGTACCCTCGTCCTGGTGCAAGCTCGAGTACGTCCCTCCGTAGTGTGCGGAGTAATCGTAGGAGGGTACATCCTCCTGGTGCTGCTCGTGGAAACCCAGCAAGCGAAGCTGCTCGTCCACCTCCTCCTTAGAGCGCGACCACGGTCTCCTATGAACACTGAACAAAGAATACTGCGGCAAAGGGATCTCCCTCTCATCCCCATCAGTAAACAGCATCCTATATACTAGACTGTCCAAATCATAAGCAGTAGTGACAAAGTGATGAGTTTTCATAGCAACAAGGTCAAGCCTTTGTGATGCCAATACAGTATCATTAGGGTCGACTGAAAGTCCTAATGCATTGACCATATGCGAGGCAATGAGGCCCCCATAGATAGGCCCCCTAGCAGCTAGGCGGCGAGCAATAAGCGAGCCAAGGTTGTACCGAGTGTCATTGTTGAGCGCAGCAGCAAGGAAAGCTAAATGATAGTTGGAGATATTACTTGTGTTCTCCCTACCAAGTATGCTAGTAGGAAGATAATATGCAAAGTATCTAAGAGCGGGGAGTTGGATGTTTCTTATCTTTCCGCATTGCGCCACACGGTCATCATCATTGTTCACCCCTCTGTAAAGCTCCAGCAAATTAGTGGATCGCCCTTGAATTTTCTTCACGGTCCCTGTCATGCTTACACCTACAATACTGCAAAATCTTTCCAATGGCATGGTAAAGGGCAAATTATAAATTTTGAAAGTGACAGTTGACTGATAGGGTGTGTTAGTAAACGTGAAGCTCTCAACAAAGGTTTTGGTGAGCATAGCGTATTGCTCACTCTCATCTTGCATATATGAGGTCAAACCAACCCTCTCAATCAGTAGCAAGAAATCATCAAGAATCCCTGCAGTTTGTAAGAAAGTAAAACAAGGAAAAGTAGATGGGTGAGCATCGCCATCATCCCTTTCATTACCAATACGAGTTGCAATGAGATCTTCGTTGTATGATGGCCTAAATTGAGAGGCTGATCTTGAGGGCATCGACCTCCTAGGTGCACCCCTCTCAAATATCTCTCCAAAGGTATGGTTAGTCATGCTTGATATTCTGAAATTTAAACACCTATTAAGCAAGTGATTGCAAAGTGAATATAATGAAGGATACTACTCATAGGGACTTGTAAGAGGCCTAAACATGCATCAAAACTATATCTCTAAGCATCAAACAAGCTTACAAGCTCTCATAACCTGTCACCTACAACAACAAAATACTTAAGATATAATCCACTAAACACAAATCTACTTGGACAAGGGGAGGAGTCACATACCAGAGAACAAGTGCTCCAAATTTCAGCAACAAATATGGGCTGAGCAAGGAGATCAAAAAAATCGAGAGCAAGCACAACAAGAACACGATTTTGAGCAATGAACTGGAGCTTACTAGGGAGAGAGAAGAAAGTGGCAGGTGAGAGAGTTAGTGGAGGGCCAGGGGTGGCCCACACCATGGCATGGCGCCACCCAGGGCAGGCCGTGCCACCAGGTGGTGAGCCTGCCTGGTGGGTCCCCCTGGTACCTCCCAGGCACTCCTCTGCCCCTTTTTTCACGTAAAAATTTAATATGAATTTTCTGGAATTTTTCGAGACACTTTATTTTTGGGCATTTTTCAGGTATAGAAGAATGATTTTCTGACAGATAGATTTTTTTGGAAATGATGCAATGACAAAACAAGGCTAGAACTACAGGAGTTCTAAGACACTCTAACAAGCAAGCAACTAACAACAAAAGGAAAACTAAATGAAAGCAAAAACTAAAATGGATAGAATAGAAGTACACGGAAATAATCATCGTGAAAACATTGTTTTGTTCAATGAAATCCTTTTGTTAACAAGGTTGATCAGGTCCTGTTACCAAAACAATTCCATAGGAGACAAAACTTTGTATTCGACTAATGATTATGTTACCTCAATCTTGATAGCAATGGTCCCAATCATAATAGTTTCAAATTTTTCTCTTGGTATGGGACAATATATTTCTCCAACTTGAATGCCCTCAACATGTTCAATTGAATTCAAACCATAAGTCCTTTCAATCTTCTTGGGTAAATAGACAGTATGTTCCTTGTCATTAACATTGAAAGTCACCTTTCCTTGATTACAATTAATAACAGCTCCTGTAGTATTAAGAAAAGGTCTCCCAAGAATAATAGACATATTATCATCTTCAGGCATTTCAAGCACAACAAAATCAGTTAATATTAAGCAATTATGAGCCACTTGAACAGGTACATCCTCACATATACCAACAGGAATAGTGGTAGCTTTATCATCCATTTGCAAAGATATATCCGTTGGTATTAATTTTTCTAGTTGAAGCCTCTTATAGAGAGAGAAAGGCATAACACTAACTCCAGCTCCCAAATCACACAAAGCAGTTCTAACATAACTATTCTTAATAGATCAAGGGATAGTTGGAATCCCTGGGTCTCCAAGTTTCTTTGGAACCTTACCATTAAAGGAATAATTAGCAAGCAAAGTAGAAATTTCTTCATTAGGGATTTTACTTTTATTCGAGACAATATCCTTCATATACTTTGAGTAAGGAGGCAATTTAATAGCATCAATCAAAGGAATTTGCAGGAATAAAGGTTTCATCCACTCACAAAACTTATTATAGTGTTCATCTTCCTTTGACTTGTGTTTCTTATCAGGGAAAGGCATAGGTTTTTGGACCCAAGGTTCTCTTTCACTACCATGTTTCTTAGTAATAAAATGTTCTTTAGTGTATTTAGTATCCTTAGTGTGCTTTTTAGGTTCTTCTTCAACTTTTTCTTCATTAGGAACTTCATTTTCTTGATTACCACTTTCAGTTTCAGCATCAGAAATAGATATACTATTAGGATCTATAGCAGGTTTAGAGGGTTCTACAACAGTTTTATGTTTCTTTTTTCCTTTTCTTATGAGTAGAGCCACTATTTTTAGCTTGTTGAGAATCCCTCAATTCTTTTAGGATGCCGATACATTGCAAATGTATCTATAATTTTTTATGTTCCATGCTTGGTTTTATCTACTTTCTTGTGTTTTTTCCACACTTTGGAGTACTTTTCATATGATTCCTTGGACTAACCTATTAACAAGATCCACAGTGCCAGTTGCCTGTTTTGTGCTGTTTTTGGTTCCAGGAAAGTCATATAATCAATATTCTCGGAATTGGACGGGACAAAAGCCAAAGTTCCTATTTTACCGGAAGACTCACAGAGCCCGAAGCAGAGACGGAGGAGGGCCAGGGCCTGGCCACACCATATGGTGGCGCGGGCTAGCCCTGGCCGCGCCACCAGGTGGTGTGGCCCCCCTGGCACTCCACCGACCTTGCCTCTTCGCCTATAAGAAGCCTCCCGATGCATAAACCCTAGATAATCAAGCCTCCAGCCACGAGAAATTCCGCAGCACCGCCGCCACCGAAGGGGAGATTCGGGGGACATAAAGTCTCTATTCCGGCACCCTGCCGGGACGGGGAAGTGCCCCCGAAGCCATCTCCATCGATCTCCACCGCCATCTCCATCACCATTACTGATTCCCATGATGAGGAGGGAGTAGTTCTCTCTCGAGGCTAAGGGTTCTACCGGTAGCTATGTGTTCATCTCCTACCGGGGAGGTAAGGTAAAAGGTACTCACATCCTCTGGTGTGAGTGCTCGAAGTTATTTCCTTTAGATTTTGCAATTTTGTCTTTTTGTTTCTTGTTTTCACTAGTTAGGCTTAATGGAAAACAACAACAACATTAGAGAGCTTTATAGTATTTATCTTGAGTTAGGACATGAAGTGTTTGAAGAGAAATTTAAAAAACCTATGGAACATTATTTGCATGCTAATAACAATGTTATTAGTATGAATTCTTTGAATACCATTATTGCTAATGCTATGGAAAAGTCTAAGCTTGGGGAAGCTAGTTCTTATGAAATGATCTTTTTAGTTCCCCAGCTTTGGAAGATAGCTATTCTATTGCTTATGATGATACCAAACCTCCAATTTATGATGATTACAATGATGCGTATGATATTTTCAGTCCACCTACTATTGAGGAGGAAATTAGTTATGATTACAATATGCCTCCTATATTTGATGATTATGGTGATGAGAATAATAATGATAGCTATTTTGTTGAATTTGCTCCCACTATAATTAATAAGAATGACTATGCTTATGTGGAGAGTATTAATTCTTTTATGCATGTGGCACATGATAAGAATGTTTTATGTGATAGTTATATTGTTAATTTTATTCATGATGCTACTGAAAGTTATTATGAGAGAGGGAAACATGGTTGTATGCATCTCCATCATATTAAGTTTCCCCTCTTTATGTTGAAAATCCTGAAGTTGCACTTGTTTTGCTTTCCTATGCTTGTTTCTTTGTGCTTTCATGACTTGTTTATTTACAAGATTCCTATGCGTAGGAAGTGGGTTAGACTTAAATGTGTTTTCAATTTGCTTCTTGATGCTCTCTTTTACTTCAATTCATATTTCCTATGTGAGCATCTTCTCTTTTACTTCAATTCATTAAAGAAAAGTACTTATTGGGAGATAACCCAAAAGTTTTAGATGAGTCTTGGAAGTTATTACCTCTGTAATAACCGCTCCTTATCCCTTTTATTTGCTTTTTGTGCCTAGAGTAACCTCTAATGAGAGAGAAGTAATGATTGGGAAAGTTGCTGTCCCGAAACAGATTTCTGTGCTTCACCGTAAACATTTGTGAGAGAGATATGTATTGCGGATTGAGCTGTAATTTTTTTTGCTTCTGCCCTAGGTTGTTATATAACTTTAGTTAGTTTAACAATTTTTTATTTGAGCAACAGAAGGTCTTAGAAAAAATTCGTCTTTACCTGCTGGTCTGTTTTGACAGATTTCTGCCATTTTCTGCATTTGCTTCTTGTTGGTTCCTTCTTGAGTTCTTTTGGGGAACTGAGCTTTTTGAGGGAAGTGCTACAGTATCTTGTGTTTTAATGAAAGTTTTATTGGTGTTGTAACTTAACCTAAATACCTATTATCTTGAGTACACTAATGTTGGTAATAAAGATTGTGTGAAGTTTTGTATGAAGGAAAAATTCCAGGTGTATGGAAGGAATGAGTAATGAGATGAAGAATGGACTAAAGCTCAAGCTTGGGGATACCACGCGTGTCACCCCAAGAAATATCCAAGAAGTACAAGCGTCAAAGCTTGGGGATGCCCAAGGCATCCCCTTCTTCATCAATAAAAATCTCAGGTTTCTTCCAAACACTTCATTTTTATTGTTTCATTCACAGTTGTGTTGTTCTTAGAGCGTCTTCTTTTTTCCTTTTCGTTTTTTTTTGTTTGCTTGGTTTGCTTAGTTTTATGAATAAATTGGTTAGACCCTCTCTTTCATACATTGGTTTGCAAATAGTTTTGTTTGGTTTGGAAAATAGTAGGAAAGTTCATGCTTATGTGGTAAAAAGAGCTCGTTTTTGACTGTGGCATATGCTTTGTCATGCCATGCTTGATATTGTTTTGGCTTTATTCTTAGTATTCTTTGCTGTAGCATGACTTGTTATAAACAATTGAGATTGCTTGATGTGCCTTAGATGAATCATGCGTTGTTTTAGCATATTAAAGCATAGTATAGTGGTATTCTCCTTTGATGATTTATTTGGGTTGACTTGGCACATGCTCGCACCATGTTATGACTATCCAAAGTCACCATAGCCTTTATGATCCTTTAGTTTTCAACTTGTAGTATCACTTTATGCTTTGATCAATTATGTTTTGTCGCTCTGCATGATTATGGCCATTATTGCTCTCTTAGTTTGTCGCTCCTAGTCTTTTGCTAGCCTCCGCAACCAAGTGTGAGTTCCACTCATGCATCCAACTCCCTAAACCAAGTTATTCCAAAGAGTCCACCATACCTACCTATTAGCATATGCTATTCCAAGTATATTCATGTTTTTGTCTACCTTCCAAATTAAACTTGTTATGAGAAAATTAGTAATTAAAGCTCTCACGAACTTGATGGCACACTTTAATTTTCTTGCCTTTAATAAACTTGAGCCATTGTGTCCATATTTGTTATGTATATGCTTGCGCTTTATAAGTTGAAGTTAGCAGAACCATGTATCATGGGGAACGCTTTCAACATTGCACTTGTACATTGTACCCCATTGATATTATGTTCTTTTGCTTATGGATCCTGGCGGTGTGAAATAAAAGTGGAACTTGTAAGATCATGGAGTTTGTATGTGTGTTAGAGAAACGCCTGGGCCGCTAGCCTAAGCCATGCCTAATCATGGTGGAAACTTGCAGCATCACCATAATGAGCACTCTATGAAGCATCCTAAATAAAAACCTATGCAAATAGCAAATAAAAAGATCGCTGAGATGCTCATTGTCTGCTTGCCTTGTCATTTTGATTATGGGATAGCTCATGTATCATGTGCAAGGGGTACCCCGTTGGCGGTTCTTTATGATACATATGTACCTACAATGACAAGAGATTACTTGTGACTAAAGTTGAGTAGCATGAGGTTCGGTCTTCGTAAGTAAGGGGCATGAGATTTCGGTTTATAACTTGTCAAGCATATCCTCTTAGTTGTGTCACTTTAACCTTAATCACCTTCAAGATGCTTATGATAGGGGCATTGAGATCTGAAAGCTATAAGTACCATAATTTTTTGAAGCTCTTTATGAGACTTGAATCCCTACTTCCTTATATGAAGGCATTTCTTCCACCATTATATTGAGTCTCCACCTTCTATCTTTATGCACCTACTTTGAGAGCATAGTGGCCATTCTTAGTTCTATGTGCAGTGTCCCAAGACTAGTTGATTGATGCATAACTTTGATATTGCTTGTTTTAAACTATTTGTATCTAGTCACTCTTATGAACTTTGAAGGTGTCCTATGCATTTATATTTGCTACTCTATGAGGGACAAGCTGAAAGCCATTATGCTATGTTTTCTTTATGTGAAACAAACAAACATCTTGCAAAGCATTGTTATTCATGAATCTTTTGTTTGTGCCTTTTCATGTTGCATCATAGTTTCTTTGTCTTATTGCTAGAACTTTGTCTTTCATGTTATGATTGAAGTACTATGATTCCAGCTATCAATGTTTTACAAATACTTTGATCAAGTCTTTGATGGTGCATGTCACCTCAAAAATTATTCTTTCTTTTCATCACTTACCTACTTGAGGACGAGCAGGAGTTAAGCTTGGGGATGTTGATACATTGCAAATGTATCTATAATTTTTGATGTTCCATGCTTGGTTTTATCTACTTTCTTGTGTTTTGTCCACACTTTGGAGTACTTTTCATATGATTTCTTGGACTAACCTATTAACAAGATCCATAGTGCCAGTTGCCTATTTTCTGCTATTTTTGGTTCCAGGAAAGTCAGAAAAGCAATATTCTCGGAATTGGACGGGACGAAAGCCAAAGTTCCTATTTTACCGGAAGACTCACGGAGCCTGAAGCAGAGACGGAGGAGGGCCAGGGCCTGGCCACACCATATGGTGGCGCGGGCTAGCCCTGGCCTCGCCACCAGGTGGTGTGGGCCCCATGGCACTCCACCGAACTTGCCTCTTTGCCTATAAGAAGCCTCCCGATGCATAAACCCTAGATAATCAAGCCTCCAGCCATGAAAAGTTCCGCAGCGCCGCCGCCACCGAAGGGGAGATTCGGGGGACAGAAAGTCTCTCTTCCGGCACCCTGCCGGGACAAGGAAGTGCCCCCGGAGCCATCTCCATCGATCTCCACCGCCATCTCCATCACCATTGCTGATTCCCATGATGAGGAGGGAGTAGTTCTATGTCGAGGCTAAGGGTTCTACCGGTAGCTATGTGTTCATATCTCTCTCAATGCATGATCTTATTGAGATCATGAGCTTGTAATCTATAGATCTACCTTGCTACTCAAGTGCTTTAATAGATCTCTGCTCTCCCCATGTGTGTGAAAGTGACAGCGTGCACACCATGGTGGCACTTAGGCTAGAGATTACAAATACTTGTTATGAGTTATATTTGGAGTTGGATGTCTTTATGAAATTGTGGTGTTTGTTGGACTCATCTAGTACTCAAGGTGACAGTGTGGGTTTTCTAGACGGGAAAGGCTTACTTTGAGGTGTGCTGTTATAGCCCTACCATCGATTAGAGTGTTCAACCGGAGAGTAGTTAAGAGTAGTATCATAAAGAGAAGATATTTATATGAGAGTGTTCACTAGTAAAAGTATGATCCCTAGACCTTGTTTCTAAGCATTGAAACACCGTTTGCAATTAGATCTGTTACATGTTTGCTTGCTTCCATCTTTATTTCAGTTTTACTTTAGTCTTTTCCACGCCACCAAACTATTCTCTATCACCGTTGTCTTATATCCATACCACTGGTATTTCACTATCTCTTCGCTGAACTAGTGCACCTATACACCTGACAAGTGTATTGAGTGTGTTGGGGACACAAGAGACTTCTTGTATCTTGATTGCAGGGTTGCTTGAGAGGGGATACCTTTGACCACTTCCTCCCTGAGTTCGATAAACCTTGGGTGATCCACTTAAGGGAAAACTTGCTGTTGTTCTACAAACCTCTGCACTTGGAGGCCCAACAACTGTCTACAAGAATAGAAGTGCGTAGACATCAGATGCCCCTCAGGATATAGAGGATCCTGGGTAGCAGCTCCACTTCTAGTTCTAATTTCATAAGCATGTTTTTCTTTAGTAGCATTAACAAGCAAGTCTTTTTGCACTTTAACGAGTTGATCTATTTGAGTCTGAACCATTTGAAAGTGTTTAACAATCATTTTAACATCATTAGAGGTTCTTTCCACAATATCTTTCAACTCAACAATAGCTCTAGTGTTTTCCATTAGATGATTTTGCACCCTTTTATTAAAATTATCTTGCTTAACAATAAAGACATCGAATTCTTCTAAGCATTGATCAGGAGGTTTAGAGTAAGGGATATCACCTTCATCAAAGTGTTGGAGAGAGTGTACCTCGATAGTGGATGAGTAGGGAATAGGCTTACATAATTCTTCTATAGGAGGTAAATTCTTGACATCTGCAGCTTTAATTCCCTTCTCCTTAAGACATTTCTTAGCTTCCTTCATCACTTCATCATTTAATTCAATAACTCCCCTCTTATTTGATGTTGGAATAGGCACTGGTATAGTAGGTCTAGGTACAATTACTTCAGGTATAGCTTGTTCAGGAGGAGTCCAATCTTCATAGTTCTTGCTTATTTTAGCCATTAATTCTTCAGCTTCCTTGGGAGTCCTATTCCTGAAAACACTATCAGCACAACTATATAGGTATGTCCTAGATTCCTCGGTTAGTCCATTATAAAATATATCAAGAAGCTCATTCTTAGGTAATGGACTTCCAGCCTGTGCATGAATCAAAGCACAAAACCTTGCCCAAGATTGAGGCAATATCTCTTTTTCGCCCTGTTTAAAATCAAAAAGTTCCTGCAAAATAGCATGTCTAGCACTAGGAGGAAAATATTTCTGCAGGAAAGTACTAATCAAGCAATCAGGGCTATCAATAGATCCAGGAGGTAAATTACTAAACCAAGTTTTAGCTTCTCCTTTCAGTGAAAAGGGGAAAATCTTAGCACCAAAGTAAGTACGCATCTTAATATCATCAAAAAACAAGCCACTCATGGTAGAAAGTTCATTCACATGTGCTACCGCACTTTCATTCTTAGTCCCACAAAAAGGTTCTTTCTCAACAATAGCTATGTAAGATAGATTGAGAGAGAAATCATAATCTTCATCTATAATGTTTATGGGGGAAGCAGCAAACTTAGCAATAGGAGACAATTTGGGTCTAATAGTACGCCTCTCAAGGAGACTCTTAGCAGTGCTCCTATCATGGGTGTTTTACATTCTTTAATAAATTCATCCGTCATCTCAACATAACCATCTTCAATATCATAACTTTCACTAGACTCAGGTGAACTAACAGGTGTAGTAGTGTCTTCATTAGGAGTTTCAGTATTTCCAGCTATAGTTCTAGCAATCGTAGCGTCTAGGAAAGGACCTAATGAACCACTCTTATCAAGCACAATAGAAGTAGCATCATAAGCATTAGAAGTTTCAGATTCAGCAGTAGTAGCAGTGTGTGTAGCATGTGTATGTGGTGGTGTAACGAGCTTACTCATAACAGATGGTGAATCAAGAGCAACAGAGGTGTTCAGAACCGTACCTGTTCTTGTAGTGGATGGTAAAATAGGAACCTTGCCATCACGAGACTTACCCACGATGGATGGATAGCAGCGAACAATAGAGAATCCAAGTGAACTTGATAAATAAAGCTATGGTCCCCGACAACGGCGCCAGAAAATAGTCTTGATGACCCACAAGTATAGGGGGTGTATCGCAGTATTTTCGAGGGAAGTGAAACCCAATTTATTGATTCGACACAAGGGGAGCCAAAGAATATTTATAAGCCTTAACAACTGAGTTGTCAATTCAGCTGCACCTAGAAACAATCTTGCTCACAACAGTTTATCAGTAGCAACAGTTTTGTAGTAGGAATAACAAAGTAGCAGCAGTAGTAAAGTAAAGACAATAGTAACAATAGCAGTAAACAGTGGGATTCGAGTGCGGTAGGCATAGGGATGGATGGACGGGCGTTGCATGGACAAGACAATTCACATAGCAATCAGAACATAGGGCAATTGCAGATAAATAAGATAAAGCATCCAAGTACTAGATAATCCTAGGCATGTGTTCCATATATAGTCATACGTGCTCGCAGTGAGAACTTGCACTACATCTTCTGTCCTACCAGTCCGTTTGCAGCGGGGCCTCAAGGGAACTACTTGCAATTAAGGTGCTCCTTTTAATAGAGCACCAGAGCAAAGCATTAACACTCCGTGAACACATGTGACCCTCACATCAAAGCCATTCCCTCTAGTTATCCCGATTTCTGTCACTTCGAGGCCTTTGGTTCCGGACAACAACGTGTGTATACAACTTGTAGATACGACCATAAACAATACTATCATAATGAATCAATAACATGTTCAGATCTGAAATCATGGCACTCGGGCCCTAGTGACAAGCATTAAGCATAACAAGTCGCAACAAAGTCATAAAGCACTAATAAAAGATACTAGGCACCATGCCCTAACAATCTGATGCCATTACATGAATGATCTCATCCAATCCCTACCATCCCCATAACCTACAGCGGGGGATTACTCACTCATAGATGGGGGAAACATGGATGGTTGATGGAGAAGCGATGGTGATGATGGTGGCGATGAGCTCCTCCAATTCCCCGTCCCGGTAGGGTGCCAGAACAGAGTTTCTGGTGCTGTTTCGTGGAATCTGGTGGTGGCGGCGGAGCGGAACTCCTTCTGGAAAAACGTCGAACCCCCTGAGTTTTTAGGTCAGAAGGAAACTTATAGGCGAAGAGGGAGACCGAGGGGGAGTCTAGGGCGGCCAGACCACCCCTGGCGTGGTCTGGGCTTACCCGCGCGGCCAGGTGGTGTGGCCTGGCCCCAGCCCCCCTCCGTCTCGTATTCTGGCTCCTGGAGTCTTCTGGTGAAATAGGATTTTTGGCACATTTTCCGGGATTTTTCCTGATAGCTGATTTTCTACACAAAAAGTAGACACCAGGGCAATTCTACTGAAAAAAGCGTCAGTCCGCGTTAGTTGCATCCAAATCACACAAGTTTAGAAGAGAAACAATAGCAAAAGTGTTCGGGAAAGTAGATACGTTTTGGACGTATTAATGATGAGCCTGAAGTCACCGGTCCCTTTCCGCCCGCTTGGAGCAATGCATCATGGGAACCCGAGTCTTCTCCTCCGTATGTTGGTGGGTGGGGCATGTATTTTGTCTACTTTGTCCCTTTTTGGCATCTTGATGCAAAAGTGGGAGAAAGTTTTCCTCAACTATGCTACAGTATTTGCATGGGTTGTGTCATGATATCGTTCTTTCTTTGATCCTTTTATGCTCATGAACACTTTTCTCTCTTTATGTATGCTTGTGGACCGCCATTATTTGTATGTATGTGAACCTCCATTATGCGTGCCATTATGTGATTCAGACTATGTATTGTGATATTTATGTGATGTTCTAGTGGTTAGTTATACTGGGTGGAGCTATCTCATTTCACCATATATTTTCTCTCCACATGGTTGTTGGTGCAAAGGTATGACTATCTCCCTTACATTTATTTCCTTGCATTTATGTTGTTCTTGTAATGTTAAGGGGGAGTTCTCTGGTATGTGTGCTTGTTGCATTCAATAAGCAATCTTTCATCTCTTGCACACATCTAGGGGAGCTACTCTTACTTTACAAAAAGGCTGTTCCGTTTTGCTCTTTATTTTTGCAAATCTTATGGGGTCACCATCAAACACCAAAAAGAAGGAGACTGAAAGGATATTGATTTCTCTTTGTATTTTGGTGTTGATGATAACTTCAATTGTGGTTTAACCGTGTGCCTAAGTTGCAGGTTTTTCCTACGGGCAGTTTGGTGTGTGGACTCACCTCTTGAAGGATCATGAAGACGACGTCTCTTATTTGCACTTTCTCTTTCTTTATGTTTTAGGGGACCGTACTATCAAGAGGGGGTCCACCTAGGAAGGTTGTGGTAAATCACGCTTTGATGCATAGACCATTCTTGCACATCCACAACCCTCCTAATTTTCAACGAGATGGTGATCTTCTGAGGTGGATGAGCTTTTCTTTCCTGACCGGAAGTACCTGCCAAGCGTCGATAGTTCCGCTCGTAGTTTTCTACAGGGCTGGCCTGGCAGTAGTTCTAGCTCAAGTTCTGGTGGGTGTTCCCCTCAGTTTCAGAGATTCTCTATTTGAGAGTGTATTATTTGATGGAAATAACACCAGAAGTTGACCGGTAGTACCGGTCAGAAGGTTCGGTCATCCTCTGACTTGAACTTCCAGCCAACACTACCTGGACAACTCTCTTGAGAGGTACTACCGCTGGGCACCGGTAGTTCCGATTATGAACCTCACGGCCCTGTACTTCTGGTGCTAGTTCCGATCCAAATTCCGCCAGGCATCGAATTCGATTCAGTATACTTATGTCTCGAAGTGTCATATTTGTCAGAATTTCGACCAGAACTTCTGCCGATAGTACCGGTCAGGAAGTCTTGCTTGCTGAGATGGCTTTTATGACCATTCCGGGGAGCTGCTCTAGACCGTTGGAGGTTGCTCACCAGAAGTACCGGTCCCCCACTAGTAGTACCGGTGGTGTCGCGGGGACATAAATTGGTTCAGTTTGAAGGGGCCTATTTAAGGCACCCTTCTTCCTCCTCTCATGTTATCTCTTTGTTTTCTCTCACCTCCACTAATACAAGAGCTTCATATGCCTAGATATCTCTTCCTAGCCACTCAAATCGCTTGATATTTTGAGGAGTGGGAGAGTTCACCTAGATCTACACTTCCACTAGAGGAATCATGATTTCCCCCACCCATCCTTAGTGGATCATGTTACTCTTGGGTTCTTGGAACCCTAGACGGTGTAGGGCATTCTCGGAGCTGGGGAAACTGTTGTGAAGCTTCGTGGTTTTGTTGAGGGCCTCCAATTGAGTTGTGGAGTCTCCCCTCAACCTTGTTGTAAAGGTTTCAGTTGGCGCCTTCAAGGTCACCGGTCAGTGGACTGTGAGCCTGCCTTTGTGGTGGTGCTCAACTGAGAAGAAGGTGAGGCCTTTGTGGCGCTCGAGTGACCTTGTGTATCCTCGACACCTCTCCAACATAGATGCAGCTTCCTTGGAAGTGAACTACGTGAATTACATAGCTGTGTCCCCTTGCCGGTTTATCCGTTCCGCTCCTTTACTATTTGCATTTACCGTCTTGTTTACATGTTGTATCTTTTGCCATATAGGTTGCTCATCTAGTTGCATCTCTATAGAACATAATTTTGTGCAAAGCCAAAAATTGTAAGAAAATCTTAAAAATTGGTAGTCTCCTATTCACCCCCCTCTAGTCGACCACAGTTGGACCTTTCAACAACCCCGCAACCACGTTGTCAAGGCGGACACATTCACACCTAAAACGATGTTTAGAAACACTCTACTCTATAGGTTACTAGAATGGCAATGAATAAGTGAGGATTAAAGTAACAAGCAACAAAGTAAATAACAAAAGTAAACTAAAGCAAGAGAGTGTCTATGAAGTGTTGTGTGATATGATTGAGGGGTTCTAAGGAGTGTAGGATTCACCACTAGTATGGGAGAATTATGAATGATTAGTATAACCTAATTCTTATGTCATTATATGTGTGGAGAGAGCTCCATAATAAGATGTTCACTACAAGGCTCGTAGGTAGTCACTTTGTTGAGCCAGGAATGAGGTCATCTCTAAATAACCACCACGATGTATGAGAGCAGTCACCCATACAGACCACCGCAATTAAGGGTCACCCCATGGATATGTTAATTAGCTTAGTGAATCTCCCTTTATTCCTCCTTTGATCGTGCGGGTTGCTAGCCGGTACTTCTAGTCACAATAGCTCCGGGCACACTTCCAAACACGTCTAAAGGATTTTACCCTTTTCCTTAGGCCTGAAGGCAAATTATATGTGATCGACTACATATACCATCTAAAGAGAGAGATCAAACACACATCATAGATCAATAGATCATGGACACAAGTAATAGATCATCTTTATTTTAATGCATAATAATACTTGGGTTTTACCATCTCTCTCCAAGAACAAGGAAACTACTCATACATGAAGGGGATCAAGATCATGGCAATAGTATGGATGAAATATGAAGGTACAATTGAATACAAGTGCAAATCCATAATAGAGATTGGATCACAACAAAGTAAACAAAGGGGATCAAAGTTGGAGACGTTGTTGATGAAGATGGTGATGAAGATCGACGTGTAGCCCTTCAAGATGTAAGCCTCCTATTCTTATTGATTGGTTTGGTGGTGTAGATCTTGTGGGCGACAGCTATGGAGGCGGCGGAGCAGCAGGGCTCCGTCCCTATGGCGTGTGTGGACTCTCTCCCTTTCTAGGGTTTTCCCCTCTTTAAATAGGCATCTCGAGGTCACTTTCGTGAACCGACGGAGCTAGGGGCTAAATATGCCCATTGGGCCTCCACAAATATTTCGTGAAACAAAGCCGTTAGAGGGTGGTACGACTGTACGGTACAGGCAGGCTCCGCCCATACCAGTAGTCGTTACGCCCTCAGTACTTTGTAGTGTTTTGGTCACCATTTCTTCATACAGACTCTGATTGAGGTGTTCTTTGCCTCGTTGGATTCGTATGGACAAGGGATACAAAAACATGGCATTAGATCTTCATTTGGAGTTGATGGGAAATCCACTTTTCCTCCCCTAAAATGGTTAAGTCTGGTGCCTACAACTCCTCCATATTCAATCCTCTTGGATCCTTTTATCCATGATTGTTCATAGCACCTACACACAAGTCAAAGACAATAAAAAGGTAATAAAATCCTACTAAACTACTAATTGTGCAAAGTCCATGTGAAAATGAATGAGAACTAGTAATCATACATAATAGGCATAGTTGTAGCTAGATGTAGCATGTAATGAGTGACAATATGAATAATTTGTATACTTAAATATGCTTCAATTTTGGACTCATCAAGCGACATGGAATTCCAAGTGCGGAACTTGGAGATTCCTTCGTGGTAGATGCACTCAGCGTTCGTGCGGGCGCGGATGCGGTCCTACCCTTCATGCACCTTCTTCTGCTATGCAAGAAGGGTTGGCGGTGTGCTCAGTGTTGGTGTTGTTGGGCCACGTAGAGATAAACAAAACGTTTTCCCTACGCGGTGATCCCAAGATCCAGCTCAGGTAGAAGGCCACGAGGATTACCACTAGACGCGCAGTTGCGGAATTGATGAAGCACGTCGCTTGATGCAGTGCAGTCCTCGCGATCCGTTCCGGTTCCACGATCCACGATCCGTACTTTCTTCATGATCGTCGAACTGCTGAACGTACAGCACCTCTGCCGGTATCCACACGTACGAGGAGGAGCACCGGTGATGGACTGCTAGGTCCGATACGGCGGCGACAGGACGGACTGGGGCTAGGGTTTCCAACACATGGAGTGACCTAACCTTGTGCTCTAAGCACCTGTGCCCCAGCTTATATAGGGAGTGAAAGTGGGCTCCACTCACTTGTGGCCCATTCACTAAAAGGCCTATATTAGCCACTGGAAGTCTCACTTGCTGACTAAGTCCATGTCTCTATTTGGGTCCAACCCGAATAGGTTTCCTGTTTGGGTCTAACCCAAACTTGCTCCCGCTCTTAAGTGTGTGACCCGACAGGCTCATGGTAACCCAGACACGATTTCGAGTCTCACTCGTGATCGATCAGTTGGTAGCAGCTCCTAGCAGAACGTGCCAACTCCCAAGTGACGACATACCTTCCAATGTGACTTTCGTCTAAGTCCCTTTTGCCTCACGATATACCTTGTCGGACTATAGGCGAATGATCGTCATCCCTTAAATAGTCCGACTCTCTTTCTCGGTCCGAGATAAGTGATTCATCCGACTAACTCTTAGTCGGCTGCCTCGGTTAACACTTAACCGTGACGCGCATGGCCATGCTTTCCGAATCATATCTTCCGAGAGGGCCCAGAGAATATCTCTCCAGATGGAGGGGCAAAATCCCGTCTTGGTTATTCACATCACGCAGCTTGATTCTCAGTCGACCCGAACTCCGCCTTTATAACTGCCTAGTGACGGAACAGTGTTTGACAGAACCTAAGTCGGAGATCCTCAACTCGGATTGTGCAATAACCTCAGGTCTAAGGATTACATTGATTGAGACATGCAAATGACGACTTGTTCGTTGCATCTCAATATGGGTCAGTCCGACTCGCTAAACTCTTTAGCTGAATCCGTGTAAGTCGGAATAGCATCTCCATGCCCATGACAAGTGGAACCTAGTCATCTGCCGACTTTCACATTGGTCTAAGTTGTGTGTCCGGCACAACCTCAATGACCAATGACAATTAGTATGAACAACATGAATATGTAGTTCCACAATCAAATCACATATTCGATGATACATATCAGCAGTTCATACATGGACCATAACCTTATGAATACACAGGAATATCATCATACATGATTGCCTCTAGGGCATATTCCCAACAGTCTCCCACTTGCACTAGAGTCAATCTTCTGACATCACATGTCCAGGCATCTGATGCCCATTGCTCTCAGGTGCGCCTCATGCTTCGGCTGTGGAAGTGGTTTTGTTAACGGATCCACAATGTTTGCATCCGTGTGTACCTTGCATAACTTGATATCACCTTGATCCACGAACTGGCGAATAAGGTGGTACCGCATGACTATATGTTTGTTCTTCTGGTGTTGTCTCGGTTCCTTGGCTTGTGCAATAGCACCATTGTTGTCACAATACATGTTTAACGGATTGGACGAGCCCTGAACCACACCAAGATCCATGAGGAAATTCCTCATCCAAACGACTTCTTTTGCTGCCTCCGAGGCAGCAATATACTCAGCCTCTGTCGTAGACACATACACCGTTTCTTGCTTGGAACTTTTCCAGCTCACAGCCCCTCCGTTTATCACAAACGCATATCCAGATTGCGAACGAGAATCATCTGAGTTAGTGAGATAACTCGCATCCGTGTAACCCTTTACACTGAGTTCATCCTCACCTCCATAAACCAGGAACATATCCTTAGTCCTTCTCAAGTACTTGAGGATATTTTTAGCCGCTGCCTAGTGGATTTCTCCAGGGTCAGCCTGGTACCTGCTCACAACACTTAGAGCATAGGAAACATCCGGCCTAGTTCAAATCATAGCGTATATGATGGATCCGATTGCAGAAGCATACGAAATCACACTCATCCGACTTTGCTCATCAGTTGTCGAAGGACACTGAGTCTTGCTAAGTTTTATGCCATGGGACATCGGTAAGAACCCCTTCTTAGACGATTCCATGTTGAACTTCTTCAACACTTTGTCCAAATATGTACTCTGACTCAATCCAATGAGCCTCTTTGATCTATCTCTATAGATCCGGATTCCTAGTATGTAAGTCGCCTCACCCAAGTCTTTTATCGAAAAACTCTTTTCCAATGATTCCTTGGTCTCTTGCAACATCTGGACATCATTTCGAATCAATAATATGTCATCCACATACAAGATCAGAAAGTTTACTTTGCTCCCACTAAACTTCTTGTATAAACAAGAATCATGATCGCTCTTGATGAAGCCAAACGATTTGACTACCTCATCAAAGCGAATGTTCCAACTCCGAGATGCTTGCTTCAACCCATAAATGGATTTCCGAAGCTTGCATACCTTGTCAGCATTAGCCGGATCAACAAAACCCTCGGGTTGTATCATATACACGTCCTCGGTTAAATTTCCATTAAGGAAAGCCGTCTTGACATCCATTTGCCATATCTCATAGTCGAAATAGGCTGCTATAGCTAACATGATCCGAACTGATTTAAGCATCACTACAGGAGAGAAAGTCTCATCGTAGTCAACTCCTTGAACTCGTCGGAACCCCTTCGTGACAAGCCATGCTTTATAGATAGAAACATTTCCATCCATATCAGTTTTCTTCTTAAAGACCCATTTGCACTCAACGGGTCTTGCACCGTCTGGCAGATCAACCAAGTTCCAAACTTGATTTTCATCCATGGACTTTAATTCGGATCTCATGGCTCCAAGCCATGACTCGGAATCAGAACCCACCATCGCTTCCGAATAAGTTGTCGGCTCATCACTGTCCAACAGCATCACATCACGAACACTTCGCAATCTAGCCGATCTTCGCAATGTCGATGCAGTTTCCTACTCAGGTACCACGTCTGTCTCAACCTCTAAGGCTTTTTCCGACTCGCTGCTAGCCGACATCTCTCGAATTTCTTCGAGATGCACCGTACTCCCACTGACTCCTCGACTGAGAAACTCTTTCTCAAGGAAGACACTGTTTCGAGCGATAAACACTTTGCCCTCTTCTCGATTGTAGAAGTAGTAACCCAAGGTTTCCCTCGGATACCCCATGAAAATAAACTTATCCGACTTAGCTGTAAGCTTGTCCGACTGAAGTCGCTTGACAAAAGCTTCACAACCCCAAATCTTAAGAAAAGACAAACTCGGCTTCTTGCCAGTCCACATCTCATGCGGTGTCTTCTCTACCGACTTTGATGGTACTCTGTTTAGTGTGAACGCTGCAGTTTCTAGACAATAACCCCAAAATGATAAAGGCAGATCTGTCTGACTCATCATTGATCGTACCATGTCCAACAAGGTCTGATTCCTCCTTTCCGACACATCGTTTCTCTGCGGCGTTCCTGGAGTAGTGAGCTAGGGAACTATTCCACAACTCTTTAGATGGTCATCAAACTCATGGCTCATGTACTCGCCTCCTCGTTCCGACCGAAGAAACTTTATTTTCTTGCCAAGTTGATTTTGTACCTCATTCTAGAATTCCTTGAACTTTTTAAAGGCTTCCGACTTATGTTTCATCAAGTAGATATATCCATATCTCAAATCATCAGTGAAGGTAATGAAGTACTCATAACCACCTCTGGTTGTCGTGCTCATCGGGCCACATACATCACTATGTACTAGTCCCAATAAGTCGGACGCCCTTTCACAACTCTTTGCAAAAGGTGTCTTGGTCATCTTGCCAAGAAGATAGGATTCACATGTCTCGAACGACTCCAAGTCGAACGAAGTTAGGAGTCCATCATCATGGAGCTTCTTCATGCGTTTCCAAATTATATGACCAAGCCGACAATGCCAAAAGTAAGTCATATTCAGATCATTTGGTTTTAACCTTTTCACATTTATGTTATAGACAAATTCACTATCAAGATTCAAAATAAACAACCCGTCCCGGACGGGCGCAAAGCCATGAAACATATCATTCAAATATAAAGAACAACCATTATTCTTGATATTTGACTCATAGCCCTGTCTCATCAAACATGAGTCAGAAATGATGTTTCGACTAAGCACTGGAACATAATAACAATTATTTAGCTCCATTAAGAATCTAGAAGGTAAATGAAGTTGCATTGTGCCGACTTTCAACGCAGCGACTCTCGCTTTGTTTCCAACTCTAATGTCAACCTCGCCTCTTGCAACGCTCCTAGTTCTTACTAGTCCCTGCAACGAGTTGCAGATGTGAATGACTGATCCGGTATCATATACCCAAGAACTACCAGGTGCATCAGCAAGATAAATGTCTATAACATTGCAAACAAGCGTACCTGAGCCGAAAGTCACACCTCCGCTCTTGGCTTTATCAGCCAGATACTTGCTGCAATTCCTCTTCCAGTGGCCATCCGACTTGTAGTAGAAGCAAGTGGATCCGGCTGTAGGAGATGGCTTAGTCCTTGGGGAAGCTCTTTGGACTGGGTCCTCCGCCTTACCTCCTGACTTTGCCTTCTTCTTCT
This sequence comes from Avena eriantha, assembly GCA_910589775.1. Classification (NCBI taxonomy): domain Eukaryota; kingdom Viridiplantae; phylum Streptophyta; class Magnoliopsida; order Poales; family Poaceae; genus Avena; species Avena eriantha. The sequence goes on from OU342742.1 coordinate 260,381,681, forward strand.
TAGTCCAAGAACTCTTCTTGAACTTAGCCTTGTTTTGTACCATCAACACTTGATTGGCACCTTTATTGAGATCCGCCTCAGCCTGCTTGAGCATCCCATGTAATTCAGTGAGCTTCTTATCCATACCATGCATGTGGTAGTTCGATATGAACTAGCCATACGCACTAGGAAGAGAGTTCAGAATTATGTCCGTAGCAAACTCTTCGCTAATGGGGTAGCCAAGCCTTTCCAGAGACTACACATAACCAACCATCTTGATCACATGCGGACTCAGTGGATCGCCATCCTTAAGCTTGCAGCTCAACAAATCCCGAGAGACTTGATACCTCTCAGTCTTTGCCTGAGCTTGGAACATACTTTTGAGGCTTTCGATCATATCGTAGGCCTCAACATTCTCGAACTGCTGCTGCAAGTCCGGTTCCATGTGAGCAAGCATAAGACAGCTAATCTCTGTGGATTCATCACAAATCCAACGGTAGGCATTGGTGGCTGCGACAGTCGCATTCTCATCCGGCTTAGCTGGAAGTGGGTTGTCAAGGACACGATCCCTTTTTTATTGTTTGAGAACAATTCTCAGATTACGATACCAGTTGGTGAAATTAGTTCCATTCAGCTTATCTTTCTCTAAGATGGTTCTCAAAGCAAAACTGGAAATCTGAGGAAGACTGCTAGGTGCCATTGATCTACAACAGAAAATATGCAAAACAATTAAGACATGTATCCATAAAGAGCAAGCATATTAAACACTTTAATATTTATGCTCCGACTAGAACCAACACCCCTCCGATGGTTACTTAGTGATTTAGGACCCTAAATAAGAAAGTCGACTAGTGAGCTTTAGCATCACCGCTAGCCGTCAAGTGATCTAGGTAGACAACTCATTGTCAATCGTATCTCATACGACTCCTGTTGGATGGGTGGCATCACATGCCCCGGCTCCCATCCGACTTTTCCCCAAGTCCCACAACCGTTGTGATAGACCTATCTAGATTACCAAGTGCTTCCGCTATAAGAGTCCGACTTGAACCCACCTAGTCGGAAAGAATTGATAGCACCTCAATTTTATGAGCCCACTACCAAAAATGTCCGACTTGTGATGGTGCGGCACTGGCAAGGAAACCGACTAGACCTTCTTTGAGGGATTATATTCTACCAACTATCTAATAGAGGTAAAATAGAGACATAACAATAACACAAAATAAAAGCAATTATAACGTGAAATGGTATGGCTCTCTTCATGGCGATCTCCATCTCCATAAAGCCTGTAATCCGACTCGTGTCAACTCTTGTCACGTGCCATATTACACCATGTAGCCGACATGTACAACGACTTTGCATGCCTTCCGGATTCTCCAAACAGCCACACTAGCTTGTAATGCAAATTACACAGAGAATCCGACACACATGCCATTATACAATAAGTGGACAGCACCTAGGCTCCAGCCGGCTGACAAAAAACCGTGATACGCAGATCACGTATGGATTACACACATCACATGCACATAAGCCATACCATTCACAACATCATCCTGCAAAAACAAGTTATGCATAGATACGATATCTACCGGTGTTGTGAAACTCGTAACGACATCTAAGGCGCTACAACAGGGCGAAGCCGGCGGTCCAGCTAGCCGGATAGCGGGCGGGGATCGAAGGGGCAGCGCCCGACGATTTTTCCAAAAACGCAGATCTCATCTGCATTCCGGACATGGATTTCTTCATCGGATAAAAAAATTTTACCCAAATCCAATCCGGACTCCGATTCGATCAAACCCTTTGATCTTCGATCACCGCATCCGGGTTTACGTGTCACAATCTACCCTGATGGCGGAAACCGACCAGTAGAGGTATGTCGTTCCACGACCTTAGTAATTAGATCACGGAAGCCAGATCATCCATTCCCCGAGTATAGTTGATCTAATCAACTTTGTACAAAACCGATTTATCTCATAGATCGACCACCAAAACTGCAATTAGATCCAATCTAACGCCAACCGCGTATCACATATGCGCGATCTCGAGCCTAAAACCAGAAGCTAGCGCTCTGATACCATTGTTGGGCCACGTAAAGAGAAACAAAACGTTTTCCCTATCGGTGATCCCAAGATCCAGCTTAGGTAGAAGGCCACGAGGATTACCACTAGACGCGCAGTTGCGGAATTGATGAAGCACGTCGCTTGATGCAGTGCGGTCCTCGCGATCCGTTCCACTTCCACGATCCACGATCCGTACTTTCTTCACGATCGTCAAAGTGCTAAACGTACATCACCTCCGCCGGTATCCACACGTACGAGGAGGAACACCGGCGATGGACTGCTAGGTCCGGTACGGCGGCGACATGACGGACTGGGGCTAGGGTTTCCAACACATGGAGTGACCTAACCTTGTGCTCTCAGCACATGCGCCCCAGCTTATATAGGGAGTGAAAGTGGGCTCCACTCACTTGTGGCCCATTCACTAAAAGGCCTATATTAGCCACTGGAAGTCTCACTTACTGACTAAGTCCATGTCTCTATTTGGGTCCAACCCAAATAGGTTTCCTGTTTGGGTCTAACCCAAACTTGCTCCCGCTCTTAAGTGTGTGACCCGACATGCTCATGGTAACCCGGACACGATTCCGAGTCTCACTCGTGATCGATCAGTTGGTAGCGGCTCCTAGCAGAACGTGCCAACTCCCAAGTACCAATAGGTCACGACGACATACCTTCCAATATGACTTTTGTCTGATTCCCTTTTGCCTCAAGATATACCTTGTCGGACTATAGGCGAATGATCGTCATCCCTTAAATAGTCCGACTCTCTTTCTCGATCTGAGATAAGTGATTCATCCGACTAACTCTTAGTCGGCTGCCTCGGTTAACACTTAACCGTGACGTGCATGGCCATGCTTTCCGAATCATATCTTCCGAGAGGGCCCAGAGAATATCTCTCCAGATGGAGGGGCAAAATCCCGTCTTGGTTATTCACATCACGCAGCTTGATTCTCAGTCGACCCGAACTCCGCCTTTATAACTGCCTAGTGACGGAACAGCGTTTGACAAAACCTAAGTCGGAGATCCTCAACTCGGATTGTGCAATAACCTCAGGTCTAAGGATTACATTGATTGAGACATGCAAATGACGACTTGTTCGTTGCATCTCAATATGGGTCAGTCCGACTCGCTAAACTCTTTAGCCGAATCCGTGTAAGTCGGGATAGCATCTCCATGCCCATGACAAGTGGAACCTAGTCATCTGCCGACTTTCACATTGGTCTAAGTTGTGTGTCCGGCACAACCTCAATGACCAAGGACAATTAGTATGAACAACATGAATATGTAGTTCCACAATCAAATCACATATTCGATGATACATATCAGCAGTTCATACATGGACCATAACCTTATGAATACATAGGAATATCATCATACATGATTGCCTCTAGGGCATATTCGCAACAGGTGTTGGCCATGTAGACCTCAACGGGTGACGGTGTTCCTGTAAAGGGTGGTTCCACCGTGTCGCCCTCCGACTCGTAGTCAAGAAGGGGGAGCACTGAGTCATTTTCTGATCCCTCTGACTAGGATGTTAGCATGATTAACCCGATGTCATAGATCGGGCGGTGCGAGTCTGTGTCGTCGCCGAGATCTGAGTCACTCGAACCGATGTGGAAGTCGATGCATATGGTGTTATCGGGTGAGGGGATCGTGGAGCTAGGGCTTCTGATGCTCTCCACTACTTCCATGGCACCGAATGGCACCATGATGGAGCGTGTGATTGGTGATGGCATCGGGTGGAAGCCGTCTTCAAGGATGTGCATGAAGGGCCCGATGGAGATCATTCGGCCCATCGCGATGTGTTGAGCAATTGATGACGTAGATCCCGCCGGGAAGATAACACCTGTGTCCCTCGCCCTAAGGTGGTCGCCAACTGTCAGGGAAATGAACCGATGGATGCCACATGAGGTGGCTTATAGACCGGGGAAGAGTGGTAAGCCATAGGTTCTCTCGGATTAGGATTGTCAAATGCAGGTTTTACCCAGGTTCAACCCCTCACTCTAGAGGTAAATACCTACTCCCGCTTGACTGTATTATGAGTGTGATATTACAACGGTGTCAGTGTCGATATGGTGATTCAGGCGAATGAGGGTGCTTGAGAGCATACTTTCTAGGGCACCCGACATGGGTTCATATAGTGTAACATCCCAGGATTAGCACCTAGAAATAGACAAGACTCATGTTTGTGCATTGCATTCATGCATAAGAAAATCCGGGGAATTTTCGCGCAAAAATGAAGAAGCTATAGAGGTATCGAGACCTCTCTTGCTATGATGAAAACATCCGGGCAAGTGCGACAGATTTGGACATGACCTCTATTGTATCTTTGTGTTTGAGGGGAATCATTTCAAATCTGAAGATTCAAATGATATATTTGAATGCAAAAGGTAATTGAAATTGATTTATAAATGAAGAAATGAATTACAATAATAATAAGAATTGAATTTTTATTAATAAGGAATATATAAACATTTAATAGATTCAAATAACAAAAAGAAGGAACTCTAACTTTATTACAATAATATTTAATCATACCATAAATGAGAAAATAAAATGAAATAAAACTAGGAGTTAAGAATGATAATGTTTTTTTACAAACAAATAAGAATATTATTTTACAACTCTCAATTGATGAGATCATATTACAAGAATAAGAATCAAATATACATACAATTCTTACTCATATAAGTATTTTACAACATCTACTGAACACTAAAATGAGTAAAGAAGATAACATGAGGTTACAAAGTAATAAAAGAAATCCTAAACCAAATCTTCCTTCCTAATTCTTTTCCCCTGCAAAATAAAAACAATATATATGAGTGGTATTCGACAATAGAAATCGGGAAGAATATAGGACAACAATTACATGATCTAGGAAATCATGTCTCAACCATTTATTTGATCGTATTATCCAGGGATTACTTAGAGAAACCATAGTAGCTTGAGTAAGGAATTGATCAGGTTCTTAAAGTAAACACTAATATACCTTTAGAAAATAAAAATAATAATAACAAGCCAATCAAGTAAACAATCTAGGATAATTTCACACTAGTATCTAAGTCGTTACTTAATTAATATTAAAGCCACACTATTCAGCCACCATTAAAGTCACTTGTATTAGTCATCAAATTAAATTAATAAAACCAACAAGTATATCTGTAAACAAAAAATAGTCCCAAACATTGTTATTTAACTTTGAAGCAACAAAAGAAAAGTAGTAGAGCTAGTAGGATAAGAGCAAGAACCCAGTTGTGGCTTGCACTTGCAGGAGGAAACGAGGTACTTGGGGACAAGCACCATCTTAGGCCCACATGCAAGCAACACACTCATCACATGCAATGGTGTGTTGTCACCTCCACAACATAGCAGCTAGCAGTATAAAAGAAAACCAGTAGATAGCCGCACCACACTTCTCTCCCAACAACAACATCACACCAGCAGTCATCTAGCAGCTAGCTACAAGATCTACCATCAATACCACCATTGTTCTTTCAGCAAGAACATGCAAGAACCGTCAGAGATATCAAGAACCTATCTTAATCACCAAGAACTACAACTAGATTTTAGGAAAAAAATCAAGAAGCTAGGAGAATAAGGCTATCCACAAGAAACATGATATTCAGAAGCTAGAAGCACAACTTATAAAATAAGAAGCTGTAGATTCCACCAAGATAGGATTCTAGGAAGATAGGAGAGAAGAGTACCATGGAAAGGGAAGAACTCATCTAAAGGAAGCAAGGTATTAAGCCTTAGATCTGAAATCTTCATTAGTAAGGATATATATATGCATAGGAGCTGTGCTTTATCAGTTCTAGCGGGGAGGATAAGTGGGGAGTGCTATGGAACTCAATAGAGTTTCTAGGAAGCAACTAATCCATCCAAAAATCTATCTTTAGATCACACACGTACCTGACCATTACTAGGGAGTTCCTTAATAAAACATACCCAAGATCCAGGATCGTATCCCATACATCTGGATGGTCAAATAATTCTCAAGAATATCAAATTACATAACCATGAATCATTTACAGCAAGTACAACAGTAATATTTCATCTACTTGCATGCTTTTGATCGAGCAATTGATCTAGCATGGCTCCACTATACTAATAAATTGTTATAACATGTACTTCTACATTTAGCACCTCACATATACGTTATATGAGATATTGGTGTGGAATAGATGCACCTTAGAATAGTTACCAGCATTTAAACGAATGCCATATGCTTTGGGGTGCTTAAATCTTCTATGTTCACTCAAGCTTTTCACATACACTCTAGTTAAGTGAAAATCATTTATACTTTATCTATGATCAGTCCTACACCTAACATACACCTTGTTTGAATTATATAGATACCATGAAGTCACAAAGCATATGCATCATTTCAGTACAGAGAGTAAATGTTAAGAAAAATTAAATACCCATAGCAATCTGAATAGTAAAAAGATGATCATGTTATTAAAAGAAAGTGATATATACACAAGTAGGTTTGAACCAACTATGTACTTCATAATAAAATCATCTAGAATTAAGGAGAATCCATTACCAAATCAGATTTGCTCTAAAACCAGAATAACTACACTACAACCTAAACAAGTTATACTTTATTAGAATCAACTAAGAATTACACTAATAAGATCAATAGAACCTAGCTTTACAACAAACAATTCTTTATATGTGATGCATAACTTTTTAGTATGCTTGAGTATTTAATTGAACATAATTATGCTCTTGTTAGTGTTCTAGGAGCACATTATGTTCAAAACAACATGATGACCATCCAATTAGAACCTCCACACAATTGTTAAAACATCACAAGAAAGTTCAGCACATGTTCAAGGGTAGAACACCTAGCTCTAGCTCTAGAATAGCACTAATACTAATTAGGCCAATGTTCCATTCTTGTCTTCACCGCCCAGAAAATACTAGCACAACCTCATCATGATCTAGTTATATATAGTCACAACCAAATCACTTCCAAATTGATCAAAACCTACACCTAAATCCATATAGGGGAGTTCATCGGCTCAAAGATTGGTCACTGTAGGAACCATACCTGAACCATGGGGGTAGCCCATGCCGCAGCTGTTGTGGTGGGTGCAAAAGAAGGAAAGCAGCCACAGCCTACCACCTCACCAAGGTGAGGGAGGACACAGCCAAACCAGGGAGGTATCCACGCCATCGCTTAATTGGGGAGGCCAGGAGTGGCCGGGAACGGCGAGCTCAAGAAGGATCTCGAGGGGGTCGATGATGTGGCTTGGTCCTAGTAGAGGAGGTCGTGTATGTCGGGGAGAAGAGAAGCCAGGGGTGTGATGAGTGCATATTTGCATCATGTTTTATATTATTGTTTTGCATTATAGCGGTAGGATCTTGGTATTTTACGGCGTTCGCGCGCATGTTTTATGTCTATTTTCACCAGGACAAGGACATATGATGGATACAATCCTTGGAGCAGCTGTATTGGGGAGAAAAGGAGTCAAAAGCAACGTAAATCGCTTATTTGGGAAATATCAATAACACCAAAAGAAAACCCGAAGAGATCGAGGCATCCAGAGGGTTTAACGACCAACTATACGGCAGGAGTAAATTTCTGGCCATATAGTTCCCACTGTATAGTTGGCACCGCCACCGCCTCCTCAAATAGTTTCACCCCGTGCAACTAGATCGAGGAGACGACATGCAGAACACCCAGAAATCACCGAAACCTCACCTTCGGAAGGAATCTAGAGGGGGAACTTGCCCAAGGGATCCATCTTCACCCCACGCAGATTTGGGAGGCCAAGGCATCGATCTTCATCTTCATCAACCGCTACACCACCATCATATCCATCCATCCCATCTTCATCCTATCTAGACCTTGTTGTAATTTCCGTACTCGTTGTGGATTTATACAAGAACTATTCATTTACAATTGTTTCCATTACCATTGCCATGATGTTGATTGCCTCCATGTCTAAGTAGATCATTAGTTCTTGGGGAGATGGAGAAACCCTATCATATGATTGAGATAAGATAGAGATTATTATGTTATACATCATTATGTGTATGTGTTAATTATCTTCATCTTGATGTTGGGAGTTGTGCACCTCCTTAAATAATTGCCTCTTATATGGGGACACGATGAAGGGGATTACTTGTTAGTAGACAGAGGGATGATAGCACTTATTGTGACTATAAAGATGTTGACATTCTTTATGTACTAACTCGTGGAAACAAGGAGAACTCATAAATCCATGTCCATGCCACAGGAGAAATCCCTTAATAATAGGATAATATGATTGATGTTGTTTATCTATCAGCTATGGTTATGAAGGATGATGTGAGCAGTGGTTGCTGCCTATTTGTCCATATATGGAGCTCCTCCCACATACATACATATCTTGAGATTATATGTTATAATAATCTCGGTTGCTTGGTCTAAATTGCTAGCGGTGTATCCACCACTCCCTGAGAACGCATCTTTCCCTATTGTAGTTCCAAGCTCTTTTACACACTCAATTCTTACTTTATGCATTAAGTTTTACTTTACTTTAATTGCTTCATCCAATCAAAAACCCAAAAACAACTCTACTTTTCTTGCATCTCGAAATTATTCCTTAAGTACTTCGTTTAGTTTTAGTTAAAAGCATTTTAGTGTTTCGCCTACTGCTCCTTGTGGGATCGATATCTTTATTTCGAAACTAGCTACAAATGATCCTTGCACTTGCAGACATCAAGCTATTTTATGGCGCTATTGTCGAGGAGCTTAGCACTATAAGTCACTTTACTTTTAGTTATTTACTTTCGTTGTACTAATTTTTAATGTAAGTTGCAGGACCGCAACAATGGATAACACTCAGTATTTAATCCAGCTTGAGGCCGTAAGGAAAATGGGTTCGCCCATGGATGCTTTTATAACTTTCAATAAAAGCATAAATCCAGATGGAATTGAGATCCACCCTTTATTATTTGAACTACTACACTCTAAGAAATTTGCAGGAACCGATGAAGAGAGTCCATATGGACATTTGCAATTTTTTGAAGATGTTCTTTGTTCCTCTATATTCGACGACTGTAATCTTGATATCCTTAAACCCAGTTGTTTAGACAAACTCTCTCTAATAATGTTTGCGACTGGTATAGATCTTTTTGTGCAGAAGCACCAAGGACTTGGACGGAATTGACAACCAAGTTCCTGTCAAAATATTACTCAGAAAGCAAAGCTCACAGGATGAGAGGTATTATTATCAGTTTCAATAATAGCCCTGATGAGAGTTTGTATGAAGTGTATCTAAGGTACAAAAGATATCTAGGTAATTTCCCCATCATCATTTTTCTGATTGGTTAATCACTCACACTTTTTATGGAGGGCTTAATAATAAAAATAGAGCGAACCTAGACACTGCTTATAATGGTAGTTTTATATCTTATACCTATGATGAAGCCTGGAAATTAATAATGAAAATGAGGGAGACAATGGAGAATCTTAAAAATGAGGAGAACATTACGAATAGTTCTTCTGAATATGCTTGTGTTAACGATTTCCTTGCAGATGAAAGGACTTATGCAATGATTAAAAGTCTTGGTATTGATTCTTACTCAATAAAGAAAATTATTGAGAATTATGCAGGGCATTTACAGGTACCTACAGAATGGGAACCCCATAATACCCTTGAAGAAAAGAAGCGTGCAAGAGAAAGTGCGCTAATGGAAGAGTTATCCTCTGTACCTATTCAAGAGAATAGCAAGAAAAAGCAAAAAGAGGAAGAACAAATAAAGAGAAGGTTAAAGAAACCAAAAAAGAACCCCGAAGCTACCAATGTAAATAATGTTATATTGAAGGATCTTATGGAAGCACGAATAGTGGATAATAAAGTGGTTATGCTAGACTTTGAAACCTCAGAATTTCATCGAAGGTAAGGTACGAGGTAACAAAACTTCTAAACCTATGACTCCTATATATTGTGGAGAAACTTTCTTATACGGAATTTGTGAGCCAATTTCCACTATAAACATTATGCCTTCATCACTTTATGAGTAACTTTGCTACAATTTAAATAATCCAGATGTGGTACCAGAAGACACTACTATTAAATTGTCTAATAGAACTAATATCAAACCGGAAGGTGTTAACGGAAATAGTAATAGTTCATATGCCTCGAGATTCTTTTTGTCCTATTCTTTTAGACAGGCCTTTTGTTTCCATAACCAAAGAGCGAATTGATAACAAGAAGGAGACTAACTCATTGATGTTTGGAGAAGAGGAAATGATATTCGACTTCGCCAAACTAAAGAAGAGGCCATATGAAGTGGAAGATATCAAGGAAGAGAAAACGATTGCAGAGCTAGCCGCAATTCATTTTAGTACTCCACAAGATGAATTAGAGAGGAGCCTAATTAATTGGGAGGAAGCACCAGATCATTAGGAGAGAGAAGACATGGATGATTACCTTGATTCAGTTCTGGAAGCACAAAGTCCACATGACTATGAAGAACTGGTAAGAAAAGGAGATGAAGAACCTCTGCCAGTTGAATTAAAACAACTTCCAGATGATATGAGGTATGAGTTTTTAGATAATGAAAATAAATGTCCTATTATTATTAGTAAAAATCTATCAGAAAATGAAACAAATAAACTCATTTTGGTCTTGATTAAGCATCGTGAAGCATTTGGATATACTCTAAATGATATTAAAGGAATAGATCCATCTATTGTAACACATAAGATTACCATACTTGATGATGCTGAACCTGTAGTTGACACACAAAGAAGGCTTAATCCGAAAATGAAGGAAGTAGTAAGAAAAGAGGTTATACGCGTATTAGATGCTGGCATAATATATCCTATTTCTGACAGTATGTGGGTTAGCCCAACTTATTGCATACCAAGACAAGGGGTTTTGATGCTGCTATGAATGAGGATGGTGAGCTAGTTCCTGTAAAACCTATTGTTGGATATCGCGCGTGCATTGATTTTAGGAAACTAAACCGTGAGACATAGAAAAATCATAAACCTATACCATTTATGGATAAAATTTTAGAAAGACTTAGTAATAATTCTTATTTTTGTTTTCTCGATGGTTATTCTGGATATTCTCAAATTGCTATACAACCGGAAGATCAAGATAAAACAACTTTTACATGCCCTTATGGCACAGATGCTTATAGATTAATTCCGTTTGGCTTATGTAATGCAGCTGCGACTTTTCAAGAATGTGTTTTAAAAATCTTTGATGATCTTGTTGAGAAAACTATGGAAGTTCTAACAAATGATTTCGTTGTTTGTGGAACAACATTTGATAATTTCCTCTATAATTTAACCAAAGTTTTGCATACATGCAGGCAATCAAATTTGGTTTTGAATTGGGAACAATGCCATTTCATGGAGAGAGAAGGTAAAGTTTTTGGGCATAAGGTTTCGGAGAACGGTATAGAAATAGATAAAACTAATATAGATGCTATAGAAAATCTTCCAATACCTCAGGACATAAAAAACTAAAAAATGTTTCTGGGACATGCAGTTTTTTATAAGTGTTTTATAAAAGATTTTGCTAAAATAGCTATGCCTCTCACCAACCTTCTTGAGAAAGAAACTCCATTCTACTTAGATCATGACTGCATTGCAGCTTTTGATAACCATAAAAACAAATTAGTATTAGCACCCATCATAAAATCTCCAAAATGGGATGAACCTTTTGAAATCATGTGTGATGCTAGTGACTATGCTTTAGGGGTTGTGTTAGGACAGCAAGACAGAAAGAATTTAAATGTTATTTATTACGCTACTAGAACTCTTAATAAGATTTAGAAAAATTATGCTACTACAGAAAAAGAGTTCCTAGCTACAAATTTAGATCTTTAATTCTAAGGTAATAGTTCATACGGATCACCAAGCTTTACGCGACCTCCTTGTGAAAAAGGACGTGAAGCCCAGGTTGATTAGGTGGGTCTTATTACTACAAGAATATGATTTACAAATAGTAGATAGGAGGGGTAAGGATAATCTGGTAGTAGATCATTTCTCTAGGATGGAAGGAATAATTACTAACCCCATACCTATAAATGAGTCATTTCCAGGAGAATACTTAGCAAACATTGAAATCTCTGATCCTTGGTTTGCGGATTATGCTAATTATCTCGCGGTAAAATTTATACCCCCTGGTATGACAAGAAATAAAATGAATTTCTTTAATGATCTTAAATATTACTTTTGGGATGATCCGTATCTATATCGTCATGCACCTGATGGAATGATTTGGTAATGTGTTCCTAACCATGAAATGAATGCAATTTTGCAAGCTTGTCATGACAGCCCGTATGGAGGACATCATGCAGGCAAGCGAACTGCAGCAAAGGTACTTAAATCCGGATTCTATTGTCCCACCTTGCTCAAGGACGCACACATGTATGTTGAACACTGTGATGCTTGCCAAAGAAGGGGTAATATAGGTAGGAGACAAGAGATGGCAATAAATTATAATCTTATAATCAAACCCTTTGATGTATGGGGAATGGATTACAAGGGACCTTTTATAGAAGCAAAAGGTTACACTCATATTCTTGTTGCTATCGATTATGTTACTAAATGGGTTGAAGCTATTCCAACAAGCCATGAGCTATGCCTCTCACCAACCTTCTTGAGAAAGAAACTCCATTCTACTTAGATCATGACTGCATTGCAGCTTTTGATAACCTTAAAAACAAATTAGTTTTAGCACCCATCATAAAATCTCCAAAATGGGATGAACCTTTTGAAATCATGTGTGGTGCTAGTGACTATGCTTTAGGGGCTGTGTTAGCACAGCAAGACAGAAAGAATTTAAATGTTATTTATTACACTACTAGAACTCTTAATAAGATTCATAAAAATTATGCTACTACATAAAAAGAGTTCCTAGCTATAATTTTTGCTTGTGACAAATTTAGATCTTACATCATTAATTCTAAGGTAATAGTTCATACGGATCACCAAGCTTTACGCCACCTCCTTGCGAAAAAGGACGCGAAGCCCAGGTTGATTAGGTGGGTCTTATTACTACAAGAATATGATTTACAAAGAGTAGATAGGAGGGGTAAGGATAATCTGGTAGTAGATCATTTCTCTAGGATGGAGGGAATAATTACTAACCCCATACCTACAAATGAGTCATTTCCAGGAGAATACTTAGCAAACATTGAAATCGCTGATCCTTGGTTTGCGGATTATGCTAATTATCTCGCGGTAAAATTTATACCCCCTGGTATGACAAGAAATAAAATGAATTTCTTTAATGATCTTAAATATTACTTTTGGGATGATCCGTATCTATATCGTCATGGACCTGATGGAATGATTTGGTAATGTGTTCCTAACCATGAAATGAATGCAATTTTGCAAGCTTGTCATGACAGCCCGTATGGAGGACATCATGCAGGCAAGCGAACTGCAGCAAAGGTACTTAAATCCGGATTCTATTGTCCCACCTTGCTCAAGGACGCACACATGTATGTTGAACACTGTGATGCTTGCCAAAGAAGGGGTAATATAGGTAGGAGACAAGAGATGGCAATGAATTATAATCTTATAATCAAACCCTTTGATGTATGGGGAATGGATTACAAGGGACCTTTTATAGAATCAAAAGGTTACACTCATATTCTTGTTCCTATCGATTATGTTACTAAATGGGTTGAAGCTATTCCAACAAGCCATGCAGATGCAGCTGCCTCAGTGAAGATGATCAAGGATGTTATATTCTCGGGTTTGGATTTCCTAGATTTTTAATCACCGACGGTGGTTCTCATTTTATGAAAGGAACTTTTAGGAAAATCCTTAGAAAATATGGATTAACTCACCGCGTTGCTTCACCATATCATCCTCAAACGTGTGGTCAAGTGGAACTCTCCAATAGAGAATTAAAGACCATACTCAAGAAAACGGTGGACAAATCAAGAAAAGATTGGTCATACAAATTAAATGACACTCTATGGGCATACCATACTGCGTTTAAAAATCCAATGGGTATGACACCTTATAAGGTGGTATACGGTAAGGCATGCCATTTACCTTTAGAATTAGAACACAAAGCTTTTTGGGCGATCAAGAACCTAAACTATGATCTTAAGGCACCAGGAGAAAAACGTTTATTAGATATTCATGCTTTAGATGAGTTTAGAAGTGAGGCTTATGAGAATGCTAGATTGTTTAAAGAAAAAGTGAAAAGATGGCATGATAGAAAACTGGAAAATAAGGCCTTTACAAGTGGAGACAAAGTGTTGCTCTATAATTCCTGTCTTAAGTTGTTTCTAGGAAAGCTCGGATCAAAGTAGGAAGTCCCCTATATAGTTGAAGAAGCATATTCATCGGGAGCAGTGAAGCTCCAGGGAAAAACACCCTCTCTTTCATGGATGGTAAATGGACAAAACTTGAAGCATTATCAAGCAAAAGAAGATATAAGTGCAGTCACCATACATGTGATCACCCCAGAAGAGGTGATTAAGCAAAGATATACAAGGCATGGCAACTACAAGAAGGATAGAATAAAGACGAAATGAGCAACACTATGGTCAAGCTATTGACAATAAAAGAGCGCTTCATGGGAGGCAACCCATGCGAAATAAAGGTTTGAGTAAGTTTTTAAATTTTCAATTAAGTTTTAGTTGAGCTTGCGTTAAACATTTAAATCTATAGCAAAGAAAAAGAAGATTGATAATGCCGAAATCCCGTCCAAGGGATGCTAATGTTGGTCAAAAAAAATTTAGCTGTCATTTTTTTTGTCAAAACTTGATATTTCCTTAAGTTTTAGATTATAAATAATTCTCGAAGAAGCAGGTAATTTTTGGTGGATCCAGAAGGTTTAACGACCAACTATACGGCAGGAATAAATTCTAGCCATATAGTAGCGATCTTATAGATGTTTCGACAACACCCCTTCCATTCACAAAATGTAGAGAAGGTTTAACGACCAACTATACGGCAGGAATAAAATATCTCGCCCATATAGTTGCCATCGTATAGATATCAATGCCTTCGTCAAAATTCTTTTCTTGGGTACTAAAAGTTTAACGACCAACTGTACGGCGGGAATAAAAATTCCGGCTGTATAGTTACCGTCGTATAGTTATCGACCCGTCTCCAAAAAATGTTATTCGGAGTACTGAAGGTTTAACGACCAACTATATGGCGGGAATAAAAATCCCCGCCCGTATAGTTCCGGCTGTCTAGTTGGATCCACCGTATAGTTGGATCTTCATCCCATCTTGATCTTGTTGTAATTTCCATACTCATTGTGGATTTATACAAGAACTATTTATTTACAATTGTTTCCATTACCATTGCCATGATGTTAATTGCCTCCATGTCTGAGTAGATCATTAGTTCTTGGAGAGATGGAGAAACCCTAGCATATGATGGAGATAAGATCGAGATTATTATGTTATACATCATTATGTGTATGTGTTAATTGTCTTCATCTTGATGTTGGGAGTTGTGCACCTTCTTAATATTTGCCTCTTATGGGGACACGATGAAGGGGATTACTTGTTGGTAGACGGAGGGATGATAACACTTACTGTGACTATAAAGATGTTGCCATTCTTTACGTACTAAGTCGAGGAAACAAGGAGAACTCATAAAGCCATGTCCATGCCACAGGAGAAATCCCTTAATAATAGGATAATATGATTGATGTTGTTTATCTATCAGCTATAGTTATGAAGGATGATGTGAGCAGTGGTTGCTGCCTATTTGTCCATATATGGAGCTCCTCCCACATACATACATACATATCATGAGATTATATGTTATAATAATCTTGGTTGCTTGGTCTAAATTGCTAGCGGTGTATCCACCACTCCCTGAGAACGCATCTTTCCCTATTGTAGTTCCAAGCTCTTTTACACACTCAATTCTTACTTTCTGCATTAAGTTTTACTTTACTTTAATTGCTTCATCCAATCAAAAACCCAAAAAACAACTCTACTTTTCTTGCATCTCGAAATTATTCCTTAAGTACTTCGTTTAGTTTTAGTTAAAAGCATTTTAGTCTTTTGCCAACTACTCCCAGTGTGATCGATATCTTTATTTCGAAACTAGCTAAAAACAATCTGTGCACTTGTAGTCATCAGGGTGCTGGTGCCACGCCAGCAGACCCAGGTCGCACGGTTAGGGTTAGCCATGGGTGGGTACCGCACGGGAGCAGATCATAGTTGAGGCGGAGGGGTGCTAGGGGAAGGAACCCTAGTGGGGAAGCATCATCAAGCGGCAGTAGTGGGCGTAGAAGGTGGTTTCCATGGCGGTCGGTGACACGGCTGGCGACGGAGGAGTCGCGTGGGGATTGTGAGAAGAACGAAGAGAAGGTTGTGTTCGTGTGTGTGTGTGTGTGTTGAGTGTGTGGGTGAGGTGGGCCGGGTAGGGATTAACCCTAGGCTAGACCGAGTTGGGCCTTAATGGGCCTATCCACTGAACTCGGTCCAGTTCTCACAAACTGGGCCATAGCCCAACTTATAGCCCACCAAAAACATAAATAAATCAGTTTCCATTTAATGAATTCTATAGGATATTTCTAAAATAGATGAAAATATATAAAATTCATATAAAATCCTAAATATATATATATGATATATCAAAATGATCAAAAAATAATCTCTACTTAGGAAAAATACAACATTACTTATTAAGTTAAATAAAATACCACTAAGTACTAAGACTACTTAAATCCTAAGTGAAATTTTATAAAATAAGTAAAAGTCCTAAAAAATCAATAAAAAACATTTTTCTATATAATAATAAATATATTATGTTACAAAAATGTTAACTTATCTTTTTACAAACAAAACTTGAAGCAAATATTCAAATATATTTAATCCTTTGTAGAATTTTATAAAAACAAAAATAATATTTAAAAATAAATAAAAATCATTTTTAAGTTCTTGAATAAATATATTTTGATAGAAAAATATTAAAAATAGCATTATAAAGGTTTTCAAGATTTTAAAGCAATGAATCCTTAACTATTTTATAAAATACCTATTTGGTAAATTCTTTAAAACATTTCTAAAGTAAGGAATAATCACAATTCTATGTAAAACCTTAAGTCCTTTACAATCAAATAGTACTTCCAAAACCATAACTTGTATCTATAATGAAACTTAAATGTAAGCTATTAACCCTATAAAACCTTTATAAAACCATAAAACCAAATTAAATCAATTGTTTTAAGTAAATTTTAAACATCATTCACTTATAATAAAAGTGAATGCTATTTGTCTATGAACCATTCTTTGACATGATTTTAAAACCCTAACACATTAATGAGATCATTTAAATTTCCTTCCTTTAGTAAGTCAAATCATTTACATAATAGCAAAACACATTTAAACTCATCATTCACTTGAATTGAAAATGAATGAATTCACACTCTTAATCAACCTTATCCTAACCCTAGAACTTAATAATAATTTAAACACATAACAAATCAAACCTACTTATATTTTCAAGTTAACTTTGGTCTAAAAAGTTATAAGCATAATGTCCAAAGTATGTTTATGTTTTTTGTAGTTAACTTTGGTCTATTACAATTAAGTCATAAAGCATCTTAAGTCCAAGCTTATCAAACAAACATAAACGACATGATCACTTTATACTAATCATAAAGGTTGTTTAAACCTTATCAACATAACCTTTTCTTCCAAAGTTATTCGTTTTGCCACTTCAAATAACAACACTAGGATAAGTCCTTTAACTCTTAACTACCTATCACACCAACATCCATCATAATTACCAAGTAGCAATTCACCTCAGTCTTAGAATGCTATTATGCTTCACTTATATACTTTGCATGTTAAACACTTCAATGCTTCGTAGATATATTTACTTATGAAGTAACCATTGGAAATAACTAAATCTTAAAAGCATCACCTAAATTTAACTCATTCACATTATTGGGGAATTATCTCGGGATCTTACAAAATGCATTACATTACTTATGCAACATATTGCTTCTTTAAACATTAGTCCTTATCGGACCAATGATGTTGTTTTCAGATGTTCGATCTCATATCATTTCGAAGACCATGATTGCAAAATCTTGTAATCACAAAAGGAAAGTTCACACTTGCTCATGTCCTTTGGTTATCTTCTATCAAGTATTTGCAAACTGTTGTGTCATCACCTGCATTTCAAAAAGGTCAGAAAACACTATTTTCGATAAGAATGTAACTATTGGTTACTGATCTAGGGTGATCAAATAATCTATTAAGTCTGGCAATTGGAATACCATTGTCTAGGAATATATCATCTAGGACCTAGCAACCAATGTCGCTAGTGATTCTTGCACCGTAAATTCCGCGTTAACCATAAGATCTATAATGGCTCTGGGAAGTTAGCTAGATCTTATCCCTCTCATATGTCAACGGACGACCGGGCCGTGGCTGTAATTATCGGAGAGGATTGACAGCAAGGTGGGATCCCTCAATGTCCCACGACATCTAGTGTCTACAAGGGTTGTGTGTTTCAGGTTGTAATTGGGAACACGATTAATCCTAGGTCTGGCGTGCAATCCAACTGGCATATGGGGTCATAGAGAGGGGCAGTGATTGGCTTGGATCTTAGACTAGGCCCCATACCAAGGAAGTATGCACAAGCTCGTGACTTGGATGTGCAACAAGGCTAAGGTCTCTTATGGGTAAAGCAACGCACCTCTGCAGAGTGTAAAAAAGTGTGACATGTTACTCCTTGTTCCGGGAAGGAGCTGCTAATGCTGCAGGAAAGGAACTCCACACAATTCTAATCAACTTGTGAAGGCTGATTGGACATATTTTTTAGAATAAGAGCAATCTTTGAAGAAATGTTTACGAAAACCTGCATAGCCTATGACCTATGGTATGTGGCTGTAGTTAGTGTATCAAACACTCCTTTTTTAGTGAACTTGCTGAGTACGCTCGTACTCACCCATACCTTCTTAACCCTTGCTAGATTCTAAAGCCAATGAAGACAACATCAAGACCAATCTATGCTCAAGGAATCGATATCGAAAGACCAAGTTCTTAAATGAAGTCAATGGAGTCAAGAGATACATCAACTAAAGTGAAGACGAAGTTCCTGATTAGATAGGAGTACAATATCTAGCCTTAGAACCTACTTCTGTAGAGAAATGCAATAACAGCATTTGCAAGCCACATAGTTTAGATGCTAGTCTAGTAGTGAAGTGTTTATTTCTGGTTCTTCATTGTGAGGAGTTCTTTCTTCCTCTTTAACCTAGAATGTTCTCTGGATCTTTTGTATAGGGTCGAGTTGTAACCTATAGTCATGTCTTGGACCTGCTATGTTTCTTTTGTACCACTCTGAGGGATGTAATACTGGTGGAATGGTGTTTCATTGGTGTTATGTCAACGACTACAGTGTACCACATCATGCAGTGGTATGCTGGGTCACCGCATATAGATACCCCGGCCTAGGGTTATAGTGATAAGACTTGAATCAGCTAGGGAAACATAGTCGCCTACTGGACCAGATGAGCCAAAGCGTGTGCTTCAAGTGAGTCGTCGTGGTTTCCATCCTGACAATCGCCGCTCCTGATAAGGCGACTGGATCCTAGGCTGGCCTTGAGCCACCCTTGGTCTCCATGGTGATTCCCCTTCTTGGTCCTACCTAGTTGGGTATTCCCCCATCACCTTGGTGCTCGAAGCAGCCCACCTTCTCCTCGGTGAAACACCGGACCAACTCGCTGGCCTGCAACTCCACCTCCTCCTCGGAGGGCTGCAACACATCTCCTTGATCCTCATCTAGTTGGCGATCTTACAACGAGGCATGGCTAGTGTTAGCTGGTGCTTTGGTGGTGCTTTGTGGTCCTAGGGTTGGTGTTCATCGCAGCATCATGACTGTCTTTTAAGACCGCGACTAGGGCGGGAAACAACTGACTGGACGCGGGATGATTCCAACCGTGGGTAGGAAATGATAACTGGGTTCGTGCGGGAAACAGGAGATATCAAGGACATGAAACACCGTCCGCGCAGGAAGTAGACGGTGGTGATTAACATATCGTTGCCTTTAGATAGAGGTCGTCAAGCATTGACAGTAGACGGAGCGGTCAAAATGCATTGGATAGCTGGACACACCGCTCGTCTAGCTGGACCACGACTCATTCTATCCGCGGGTCAACCATCCGAACTAAATCAGATGATATGGATCGCCGGTTGGCATTGGCTCGGTGGAGATGCCCTTCTATACAAAGTGAGGTCATAGCGTCCTAGGTAAAGAAAACATCTGCGTTCTATGGCGCTAGGTAAGACGGCGCTGCATGAGATAGTGTGGCGCCAGCTTCCAAGATGTTACATGAGATAGTGCAGCGCCAGCTTCCACGACGCTAAACATGCGGCACCTAGTGCGACAACCATTTGCTATGTATGGTTCGGAGTAAATCGAGCATGCTATGGCGCCAGCCCATGTGAGTGTTGCATGAAAGGCTGCAGTGTCAGCTCCCGCGACGCTGCACTTGCGGTGCCCGGCGCGGTAGCCATTTGCTCTATGGTTTAGATTACATCGAGCATGTTGTGGCGCCAACTCATGCTATCGCTGCATGGAAGGCTGTGGCGCTAGCTCCCACGACGCTACACCACCTACGGCGCCCGACGTGACAACTGTTTTCTCTGTATGGTTTGGAGTAAATCGAGAAGGCTGCGGCGCCAAGCCACAAAGGCGTTGCTGAGACATGCGCGGCGCCAGCTTCTACGTCGTCGCAGATGCGGCGCTCGGCGCGGTAGGCATCAATCCTAATGCTTTAGCTAGAAGGATAGCACTGCACCGCGGGGGATGGTGCTGCAACCTTCAGCACTGCTCCGGCTCTCGTGGCACCGCACGGTGACAACAATCATAATCTCCAACATAATCACAAACATAAATCTCCAATAGCCAAAGCATTAGGAATATATCTCCAACATAATCTCGAACAATCATAACCAAGCAACATAATTTCCAGCAGTCATCATAAACATAATCTCGAACATCATAACCAAGCAACATCATCACCTAATCTATAATCTTCTCAAACAAAAAGATACGAACACAAGGAAAGTTCACTTCATTACAAGTAGCATCTACTTTCTCGCACGCTTGGTCTTGCCTACTCTCCTCGGAGGAATCTTCTAGCGTGGCTCCATATCATCATTAGACTTGACGATGACTTTATTCCTTGGCCTTAACTTGATTGCGGATTGTACTTTCGCTTGATACTTCCCCAATGGCATGTCGTCAAGCACTTCCTCGTGTAGTTCGCCAACATTTAGGGTTGCAGAAGAGGGTGTGTGCATTTTCATTCATGCATAGAAAATCCAGGAAATTTTCACGCAAAACTAAAATCCTAGAGTGATTAGGGTTTCTTTCACTTTGGTGAGTTAGGGTTTAGCTCATTCAGGTGAATACTATAAATTCTGACATGAACTCTAGGAAACTTTGATAGTTTTGGGAGATTAGTTTGAATTAGCCATTGAATATTTAAATAACTTTTGAATTAAATTCATGTTTTATAAATATTTAGGAGTTTACTTTATTAAAGAAAATAGAATAATTTTGAATGAAATGATATTGTTATCACATAATGATTATTTAAGTACATGAGTGCAAGTAAAACAAATTAGCTTAAATAAAGAAAAAATATAAAGGTTGATTCCTTTACATACTTACAAAATGAATTATTGCAATGAAAAAGAATACAAACTTTTAAATAAACAAAAGTAAAGCTTTGTTGAATAACATATATTACAATTTCTTTACAAATGAATAAAATAAATTACCAAAAGTATAAAATAAAACCCTACGCTATTTTCCTAATCTAATCTTCATTTTCTTATCGTGTCTTGTGTTGTTTTGCACCTGCAAGCAAACAAAGGAAACAAAAATAGAATAAATAGATAATGTTAGTATTATGCTCTTACAATAAATAGTGTAATGCACTGTTAGTATTTCATCACTGAGCATATTCTGCATTGGGCAAGTTTCACCATAGAGTAGTATCTATTCCCAATCAGTTTATTGTCTCAGTTCAGCCTCCTTGACATTATAGAAAAGGGGCAAGTTTCACCAGACGGAGTAAAAGAAAAAGGGTAAAATCAAAATATCTTCACTTGAACTGATCTAGAATAGTGCAAGAAGCTCACACACATGCATGTGTGAGGTACTATCGACACCAGGAAGCAAGTGAGAGGAGATAAAAGGTACATCCGTGTTAGTAGAGCTTCCTTTGCTAAACATTCTCGGCACACCAAGAACAACAAGAACACCATTGTTTCATCACTGGTACATACCAGATCAACCACTTAACCCACCAAAAACAACCAACCAAACCAACAATCATGTCACTTAAAGGAGGGGGTACGGTTGGCGTTGAGCAAGGTCAAGCCAGGAGTAGATCAATAGGGAGAAGGCCAAGCCAGGAGCAGATCAAGGGGGAGAAGGCTAGGCTCATTCTAGGGAGGAGCTAGACTCGATCATAGACAAGGAAAAGAGTCACTATAACCATCACATCATCATCAAGCTACCTTGAGTAACTGCAATAAAATAGGTTGTTATTTAATAAACCATCCATATTACCTGTTCCCATCAAAGTTCTAGGCATGATTTAGGGTTACAAGATCTATCCTCAGGTTTGTACTCAAGTGGAGTACTAGATCATCCTAGGATGTTTTTAAGAATAACAACAACTATTTTTTAATAGCCAACACCCACAGGTTCTCAGACTTTGTATCACTGACCTAAATTAAGATAGATAAGGAATAACAATTTAGCACAGCATCCAAGGTTGTTGCCGGTTGTTGTTGGACACATTCCAATTACTGGAAGCACCGCAACAACATCCTAGCATTACAAGGGCCACTTGGGCCAATCTTATTTAGTAAAGATCTATCTTTACAACTTAAGCAATTGCAAATCAAGAACAACCAATCATTTTCCTAACTATCAAGCTAGGAATCATAATAAGATTGCTTATCTGTCATTTCTGGGATAGTCAAGTAAACATTAGAACCAATAGCATGTAATAGATATCATACACACGCTTTCCTTTAGACAGTAATCACAGTTGCCATCACTGAGAATATGTTACATGTAGATAAGGAATATAGCATCTCAATGTATAGTCCTAGGGTATAATTTGATATAGGCATCATCAACATCACAAAAGTAGCAGCAATTGAATAGCAAAAGCATCAATCAAGTACTCCCAGTATAGAGAAAACAACCCAAGATCTTTAATATCACAACAAATGACACTACATGGTAAGCGAGGCCAAAGATCATATCACATGGCAACACAAACATTAATACTAGAAAATTCTTAATGTCGAAATCATCTAAGCATCATGAGCATACTGGTAGAGGCAGAGAGGAACCCTAGAACATGGGCAAACCCTAATTAGGGTTACAACCATACCACAATGAAGGGTTCAGAGAGAGACAGAGAGAAGATGTGTATAGGAAGAATTTACCTGGGGTCCTCGCTCAACAAGAAGAGGAAGCAGAGAGGATGGTCATCGGTGGCAGCCACGACACGACAACACAGTGGGCACCGGAGCACCTACACCGCGCCAAGCTGCAGTAGTAGTGTAGGAAAGACAACATAAAGAACCACCACACCACAAGATCACCAGGGTAGCACCGGGGGTGATAAGGCGAGGAAGTTGTAACCCTAGCCGCCAGTGAGGGTAAACGTGGCTAGGCGAGAGCTCATGCGGTGAATCTAAGCTAACTAATCGATGCGGCATCATTAACTTAATCGGTACGCATGGCGGCGGTGGCTGGAGCTGGCTAGGATCGAGGGGCAACAACGTCGGCGACACAGCATCGCCAAAGGAAGGAGAAGGGGAGTGCGCGAGCGAGACAAAGAATAGAAGTGAGGGTCACAGGAATCGGTTGGGTCAAACCAAACCCAATGGACCATATTAGGCTAGGTATGCCAAATGGGCCAGGGCTGGGCCAGCCCGTGAGCTAGGCCTTGATTAAAGAAATTAATAAGTAATAATACAAATTCCAAATATACTCCTGAGAGTATTTAAGCTCTAAAAATAAATAAAATCCTAAAAATACATATAATGTCTCTACATGTTCAAAAAAATATAACATATCTAAGAAAAATACTAACTTGTATTTTACTTTGATAAATTTAAAATGAATATTTAAAAACACTTATTATTTTATGGATATTTATAAAAATGAGGGTAATACTTAAAAATAAATAAAAATCCTTTTCAAAATCTTAAATAATAATATTTTACTAGAAAAATACTAAGTATAATACTTCAAAAGCTTTTCAGATTTCTAAAGTAATAAATACTCATTTACCTATTTTATTAAAATAAAATATTTGTGTTGTCATATGTTAATTCTTAAAAAATATTTCCTAAGTAAGAAATAAACATATGTATTTATAAAATATTGTAATCCTAAAAAGAGTCCTTTAAATCTAAATACTAAATCTATAACCGTAATTATGTTTTTAATGAAAGTTAAGTGTAAACTGCTAACTATTTAATACTCCTTTAGAATGTTAAATCAACTATAAACCAATAACTTTCAAGCTAACCTTATTCATCATTCACTTATATTGGAGGTGAATGATCTCATATATTCAACAATACTTAACATGATTTTAAAGCTTAATAGGAATTAAGCCAACCATAAAATGAGATCACCATATCTCATAATTAGCTTTAACTCTATAACTCACCTAACATCAACTTGCTAGGTATAGATTCTTAGAGCTATAATCAATACCTATACAATTTCTAAATCAATTGTATCGAAGAAAACTATTGAACTCGAAAGCAATACAAATATATTATATCTTAATTTTAATTACATTTTATAGTTAATTTTGGCTTGTCACTCAACCCGCGAGGGGCTCGCTAACTTATGATCGTTAGACCGATTCAATTAACCATCAATTGTGTTCTACGAACGCTTCGAATTACTTAACTTAATGTAATAAGGATTTTCTTCAAAAGTTATTCCTTTTACCACTTCAAATAAAAGCTTTAGCAAATCTGTTAAAACTTACTAACTTTAAAAGTAATCATTTTTAAGAGCAATCATTGATCAATATTCAACATTACTCAATTTGTTCTTACTTTCATAACTTATTAATTACTTTCAAAATCTTAGTTTATGCCTTATTGTGAAGTACACTTGAATGCAACATGAATATTTCATAAATCACCAAACTCAATCCATACTTAAACATGGGGATTTACTTTGGGATTTATACAAAATGCATATCATTATCTATGCATAATAGTATATTGTTTCTTTAAATATTAGTCCTTACCAGACCAATGATGCTATTTCAGATACTGGAGTTTATACCGACTAGAAGACCTTGGCTACATAATCTTATAGTTAAAAAGGCAAGGTCACACTTGTTCATGTCCTTTAGTTATTTTCTATCAAGTATTTGTAATTTATTATTGTTATCACCTGCATTTCAAAAAGGACTTGAATTATTGGTTTCGGATCTGGGGTGATCATTTAATATATTATGACTAGCAATGTAATCACCATTGTCTGGGAATGTATCATTTAGGATTTATCAACAAATGTCGCTAGTGATTCTTGCGCCATATAATACGCATTAACCATGAGATCTATAGTGGCTCTAGGGAAGTCAGCTGGATCTTGTTCCTTTCGTGTGCCAACGGACGACCTTATCATGAGATGTAGATTCCTTACGAGAATCTAGAACAAGGGTTGGACCCCTCAGTGCCCTACGATATTGGTGTTTAGATAATCTGTGAGGGGCTGTCAGAGGTAGATCAGCCACTTTAGTGGAGGCTACCAGGAACATGATCTTCTTATAGAGTCTTCAAGGGGCTACCAGAGTTATATCTGCCTACATGGGTGTTAATAGAGGTAGATCTGCTTGGAGGGTTGTGTTGTCATGTGGGGTCACGGAGAAGGGTCGTGATTGGCTTGGGTCCTTATACCCGGCCTCATACCAAGGAAGTGTGAACAAGTTGGCCGCTCGGAAGTGCAACATGGATAAGGATCTCTCAGGGGTAAAACAACGCACCTCTGCATAGTGTAAAAAAGTGTGACATGTTACTCCCTGTTCTAGAAGAAGATGCGAACACTTCAAAAAAGGAACTCCACGAAGTTCTAATCAACTTGTGAAGACCAACATACATGGCTTTTCAGAATAAAAGCAATCTTTGAAAAAATGTTTACGAAAACCCGCATAACCTAGGACATTTGGTATGTGGTTGTAGATAGTGCATCAAACACTCATTTTTAGTGAACTTGCTCAGTACACTCGTACTCAACCATACCTTCTTAACCCTTGCTAGATTCTGGAGCAATCAATGATGAACCTAGGAGGAGAACCACTTTGAAGAGTTGAAGATACTCGGTGGAGATCAGCGGAGTCGATGACTACATCACAAGATTTTAAAGTCAAGTTGAGGAGCTCAATATAAATAAATCCTAGTTAATAGAAACTACTTCTGTAGAGTATTGCTTTAGTAGCAATCGTAAGCCACAGATATTTATTTGCGGTATTTCTAGAGTGGATTTCGAGTTGCTATTTCTGGTTTTATTTTGTAAATTATAATCCTCACTATTTCGAGGAGGTTTTTTGGATCTTTTGTAATGTGTATCTATAATCTAAAGTCATACTTTGGAACCGCGATTTTCCTGTTGTACCACTCTGAGGGATGTAATACTAGTGAACGGTGTATCATGGTGTTATGTCAACGACTATAGTATGCTGGGTCACCGCACCTCATCTTCATCTTGGGCCTTTAGAATAAAACAAATGAAACAACTTCTCATCGGAATGATCCATGGCAATTCATATAAGGATGTCAACGGTAAAGGCTATGGCATACCATAGTAGAATACTCGACATCACGGCTACCTTCCTCTTCTGAGGTAGACTTGGCATGTGCCTTGGACGACGTCGCAACCTCGGGTCACGGCAACCAAGCAAGTTCCAAATCGACGTAACTTTTGGGCTTTGCGCTGTAACAATAATAACTCCTCAGTACGAAGATAGTTAACACAGAAGTTTCAGGTAGACTGTGGTGGTATGAGCATCCCTTAACGAAATCCCTAAACTTTGTCTGGCCCTCCTCGTCGCTTGGGAACTCCAAAGCGCCCTCCAATTTATCCTCCTACTTCTCGACCTCCATGCACTGACATAAAAATAAATAAACAAATAGATTATACCATTTTTGAGGCAGTAATGCAAATAGAAACTTCCTAACTTACCACAAGGTTGATCACGAGAGCAAAAGTGGTTTGACGCCCTTCTCGAACAAGCTGGTTGTATTCAAAACTTCCAAGCTCGTCGAAAACCAACGGCTCTTCCAAAATGTTTTCCGGATAGCCATCCAATAAGAGCTTTCTCTAGAAACCAGTGGAGGTAGTTGTTGAAAGCATCCTCATAATGGGGTTTTGCCAGCATTCTTTTTGATTTCTTAACTTCTTTCATGAAAATGAGAAACCTTGACATGTGCGACGCTTATAGTGCGCAAGTCAGAGTGAACTTCTTCTTCTGTTCTGTGACATAGCTTTTATAGCAGCTTTATCCGCCTGAAGTCTTGTAGGCTCAGCAGGAAGGGGGTAGAGGTGGAAGCACTCACCACCATAAATAGGCATGAATATGGAACAAAGAAATGTCTATGCTATCGGTTTCGATCTTGACTTCTTTCTTGGATTTCGTGTTTCTTTTCCACATAGCCCGGTGGATCTCAAAGTTGGACAAGGAAATGATTGGTTCGATTCTTTTCCCGAAAGAGGACTGGTTTTGTCCAGATCTATGGATTTCGGCAGACTTCAGGTTTTTTCCTCTTCCCGGGGCCTTTGTCATTCAAAGATATGGCGCCTATTCATTCTATCTAAGACCGGCTTCGTTGGCGATAGAGTGCTCGATCAGTGACCTCCTACGCACTGCCGGCTTTGGGCATACAAAGCTCGCTAAAGTCGCAATCCCATCTTGTGGCTACTACTATCCTTTTTTCTTCCTTTTGCTCTTTGATCAGAGTCTCAGTGAAGAAAATAGACACGAGTAAGACGACTCGTCAGATTCGAACTGACCTAGGTTGGATCAGGACCCACCTATCCTCTACCAAGAAGGAGTCGTTTTTGGTTTATTTTCAGTCAACCAATATCAGATACAGGAGGAGGTGGTATTAGAGAACAATTAGTTGATTTGTAATACCCTTTGCTTTTTATTTCTACCTAACGAAAAATTATAATTTTCCTTTCATTAAGGTGCGGCGCCGTGTTTGTGGCGCCGTGCATGATGGCGTGGTACGAACGACGCCATCCACGCTGGCAAAGTGTGCGGTGCGCCTGGCATGGTGCTGCAAGTTTGGACATGGCTCCGTCTACCCTGGCGCCGTACGTACGAGGATGGGCCCACGGCCAAGCGCCACGTCCTCCGTGGCGTTCTTGCAGCGCCGAGCTTGTTGGCGCCGCAGTCACAGGTGCAGCGCCGAGCTTGTTGGCGCCGCAGTCACAGGTGCAGCGCCGTGACAGCGGGAGTTGAAAAAAGGGCTAGTCGTTGTGAAATAGTCTGGCAGCAGGTTTAAATTTGTTACGCAGATAGTTTATTTTTGTTTAAATTGAATACGAAGAGAGAGAAAAGGACATTTGTGTGCAGGAGTAGCATTGAAGCCGGGATGGGACGAGACGTTCAAGCTCGAAAGGCTGCATCGCCCTTGTTTCCCGCTGCTCTCTCAGCTCTGCACCTTCTTCAACTCCACGCTACCCATCCCTCCATCCACACCACGCAACGCTCCGCTCAGCCATTTCGATAGCCGTTCAGTCCTTCTCCGCTTTCTTGAGCCCAAGCCCATCCCCAGATGGCGTCTCCTTCCGCGTCGTCCGCGCCGCCGCCGTCGGCGTGGGTCATCCTAGGCAGCATCCCTCGCGTCGCCGCACCGGAGGATGGAAGCGACGTCTCCGTCGCGCTCACGGCGCCGCCGCGCGCCTCCATCCTCACTGTCTCCCCGCGCGTCTTCCCTGATCCCCCAACTCCCCACTTCTTCCCCTTCGTCCTCGCAGCCGACCCCTCCGGCCTGCTGCTCCTGCAGGCCAACCTGCAATGCGCCCTGACACGTGAAGTCATCGACCGTCCCGGCAACCAGTCCGTCGCCTGGAAAGACACCACCGCGCGCTACTTCGTGCTGGACGCCACCACCGGCTCGGCGTTCCACCTCCCCGACCCCCAGGCCACCATCATGCACCAGGCTCTCCTCGGCCTTGTCGTCTCCCCTGGCGGCGGTGGCCACTACATGGTCGCGGAGCTCCAGCCCATCATCGGCAGCGACACGGCCACGCTCCTCTGCTTCTCCACAGAGGTTGGGGAGTGGGTGGAGAAGAGCGTCCGTTACCAGCTCCCGCCCCGCCCGCTGTCTCCCATCTGCGTGCTCGCGCACCACGGGAGGCTCTGGTGGGTCGACCTCTCATGGGGCGTCATCACGTGCGACCCCTTCGCCGACGAGCCGGTCCTGGGCTTCGTCCCGTTCCCGCCGGGGAAGGTGATGGCGTGCAGGGAAGCTAAGGGACTCACCGACATGTTCCGTTGCGTTGGGGTGAGCGACGGCAAGCTGCGTTTCGTGGACACATACATGGACAGGCGTGCTCGTAATGGCGATGGTACTCCCACCATAGCCGTGTGGACGCTGGCCGATCCAGACTCCACGGAGTGGACTCTGGAGCACGAGGCGAGGTTTACCGAGATCTGGGACCATGAGAGCTACAA
The DNA here is from genome assembly GCA_910589775.1 of Avena eriantha. NCBI lineage: Eukaryota > Viridiplantae > Streptophyta > Magnoliopsida > Poales > Poaceae > Avena > Avena eriantha. The sequence continues at coordinate 260,411,430 of OU342742.1, forward strand.
GGCGACCGGGCTGCCGAACAAGGTCCCCAGGCTCCCGCTCATTCACCCCAAGAACCCGGCTGTGCTCTACTTCTTTCTTGAAGAGCGCCTCTTCGGTGTTGACGTGCGTGCTCGCAAGGTGGTGCACTGCGAGGTCTATGGGCTGGTCATCGCCACCCGCTTCGTCCGGGCATGGGAGCTGCCGCGGGCACTCTTCTCGAGGTAATTGCGGACAACAACACTTGTTGGCGCCGTTTTTGCACAAAACACAATTTAAGAAACTTTTTGCACAAAATACCAAGTTTTGACGTAAACTTTTGCACAAAACACTAATGTCGTCATTAACATGATAAATATGGAATTAAGCTCGTGGGGCCCATTGGCAGTGCCTCCGACATGGTTGTTGGTCTCGTTTGAGGACTGCCCGACACGAAGAAGACGACGGCAGCTCTCAGCGTTTGAGGCTAATTCCTCTCGTGGTCTTGCGCTGCCGTAGGAGCTGTCGCAAGGATCAGAAAACAAAGCGTTAGCTACAAATTTCTGCGAGATCGGTTCTCTTTTTATTTTATGTTTCAATGAAAATAGAGACAAAAATAAACAATTAACAAATACAAGATCGATCGATCATCAAAGAAAATTCATGTGGCGATCACATGCTTGGTACAGTAATATATAGTTTTCATGTTGGTAAAATATTATCATCTACTCCCCTATCTGCAAATAAGTGTACTTCTTGCTTTGTCTTGAGTCAAATCTTTTAAAGTTTGACCAATTACTTTGAAAAATGTAGCCACATTTTATGATACCAAAATAGTATTAGTAGATCCGTTTTCAAGTGAAGTTCATAATATATCAATTTGATGTTATATATGTTGCTACTACATACAATAAAGTTGGTCAAAATTTAAAATCTTTGACTCAAGACAAACCTATAAATACAGTTATTTACAGATGAAGAGAGTATATGGAAACTAGCCAGTGATACGTGGACCATCATCATTATCGATAAAAATATTTCCCCCGGGGCTCGGTGCCATCGTCTTCTTCTTCGTGTCCGGCAGTCCTACGGTGAGACCCGCAGCCACGCCGGAGACACTACCGATGGGCCCCACGAGCTTAATTCTTTATTTATCCTGTTAATGATGCAATTAGTGTTTTATGCAAAAGTTTACAACAAAACTTGGTGTTTCATGCAAAAAGTTTTTTAAATTGTGTTTTGTGCAAAAATGGCACCAACAAGTGGTGTTGTCTGCAATTTCCTCACTCTTCTTAGGTAATAATATATAGCATCATCCCTTTGCCCTGTTTCTTTTACTAGCTAGCAAGATAGCACATGGAGTAGTTTTTGTAATAATATGCTAATAGTACTACTTCCTCATTCGATTGATCCAGGACGTATCCAATATTTGTTGAAAGGGTTGTGAGTTGTGACTAATAATATTTGCCATCTTTGAAGGGAACTGGTCTGATGGTGTCAACTTGGCTGAAGAATCTTATGCTCGACCGTATCGGCCTTCGCCAGAGGATTACCACATGGTGGGTACTATCAGGCAGACATTCATAGGATGAACATGAAGCAACTGTTTATGGCTGACAGTCTCCGAGGTAAGTTCAGTTTACCCCAACCTGCTATGACAGGGCTACTATAGTTTTGTAGTACTCCACTACTGATGTTCTTGTGTCAAATTTCATTTCATCCAGGTAGCAGGCGTAGTGTCGATTTCAAGTTATGGAGTGGGTGTAGTAGTATTTGGTCCGTCGTCCTCCTGTCATGCGTGTCTTCCCAACCTCGCACCAAGTAGCCTGGTTTGTTTCTTGGTGTAGGACATGGTGATTAGAAATCGGAATGCTGTGGGAACACGATCGGTTATTTTATTGTCATTTTTATCTTTCCTTGGATGGAATGGAACACTTGTAGTATTGGAAGTGTGACTTGGTTCCTGTGATCATTTGAACCGAGAGGCAGTTATTGGTTGCTGCTTTACTTTCCTGCATTTGATCGGTGTAGCATGCCTAATTTGTGTTAATGATCGAGGTGTCATTCCCTGTTGATCGTCACCTCTGTGAAATGACAATAGCAAACTTCCATGCATACAAGTGTTCGGTCTCTACATGCTACTACGCATGCTGCCGTGGGTGCAAACGTATCTACATACTTGTACAGGGAGAAGAGTCTCAAGTTTCTACTATTGCAAAGCCTTCTCTGGACACGATTTTCTTCTTCGAAATGGAGTTTTGCTGCGTTCTCGGTCTGTATCAATTGATACATACGTTTTCTATTACTACTTTATTTGAAGTTTGTCCTTAAAAGATTACATCATGAATCGCATAAGGTTGATACATAGATCAGCCAAAAGAAAATTAAAGATATCGTATAATGATATTTCATTAATACAATATTATAAGATCAGAACACCAGTTGCAATGGCTATATATATCCCGTGCAATCTTCTCTAACTGGTTGAACCCAATAACCATGTTCTCTAACTGGTTGAACCCAATAACCATGGCATCCCGCTTCTCCGTTGACTGTATATAGAACCACATACAAATCCAAGGTGTAGCCGACGGAATAAGCTGCATAAAAAATGATGAGTTTGCATTATTAAAAATATAATCATTTCACCCATTCCATAATGTCCACAATAAAGTGCAGACCCCCACTCAAATTTGTACTTTATCATCATTCGAAACTCCCTTAAGAAATTCCTAAAAAGACTCGATATATTTGTTGGGTGTATTAAAGCAAAGGTCATATGAACTATTCTCTATACAGTTTTAGCAAGTGGGACAACCAATAAACAAATGTCGTATTGTTTCTTCTTTATCACAAAAACAACATTTAGTACTACCTTGCCATTTTCTTCTAGCCAAATTGTCTTTAGTGTCATTTAACAAGCCTTCTCTAGATTTGTTGATGCCAAACCACTAGAGCCCCCTTCACCATGAAACGATACCTCTGATATGGGCGGAAGATGATCAAGCTAGGACAAGTCGGGGTATGAGATTGTCGTCGCTTGCACAAGATACCACGGCAATGACTGTTTGAATAAACAGATCATCACCTTCTTTGAAATTAGGCTTAGCGTAGAAGAGAGCGGCCGTGCATTCACTTTCATCGTTTTGGTAATTTCTATACATATAGTTTTCCATAAAAAATAGTCCACGTAGTCAAATAAACTTATACATCGTCCATACAATAATATAAACAATATACAAACAATATAGTTCACAATCAAATAGTTCAAATTGAAAACCAAGTGCTAGCTTAGTGGCTTGTACTCTGGGTATGGAGCCAAGCCCACCCGGGTTCGAATCCCCTCCACATATGTAACACGCTGGGAAGGGTGGACTAAACAGGTTATTATCCACATCGGTAACGTGCTAGGAAAGTATCGTGTACTTAACAACATATAGCCAAGGTAGGAAATCTTCCCCGGCTCGTCGATGTTTTTAGTTCACAATCCAATAAATTTAATAATTGTTCATTGCAATAATTTGAAACGATATAGTTTAAACAATCAAATAAGCTCAGATAAAAGGAGATGAGAGGATAATTGGTTTCCAAGGTGAGTCTCCATATGCTCCACCAAATCATCTTAAAATTGAATGTGAGTTGCCTGATCTTGGATTTCATGATGTAGATGGAGGAACTCTTGAAACATTGTCGGTATAGCCTCAGGCTTAATCAACTCGCCCTTAAAATCACTTCATTGGTCAAAGATGCTATCACCATGCTCATATGCATCGATCATGTTGTGCACGATCACGCTGTCACCCCCTCATATATTGTTTCCAACTTCCATGTTCTAGCAAGGTGTTGAACAATAGCCCAACGAGATTTGAGCATAGTATATGCCCGCTTCACATCCTTTTTAGCACTCGCTTGTTCACGAGAAAACCTATACCTTTTCTCACCTTGGGAGCAGGATTGTCTTCACAAATTTAGACAATGGAGGATAGATACCATCGGCCAGATACTACACCTTGTTGTGATGGTGGCCATTGATATCCTAGTTGACAACTGAAGAACCGCCTTCCGCAAACCTAGAGAACACCAGAGAACATTGAAGCACGTTGATGTCATTGTGAGAACCTTCCATGCCGAAAAAGAGTGCCAAATTAAATAGATAATGTGATGCCACATCTTCAGATATGACTGTGCACTCTCCTACATGCCATTTATATTGCCTCTGCCAAGAAAATAGAGAGATCTTCACTTCCAATGCATACAATCTATGATTCCAAGCATCTCATTAAACCCTCCTGAAGCACTAGTTGACAACAACAACTGGGGTGTGTTCGCAACAGTTGGTTCTCTCATGTATTTTTTGCCAAACACATAAACTATTGCTTTGCAAAACTTGTGCATTGACTTAAGGCATAGTGAATCGATCATGCGCATGTACACATCAACAAGGTCACCAGCAATTCCAGAAGAAAGCATATAGATATCAACGGTTCATTTACGATAAGAAAAAAATCCAATCTTACCAACAATGTCATCTTGCATCGAAAGTAATCATCATAAGCCCTCAGTCCAACACGATATGCATGGAAACATGTCTTGACATCCGGAAGCATAACCAGAAAAGCCGGCAAGGGTATAGTGGCATCGCATGATGGAATTTATTGCTATAGAGATGGACATGCACGACTTCTCTTTTACGATCCAACGCCACCACACTTCCTTTTATAGAGCCCTTGAACCTTGGATGATAAATTTTATTGTGATCATGGATTAGAATAGCCATAATCATCAACACATCATGGACGAGTCATATGATGATGTCTAATAGAAATTATCATAGAAAACTCGTCAGAGCTATCGACATGATGTGTTAAAGTGAAAAAAAACCACATATATGTTTGCGGTGACCCAGTACACCACTGAGTGTTGTAGTGCGTAAGTCGTTGATATAACACTAACAAAACACTGTTTCGTAAATATTACATCTCTGATGGCACCAAACTACATGGACACCAATTCGTTTGGACTCCAAGCGCAGAGTGATGTAGCAATGGTGTTTTCCCCACAAGGGTGATTGAGAGTTTATATCAAACTCTCATGGAACTAGTAAATGAATACAATTATCCCTGCTCTTTAAGCAACATGCAAAATAAAGAAGTGTTTCCTTATGTCTCTGACTCCACCAAATGGTTTTGAAGCATAGGGTTTCACATTAAAATTGAAACAAAATACGTAAATGATATAACTAAAGTAAATATACAACAAGTAAACTGAACTAAATGCAATATGAAAGATAAACTAAATGCAATGCGAGTTTGTAGTGTATTAGAGTTGGTACTGGTGTGAACTATATGAAAGAATGATGTGTGCATTTTCGCAACATGTTTACCTTATGTTTTTGCATAAGTAGTAATAGTATTTTGATATTTTACTACGCTCGCAAAGACCGTTTATGCTTGTTTTCATCAGGATCCTAAAATCAAAGGTGTTGATGGATAATACTACTAAAGATATCAATTTTGGGTATAAATCTGCTAATTTTAGGCCATTAAAGCCTTCCATACAAATTCTCAGGCACCTGGGAGAGAGGGCAAAGACAATACAATTTGCAGGAGGCATCCATACCCTATAATGAGCATTCCTACGGATGGGTTCCGTCTGTACCGCCCAGCCGTACTATGTTCCATCAGAGCATTCAATTTCATTAGAATTAACAACATAAATTGATTATTGTTAATATATAATGTTAATGTTACTATTAATGTAAACAACTTTTTTAATGTTGGGAAGTGTAACACAGCAATTAACATGCTGTTACACGGCACTAAAGTTCCCGTAACCTCTCGGTGCCGCGGAAGTGCTAGCTTAGCTGATGTCAAGGTGTTGAGCCAAAAAAGTATCGTCTAAAAACTCTTCATGGCACAATTATTAACACGAGCATGGCAACTAGGCGTGCGTCTTGGCATTTATAAGCATCATGGCACACGGTGCATGTTTTAGTAATACACGAAGGGAAGAAGAGGTGTCACTTAAATTTAAGAAGATAAATCTCTCACCAGGACCCTCTTGAAGGTTTGGTAAGTGTAGTATCACTTTTTTACTCGTTGTTCTTTAGCATAGATTCTGGTTTCAAGAGTTTTGTCTTTTTTCTTCCTTGCAATTTTCTAAAGGAGATATGCCCTAGAGGCAAATAATAAAGGGTGTTTATTATAATATCTCAATTAATTTATAATAGTTTTATACCATGCTGTAACTATATCAATTGAAAACATTGGTACATGTATATTCTATAAACAAACCAAGTCGCTAGTAGCCTCTATTTAACTAGTTCATCGGTCAACTGATGATCAATGTTTGCTGATCATGGGCATTTAAATTGACAATGAAGTCATATCATCATCGAATGATGTGATGGACACTCACCCAACATAACTATTACGATATGATCAAGTCACAATGTTCATTGTTCGAATAATTAGAAATATAGTATCCTACTCCTTAGACCATGTGATCATATCTAATCACTATCACCCGAGGCTGCCTTGACTACATCAACCGTCACACCATAACATGGTGATCATAAAGGTGTTTATTAGGTATTCTAGAGGGATATGTTAAGGCGTATGCATCGAGATCAGGATTTGTTCCCCCGCATGACAGGAAGATACACTGTGCCACTCAGTGAGATTACATCCATAATCCTGCGCAACATATGACTAGGTCATGGGAATGAAATATCACGGAACGAGTTAAGTATCACTTGTCGGTAACGAGATTGGATGAGGTATGATGATACCGATGATCAGATCTCGGACAAGTCAGGTGTTAAATTAACAAATGGAATTGGACTTGATGTTAATGATTCAAACGACATTGATATCTAGGAATGCACAAGGGCCATTATGGGTATCCAGATCCCGCTGATGATCATTGATTTGAGAGTCATCTCGATCATATTTGTGATGTTCCCAAACCATAGGGTAACACACTTAAGGGTTCTACAATGCTTGGAGATCTTTTTGGAATCATCAGGATCACATGAAGAAAGAGAAGAGAAACCCGGAATCGTTCCGGGAGGATTCGAAGTAGTTCAGAGTGATCCGAAAGGTGTCTCGGGTCAAAACAAATTAAATAATATATATATGTTATTAATTAAATGAATTAATATTTAAATTTAATTTTAAGGTGTAACCCACCTTAATGGGACAACTCCTAGAGGAAGTGGCCCATATAGGTCTAGCCGCCTAATGGAGGGGCAAGAGGGGCCACGGACCACAAGGGCTAGAGCACGCGGGGTTGGGCCCACCCCTGCTGCCGGCCGGCCATGGGCCAGGAGCACGGGGCCCACCCCGACCGCATCCCTTACTTGGTGCCACCTCCTCCTCTCACCTTTAGTCCCACCTCGGGACCTGGCTTGGTGGAGTTCCCTCCCTTCCCCTATATAAAGAGGGGCCTATGGGACAGAACAACACAACAATACATACATATTTTCTAAAACATTTTTCCTTAGGGGATATCACACACACACACTCTCTCTCTCATTGACTCTCGTGCTTGCGTTTCCAAGAAGAACTATGCACATGGGAGGCGATGTTTTCTTCAGCACGCCGTCACGCTGCTGGATTTCCGGTTCCATAAGGTCTACTTCCACAATATTGACTGGGTTGGGGATAACGGGAGTCATTGTTCAGCACCAGACATGTGCAAAACCTCAAAGGTGCAGCCAGTTGTGGCATCAAGATTGTCGTGCGAGGATAAATGCGACCTTGAGGTTGGCTATGTCGTTCGGCTATATCATCCATGTTCATCATGAACGTTAAACACTTTCCGTCTACAAGGGTATGTCACCGAAACCTTCTCTGGTACAGCATTACTCCTAGATAGATCCTGGAATTCGGTGTTATGCTAGTTAAGAAAAACTATTGTTTTTAGCGGTATCAGAGTTGATCTACGTGTAGTATTGCTTGTACGGTTAGAACACATGTTAAATGTGGGCATTGATCCTATACTTGTTACCCTCTCACGTGCACTTGTTCAAATCGCGACACTATTTGATGAAGCGGCCCAGACCGACCTTACACGTAATCTTTCGCGACATTGGTTCTGCACTTGACATATCACTTGTACCATATATGCGGCTAGCGGGTGTCTATCTCTCTCACAGTAGTTGGTATGGCATTTACAATGGAGGGTCCTGAAAGGGGTGTCATAGAGCAAATTATTTGATCAATATTGTGGTAGGAAGTTCGTAAGTAAGAAATGGTTCTATCATGAAAGCCCTAGCAACCATGTAAAACATGCAAAAGATAAAGTAGAGGCGTTTAACTTTATTTTGTAGAGGGCATGTGATGTGATATGGTAATGGTTGTAAAGTAGGTATAACTTCTATTCATAAGTAGTAGTAGTAGTAGTAGTAGTAGTAGTAATAGTAGTAGACATAATGATTGACGACCAACCGGTGGCGTCGTGAACTTGGCATAATACCGGTGGGCAAGATGGAGATCGTGCCGAGGAGCTCGATGAAAATCAAGGCGCACAAAGAAGGACCATATCATGTCACTATAATTGCATATGATCGATGGTAGCATTATATAAGATGATCCCTTAATTGATACCAACAATAGTGTTCTCTCTCAGTGTGCATCACTAAGAAAATTCTCCTTTATGAAGCACGTTGTGATGATCAGGTGCTAGACATATCAGCGTTTGCATACGTTGGGTATAAGCCATGTTGCAAATCAAATGCACTTAGGTTAAATTGGTGAGCCTACATGTACATACATGGTCTCAAAACATGAGAGGTCAAAAGATCAAGCATGAGTCACATGAATGATGTGATGGACATTGTGTTGTACACAGTTGTAACTATGTCATCGGTCTTGAAGATCGGGGGCAGTGTCGGAGCTAGGAGGGAACCAGCAAGGGCCATGGCCCCCAATGCCATGGTACAACAAGGAATTTTTTATACCCAAGTTTGGATTAGTGAGGAATTTTAGTGCCAAATTGCATGTTTGCCTCCCCCCTAATCAAGGATTGGCATGGCTTCCCCCTCTAAACTTGAATACTGCCTCCACCACTGATCGGAGTCCTGTAGGGAATTGGGGTCGTGTAATAACTAAAACCGTCTTAGAGATGATAGTTTTAGTGGGAGCTCAATTAGTAATATGATTATAATTTTGAATCACCGTATGAACTTAGCCTAAAAGTCTGTGCAAGTATCCTTATAGATCATGGTTATTCCCAATGTTCAAGACATTTTGGCTCATTCTTGAATGATGATAAACTTAAACTAGATGGGTTAAACTTCATCGATTATTGGTACCAATGCTTGAGGGACGTCCTCATTAGAAACAATCTTCTCTATGTACTATGAGAACCAATAGTATATTTTCCCTAGGACTTGATGGGTGAGCAAGATGATGTTTATTATCAAGCTCGTTGTGGCACTTTCGTGACGGTCAAGTACACCATAATTCATGCAACGGAGGCTAGCATGCAGATACACTTTCACGAAATCAAGGCATATAGTATGGTCGATGGACTGAAGGCGATGTTTCTAGCTCAAGTCAGAATCATGAAGTATGAGTACATGGACGATTGTCTTTCAACCAATATGGAAAACATCTACTTCGAGAGCCACCTGGCCATCATGGAAGAGATTCATGAACGTCTTGTAAATGTTATAGGCTACTGGTTGACAAACTCAGTACTTTGATATTTTTCTATGAAGTTTTAGAGGAATGCTTAATGTCAATGAATACATGAGTTATCGTGTAAAATCATTATAATCGTGAAAATACAATAAACTGACTATGTATGAGTATGTTGGATTCTTTTAGAACAACAACCCCTACTGTACATTGGAATTAAACATGTGTAGATAATGAAAGATACAAAGTGTAACCCAAAGTTCAAACCAACCAAGGTTTTTTATTTAATTTTGTGTGATCACAATATCATATTGGTATTCCATCTACTTCACGCTTCTCAAAAGTTGGTGCACAATTAAGGTTTAAGAGGCCACAACAGAAACTAATGATACAAACATCATTGAAGCCCTAGAAACACTCCACGCCGCCTTCACGCTCTAGAAATATAGGGTTCATAGTTTATTCACCAAAATATATCACTATAAGCTTTGTGATTATATAATACAGTTGAACTTACAATGGAGTGGGAACATGGATAAATCATGTCTCCTCCATCTTATTTTTGTTCGAGTTTGTCTATGAGATCCTTGTGTCATTGTGCTCATTAATTGACCGTCGCGTGCATCGTATGAGGTAATAAATGGTTGAGGCATATTTTATTCACATTTATTACCTATGGAATGTGGTGTCAAGGAATCTTTAGGAAAATTTATGTACTCTTTCTGTCTTAAAATAGATGTCTTCGATATGTTAAATTTTAGATAAATCTAGACACTGTTTAATAAATATATTTATCTAAATTTTGATAAACCCGCGACATCTATTTTGAGATGGAGTGTAACTACCTCGGTGAATTACGCTCTTAGTTACATGCGTGGATGAGCGAAAGTGGTTAAAATAGTACGGTGGGGCCCGGGGCCACTCACGGTAGACCTTTCGGCCGTCCTAACCACTTTCAGAACATCGGGACAAGAACGAGCGGCGTAATCGGCAGGCGAAGGGATCAACTACATACACAAGTGAGTATGTATGCAAGCCACATACAAAAGTTCTCAGAGCCACTCCATCTAAAGGAAATAGAAATATTGCAACGCCATACGGCAAGATTCAAATATCCTAGATAGAGATAATATTTTAGGATAGCTCCTCATACATCAACCATCAGAGTATCAGGCGGAAGCGGAAAACAAGATCCGAGTACGGATAAGAAGCCTTCTGAACCGCGCCGACAACCTGACGGCGGCGGCGGCTTCGGACGAGGGCGACGGCGCAACCACGGCGAGATAGTTTTCGCCGCAAAAACGAAAACGACAGAGGGGATCTTCCGCTACGGATCTCGTTCAAGGAGGTTCATCGGCGGCGGGCTGTACTGGACGGGGCGCCTCGGGTAACAGAGGGGGAAACGCCGGCCTAGGTCTGCTCGTCGGCGGGGCAGATCACCGACGGGGCCAAAATCGGGCGGCGCTCGGCACGCGGAGGGGAGGAAAAGGGGAAGGGAAAAAGAGGGGGCGCTCACCTCGCCTGATTCCACAGGAAATCGGAGGACGGGACGGCCGGAGCAGAGGGGGACGGCGAGGTCGCGGCGGTGGTGCTCGGTTCACTGGCGTGGGGCAGGTGTGGGCGAGCTCGGCTCCTCCTCGTAGGCGGAAACGACGCCACGGCCTGCAGCGGTGCTCCCCGACGAGTCCTCGGCCACCAGCTAGGACGGAGACGGCGTCGTGGAGCTCTGACTGGCGGCGGCGACTTGATACGGCTGCGAAGAGGGAGAGGGAAACAGAGCAGGGAGCTAGGGTTCGAGAAAAAGGTGCGGCTCGGCGCAAGGATAAGAAGGGGGAGATGGCGTGCGGGAGGCGTGAGCTGACGGCGGAGGACGGCCACCTGCTCGCTTCCGTCAGAGCAGAGGAGAGAGGAGGGTGACGGCGAAGAGGAATAGGAGGAAGACGGCGGTAACGGCGAAGCGGTACGGGCCGGGGGAAGAGAAGGAGTGGCCCAGGAGGAAAAAGAAGGGTGGGCCGGAGTGCTGCTGGGCTGCGACCAGGTAAGGTGGGCTGCTGCTGAGGCTTTTCTCTTTGTTTTGTTTTCTTTTATTTATTTAATTAACTGTTTTGTCTTTGTTTTGTTGTAGTTTTAAACAAGCCCAAAATACCCCCTTTTTGGAAGTTTTTGCAAATTTGATTTTAAAGGGAAAAGAGATGTCTATGGAGTGAGGTGAGGCATAGTGGTGAAGCACAAGTTGATGGTGAGGAAACAATACAAGAGAGAGAGGGAGAGGGTTTATGGGAAAAGGTCCCACTTGATCATACATGATGGAAGAATGGTTTTGTTGGGAAAAGGGAATGGTGGAGAGAGGTAGAAAAGACCCCACAAAGAAAGATTCACTAAACAAAGAGAAAACAAAGGAGCTAAAGGTGGTGATGATGGTTGCATGACCCATGCAAAAATAATTATTTGCCATGTTTCATTCTTGTGAAAACAATAATATTATAACATGGCATGATTCTATGCATTACCAAAATGTGGAATATAGGCCAAGCAAAAGAAAAAGGAATTGGATCCAACCCAACCCACATGAGCTAAATTAAATACCAAAAGAAAATAAAAGCCCATGGGTAAGTAGAATGGTGGAGTTATAAGGTGGTGACAAAGAAAGGTGGTGGGGTGGAATAAAAGATATGCCCCCAACTCAACTTGGGCATCAAGCATTTATCAAGATCCATATACAATATATCAAGAGGCAAATACAATTATTAATGCATATGAGGGAAGAACCAAATGGAAAAGGGTTTCCTATGATGCTCAAATGCAAGGTGGCTTGATGACATGAGCATGATATAATTATGATGCAACAATTATCTGTAGGAAGTAGCCATTATATTACTAGACCAAGTAGTATTACAATTGTTAGACAATTGGGATGCTACAACTCTCCCCCATTAAACAGGAATCTCGCCCCGAGATTCTAGGAAGAAGAAGAAGACTCAAAGAGGATAGGATACTTGGCACGGAGCTCATCCTCACGTTCCCAAGTGGCTTCATCAACGGAATGGTGCGACCACTACACCTTGCAGAACTTGATGGACTTGTTGCGAGTCCTCCTTTCTGCGACTTCCAGAATTTTTATGGGGTGTTCTTGATAAGACAGATCTTCTTGGAGATTGATAAGTTCATGGTCCACGGTCCTTCCGGGATCCTTGAAGCACTTCTTGAGTTGAGAGATATGGAAAACATCATGGACCTTGAGTTTTTCAGGGAGCTCAAGAGCATAAGCAACTTCTCCTCTTCTTCCACGAATTTTGAAAGGACTGATGTATCTAGGAGCCAGCTTTCCTTTGATACCAAAGCGGTGCGTGCCTCTCATGGGAGTGACACGAAGGTAAACGAGATCACCAGGGACATACTCCATGTCCGTGTGCTTTCTGTCATAATTGCTCTTCTGACGACTTTGAGCAATCTTCAGATTTTCAAGAATGATGTAAACCTTCTCCTCCGCTTGAGTTACAATGTCGGGGCCAAACAATATTCTTTCTCCTGCGCTCGACCAACCAATCGGAGTTCTGCATTTGCGACCATAGAGAGACTCAAATGGTGCCATCTTTAGACTTTTCTAGAAGCTATTTTTGTAAGAGAATTCAGCATAAGGAAGACATTCTTCCCACTTCATGCCGAAAGAGATAACGCAAGCACGGAGCATATCTTCCAGAATCTGATTGATCCTTTCGACTTGTCCTTGCGACTGAGGGTGGTAAGCTGTGCTAAAGTTTAATTTTGTTCCCAACGCATTTTGGAAACTTCCCCAGAACTTGGAAGTGAAGATGCTTCCACGGTCTGAACTGATCTCAAGAGGAATTCCATACAGAGAGACAATTCTGTTGATATAGAGCTCAGCCAACTGAATTGCTGAAATTGTTTCCTTGACGGGAAAGAAGTGAGCTACTTTAGAAAGCCTGTCGATGACAACAAAGATTGCATTGTTACCCTTCTGCTACCTTGGAAAAACAGTGATGAAGTCCATCTCTACTTTCTCCCATTTCCATTCCGGAGGTTTCAATGGCTGTAGAAGACCGGAAGGTTTCTGATGGACAGCTTTAACTCTACGACAGACATCACACTCCGAGATGTACTTGGCACAATATCGTTTCAATCCAGGCCACCAATATTGTGTTTTCAGATCCATGTACATCTTAGTGCTGCCAGGGTGGATAGAAAGAACGGAATCATGTGCTTCCTTGAGAACTTGCTCTCTTAAACCCGGGTAGTTCGGAACAAACATCCGGTGTTCAAAGAAAAGAGTGCCTTGGTCATCGACATGGAAAGACTCATACTTCGGAAGCTGAATGTTGGAGATGATCTTTTTAGTGTAAGGATCACCAAGTTGAATGGAGTGAACTTTTTCTTCCAAGAGAGGTGTTGCCAGAAGGTTCAGAAGATACCCTTGATCCACAATTTCAAGGTTGAGCTTGCGGAATTCCTCGCACAAGAGAGGCTGTTGTTCTTCCACCATGAGATTGTTAACATAAGCTTTTCGGCTGAGAGCATCGGCCATGACATTAGCTTTGCCCGGAGTGTAGTTGATGGTCAAATCGAAATCATTGATTGTTTCAATCCACCTCCTCTGACGAAGGTTGAGATCAGGCTGTGTGAAGATATACTTCAGACTCTTGTGATCAGAAAAGATCTCACAACAGTTGCCAAGCAAGTAATGCCTCCATCCTTTCAAAGCAAAAACAACTGCTGCGAGTTCGAGGTCATGTGTAGGATAGTTGATCTCATGCGTCTTCAACTGACGAGATGCATAAGCAACAACTTGTTTTTCTTGCATAAGGACCGCACCCAATCCTTGCAATGAGGCGTCATAGAATATCTGGAAAGGCTTTGATGTATCTGGAGGAACCAAGACTGGTGTGGAAGTGAGCTTCTCTTTGAGTGTTTTAAAGCTTGCTTGACATGTAGGAGTCCAAAGGTATTTCTTGCCTTTCTTGAGGAGATCGGTAAGAGGCTTCGCAATCTTCGAGAAGTTTTGAACGAAGCGACGACAGTAACTGGCCAAACCAAGGAAACTCCGGACTTCTTTGACATTTATGGGTGGAAGCCAGTCCATAATTGTCTTAATAGTTTCTGGGTTGACGGCAATGCCCTTGGCAGAGATGACGTGACCAAGGTAAGTGACTTGAGGCAGCCAAAACTCACACTTGGAGAACTTTGCATACAGGCGGTTCTCATGAAGCTTGTTTAGGACACACCGAAGGTGTTCTTCATGTTCTTCCTTTGACTTAGAATAGACTAGAATGTCATCCAGATAGACCACAACGAACTTATCAAGATACTCCATGAAAACCGAGTTCATAAGCCTCGAGAAGGTGGCAGGTGCATTCGTGAGACCGAAAGACATGACCGTGTACTCGTACAGACCATATCGGGTGGTGAAAGCTGTTTTAGGAACATCTTCCTTGCGAATCTTGATTTGATGTAACCACTTCTCAAATCAAGCTTAGAGAATACCACAGCTCCAGCTAGCTGATCGAAGAGATCATTAATCCGCGGAAGGGGATATTTATTCTTGATTGTTTTAGCATTGAGTGCCCGATAGTCAACACAAAGTCTATCAGTCTTGTCTCGCTTGTTCACAAAGATGGTTGGACTACCCCAAGAATAAGTACTGTGCTGAATGAAACCCAACTTCTCTTGTTCATCCAACTGACGTTTGAGTTCTGCCAACTCAGCAGGACCCATTTTATAAGGTCGCTTGGAGATAGGAGCGGTAACAGGTTCAAGTTCAATGACAAACTCAACCTCACGATCAAGAGGCATACCCGGTAACTCTTCAGGAAAAACATCTGGAAACTCACAGACCATCGGAACACTCTGAATACCTTCCATAGCATCATCATTCAGAGCCGCCAAAGAGTAAAGCTGAATTACAGGAGTCAGACTTGGAGAATAGACTATATGGCCTTCAGGAATTTTCAGAGAAACCGAACGTTCAGCACAATCAATCACAGCTGCATTTGCTGTTAACCAATCCATGCCCAAGATAACATCAATATCAGAATTGCCCAGAGTAATTAAGGAAGCCGGAAACGAAGAGCCACCAATCTCAATTTGATTACCATGGCTGATTTTAGAAGCCCTCATGTTTGATCCAGGAGATTGCACCATGAGGCGAGTTGGTAAAGCATCAGAAGGTAACCCATTACTCTCCGCAAACTTGTATGACACGAAAGAATGTGAAGCACCAGAATCAAATAAAACTCGTGCAGGAACTGAGTTAACAGGAAGCATACCCATGACAACTCCCGGTGCATGCTCAGCTTGAGCGACGTTGACACAGTTGGCACGAGCAACCGTAGACCCAGGCTTGGTGTTGATATTGAGAGCCCGAGGTGGAGGTGCACGAACCATAGGAGAACTTGCCGCAGGTCTTGGAGGTGGTGGTGGAAGAGCTTTGTTGTTCAATGGACAATTCCAGTGCTGATGCCCAGTGTTTCCACAAGTATAGCAAGCACCAGGTGGACGTGGAGCAACGTAGCCAGGGACTCCGCCAGGCGCTCCAGGGTAGTTGTGGTTGTAGCCCCTGGGAGCCGCAGTGAAGGAGTTTGGTGGCCTTGCTGCGTAGCTTGACGGTCTTGGTGGAGCAGGGAGCGACGGTGGGGTGTTAGGAACCCAGACACAACGCTTAGAAGGAGCTGTCATAGCAGAAGAGCTTGTTGTATCACGGCTGTGTTTCTTTGACTCCTCAAACACTTGCCTACTTGCTTCTTCCTGCAGAGCTGTGTGTTGGAGTTCCAGGAAAGACCCCGGCCTTGCATGAGTGATTGCATATTTGATGGAAGCATTGAGTCCTTGCCGGAACCTCTTTTGCTTCTTCTTGTCATCAGAGATCTCATCGCCACCATACCGAGAAAGGTTCATGAAGTTTATGATGTAGGTATTGACATTGTCAGTGCCCTGCTTGAGGTTGAGAAACACTTCCTTCATCCTCTCCATGACAATTTCTGATAGATATTGCTCTTTGAAAGCCCCAGTGAATTGCTCCCAAGTAGGCTGAAAACTAGAGAGGTCTGCCTTGAGGTAATTTTCCCACCACAGAGCTGCATCTCCCTTCAGAAGGTGAGTGACACATTTGACCCATTCTTGCTCGGGAACATCCGCAGTCATCAGCAACCTTGACACTTCACGCAGCCAATCATCCGCATCAAGTGGCTGATCAGACACCTCAAATTGGCGTGGGTTGAACTTGAGAAAACTCTTGATGTCTCCTTGCTTGGGAGGTGGAGGTAGCGGAACAAACTCATTCCTCCTCACGCTTTCCTCGAAGCGCTGCTGGTTCTGCTGCATTGTCCCCAAGGCATTTGCAATACTTGCCAAAGCAGCCCCCAGTTCAGGTGGTATGTCCTCCTCAGAACGGCGTGGTGGTGCCATCCTGTGATTGATATAAAACACAAGTCAGTACTATAATGGAGAATGATAATAATCCAAAATACCAAAATGGAATTAACCAAGATTAAAGGATACAATTCACTAAGATGATATTAAAATATCAACAAAGTTCGAGGCAACTAGAAGATATTAAGCATAATGCACACGACTGAACAAGGAGTGTGGTACACAACTAACAAAGAAAAATTTCCGCAAATTTTGGCATTAAAATACCACTATATGCGCAAAATCACTTAACGAATGAAGATTAGTAACTCTACTAATTCAATATACAAGAGCGAATGATAAAAGTAGTGGTATGGTCGCGACTCCATCCCGCACTCAAATCATTACTCCGCACATGAACAAGTAAGACACATATCCCAACACCTTCTTCTTAAGATGAACCTAAAGATTGGTAACTACGAAAAATAACACCCCAACAAGATAACATCGGATAACAAAGAGTAAGATAGATCGCATCGGTATACAACGAATCAGATAGATCACGTCGGTTTACAAAGGCCTATCGGTATGGAATGTACCAACAGTTGATAACCAAAAGGAAGATAGTGATAACATTTGGATGCAACAGATAGACAAGGAATTCACACACACACACACATACACATACAACCTATGGTACTACGGAACCCAGACCACGTGAATCCTAGTTTGAATTTTTAGAAGAGGATTGAAAACGTTACACTTCCTTACCAGAAAAGGGTGGGTGGGTGGGTAAGAAAAGAAATGGAAGCAGTCCTACTCTCACGTTTCTTTTTCCCTAGTATACATAACTACCAAAATATTTGCTAGACTGACAACGACCATTTTGGCTGAGACCCTGAAGGGCGGGATGGCTCTGATACCAATTGTAACTATCTCGGTGAATTACGCTCTTAGTTACATGCCTGGATGAGCGAAAGTGGTTAAAATAGTACGGTGAGGCCTGGGGCCACTCACGGTAGACCTTTCGGCCGTCCTAACCACTTTCAGAACATCGGGACAAGAACGAGCGGCGTAATCGGCAGGCAAAGGGATCAACTACATACACAAGTGAGTATGTATGCAAGCCACATACAACAGTTCTCAGAGCCACTCCATCTAAAGGAAATAGAAATATTACAACGCCATACGGCAAGATTCAAATATCCTAGATAGAGATAATATTTTAGGATAGCTCCTCATACATCAACCATCAGAGTATCAGGCGGAAGCGGAAACCAAGATCCGAGTACGGATAAGAAGCAAATCGGCATAAGATGCCACATAAATAAACACATCCCGCCCACAGATCTCATGGATCCCCGTTCCCGGAATCTCTACACCGAGTGATCGTTGCCAACATCATCCGTCTCCTCCACCCAGTATCCATCTTGCGAGTACACCTGTTCATCTGAATCAAACAATTTATCGTGTGAGACCCTAGGGGTACTCAGCAAGCCTTTATGCCACTAAAGGGGACACAACCTGGGGTGACGCAATTGCAGCAAAAGATAATATCTAACAATCCTATAGATACTTGCTAACCATCCGCCTAACCAATGATAGACGGATGTCCGTGAAATAAGAACGACAGTTATAACAGTATAATTAACAGATCCATCCTCCTCCTCGCTTACCAACGAGGAAGCGGACGAACAACCCCCCCATCCGTAGGCAGTTTTATTAACTATTCCATGAGTATTGCACTATTTACTATTCAGGTACTTGGTCAATTTAAGAGCGGTACTTTAGTTAGACTTGTCTATGATCGAGAAACTGTGCTCCAAGTCATCCATAACCGTTGACACGGCTTTCAGAAAGATTTACCCTGCAGGGGTGCACAAATAGCAACACACACTCGATCAACCTCGGAAAAACCAACTCAAAACCCAACGAGGCATTCACGACAAAGCAATCACAGGATTCAGTAATATTTCAGGGGGCCACCCCAATAAGTTACCCGCAACGAAGTTGGCCGGCTCCGAGACGGACCCAGGGTTTGCGACGACGGCTGTAAACGACTGGGAACCCGAAAATGTGACTGGGCTTGTCGATACCGCGAAAACATGGCGCGATCCAAAACGGTACAGGTGCTCCTCGCACAATCTTAAGTAAAGTAGTAACATGGCATAAGTACAGGATAGTAATAAAGCCCCAAACTAATTGTGGCCCCAAGAAATAAGAATGAATTAAGCTCTGGCTCAGGGGGGTCCATAAGGCCTCTCGGATGTGGATAGTGCGAATAGTCAAGGAACATGAATCAAGTACTCGGTGTTCTACGGGACACAAGTGAGCATGAAAACCAAATAGCAGATATTGCTCACCGGTGCCTCTTTCATTAGTTATCCCATTACTACTCAGGTTATGTTGTTTAGGTACCTCGTTATTCATCAGACACCTACATACCCTACACATGCTTTGCTACGACTCGCATGGCTCAAACAACTCCTGTAGTAATGGCTCATGGGATGGAGGAACAAGCTTCAGTAGGGTTTAAAAGTAAAGGTCATGCGGTACTTGGGATTCAATTTATTGCAATCGCGACTCAATGATGCAAGAATAAGATAGAGGCAATAGGTACTATATGTATGCAAGCATGTGGTAGTGCTTGCCTGGCAGCTCAGTTGAAGCGAGAGATGGATCTGGGTAGTACTCCTGTGATTCCTGGTAATTCTCCTGCGGGGCGTCTATTCGAAGAAGAACCAAACAAACAAGGGCCAACATAAATAAAGTGCACAAGCATATGAATTAAAATGCGACAAGCAAACAAGCATGCCATGATGAATGATGCACAATTTACATGGCATTAAAGTAGCATGGCATGGTGAGGTGTGGGGTACAAGAATAAAGCATTTTATTATCTCTTCGGTCAAGTTTTATTGCCATAAACAGTTCTGATTTATAATAGTGACACGATGCATGCTTCAATTCAGAACAAGGATTGCGTAGATAGAACGGGCTCGTCGCGCTGATCGATTTAGACATATTATTTGTCAAATTAGGAGTTATGGATTTAAAGTTATTAATTTAATTAGAAAAGGGCATTTTATTGTAATTTTAATCATCTCGAAAATTTAAAGTGCTCAAATAATATTTTGAATAGCATATTTGAAATCCTCATTTTTCCTGATTAAAAAACATATATTATATGAATTATTTGGATTTATAATTTAAAAGTTATTTAAAATCTGGTTTGAATTTGAATTTAAACAATTTTGAATTTGTTTTATTAAACAGAGAAGCGGCCAGATTTTTTACACACAGGCAGAGCCAGACGCAGACACCGACGAGTGGGCCATGCGCTGACTCAGCAGCAGGTGGGGCGCAGCGGGTCCGCCCGACTTTTCTCACCGTGGCTCACCCAGCCGCACTCACCGACTGGTGGGGCCGAGACCACGACGGGTCCACGTGCAGGCGGGCGAAGTGGATGCGGCCACGTGTCTGGTCCCAGGGATCGCGGGTTGAGGAACTACAACTACGGGGGCTTTCTTGCAAATCTATACCGGGGCTGACTCGTGGGGTCGCTGGGGCTGCGAAGGACCTAGGCGTGATCGACAAAAGTTGCGGGGGGTCTCTTCGGGAAATCGCCGCCCGTGCTCTGATTGAACCCGTCGTCTGTCTTCTGAACCGCGGCGACAACCTGACGGCGGCGGCGGCTTCGGACGAGGGCGACGGCGCAACCACGACGAGATAGTCTTCGCCGCAAAAACAAAAACGACAGAGGGGATCTTCCGCTACGGATCTCGTTCAAGGAGGTTCATCGGCGGTGGGCTATACTGGACGGGGCGCCTCGGGGAACAGAGGGGGAAACGCCGGCCTAGGTCTGCTCGTCAGCGGGGCAGATCACCGGCGGGGCCAAAATCGGGCGGCGCTCGGCACGCGGAGGGGAGGAAAAGGGGAAGGGAAAAAGAGGGGGCGCTCACCTCGCCTGATTCCACAGGAAATCAGAGGACGGGACGGCCGGAGCGGAGGGGGACGGCGAGATCGCGGTGGTGGTGCTCGGTTCACTGGCGTGGGGCAGGTGCGGGTGAGCTCGGCTCCTCCTCGTAGGCGGAAACGACGCCACGGCCTGCAGCGGTGCTCCCCGACGAGTCCTCGGCCACCAGCTAGGACGGAGACGGCGTCATGGAGCTCTGACTGGCGGCGGAGGCGGCTTGATACGGCGGCGAAGAGGGAGAGGGAAACGGAGCAGGGAGCTAGGGTTCGAGAAAAAGGTGCGGCTCGGCGCGAGGATAAGAAGGGGGAGCTGGCGTGCGGGAGGCGTGAGCTGACGGCGGAGGACGGCCACCTGCTCGCTTCCGTCAGAGCAGAGGAGAGAGGAGGGCGACGGAGAAGAGGGATAGGAGGAAGACGGCGGTAACGACGAAGCGGTACGGGCCGGGGGAAGAGAAGGAGTGGCCCAGGAGGAAAAAGAAGGGCGGGCCGGAGTGCTGCTGGGCTGCGACCAGGTAAGGTGGGCTGCTGCTGAGGCTTTTCTCTTTGTTTTGTTTTGTTTTATTTATTTAATTAACTGTTTTGTCTTTGTTTTGTTGCAGTTTTAAACAAGCCCAAAATACCCCCTTTTTGGAAGTTTTTGCAAATTTGATTTTAAAGGGAAAAGAGATGGCTATGGAGTGAGGCGAGGCATAGTGGTGAAGCACAAGTTGATGGTGAGGAAACAATACAAGAGAGAGAGGGAGGGAGAGGGTTTATGGGAAAAGGTCCCACTTGATCATACATGATGGAAGAATGGTTTTGTTGGGAAAAGGGAATGGTGGAGAGAGGTAGAAAAGACCCCACAAAGAAAGATTTACTAAACAAAGAGAAAACAAAGGAGCTAAAGGTGGTGATGATGGTTGCATGGCCCATGCAAAAATAATTCTTTGTCATGTTTCATTCTTGTGAAAACAATAATATTATAACATGGCATGATTCTATGCATTACCAAAATGTGGAATATAGGCCAAGCAAAAAAAAGGAATTGGATCCAACTCAACCCACATGAGCTAAATTAAATACCAAAAGAAAATAAAAGCCCATGGGTAAGTAGAATGGTGGAGTTATAAGGTGGTGACAAAGAAAGGTGGTGGAGTGGAATAAAAGATATGCCCCCAACTCAACTTGGGCATCAAACATTTATCAAGATCCATATACAATATATCAAGAGGCAAATACAATTATTAATGCATATGAGGGAAGAACCAAATGGAAAAGGGTTTCCTATGATGCTCAAATGCAAGGTGGCATGATGACATGAGCATGATATAATTATGATGCAACAATTGTCTGTAGGAAGTAGCCATTATATTACTAGACCAAGTAGTATTACAATGGTTAGACAATTGGGATGCTACATGGAGGGAGTAGAATCAAATCACAAGAATCAAACAATAAACATAGAAAGAATTGCAAAGAATCATATTTCTCCAATTTTCTTTTGAAAAGCATTTCAGCAACCAGGTTGAGACCGTGAAGGTCATCGGCTAGCTAGGAGGTACTCAACTTGCACCTGATGGAGGCACTATCGTGTTAAAGTAGCTGTTTGAGCCACTCGCTATTGTTGGATCGATGTGCCCACGGATTATCGATGTGGCCAACTGTTAGAATAATGTGTACTTGTTGTTGAGTATTTTTTTTAAGAAAACGGGCCAAAAGACCTGGCGTTAAATTAATAACGCAAACAACGACGAAACAACCCAGCTTACAGCACATAACAACACTCACACAAGGACAAGATCTATCAGAGCATCTCTAGCAGACCCCTTGTCCGTCCGCCCCTTAGAACGCATATAAGGGCCAAGAAAAGTGCGCTTTTTGCCACGAAAATAGCCGGGGCGGAAAATACCCCTTATATGCGAATCTCAAAAAGAAATTTTCTTTTTGCCGTCTACATATACGGTGTCTGTTCCACCGAATCACGGACCGGGTCCTTAAAACCATATGTTTTCTCACGATTTTCACACATATCACCCATTTGCACATACAATTTAGATAGCAATATGAAGTAAAATCCGAAAATTATTAATTGTACATTACAACAATAATCCAAATTAAAATAATTGTTCAAATCAAATAATTAAACAATAATCCAATACGACAATGGTGCACAATACAACAATGTTTAGAATCACGCTAGACTGAATGGAATTTTGAAACAAATAAAAGTGGGAGTCACCCAAACAGCTGCCCAGTCGTGCTCAGTGAGATCATGTTGCAACTGACCGTGTGTCACAGAATATCTCCAAGTTCACATCCCTCTCATCCTCAACAATCATATTATGAAGAATGGTACAACATGTCATTATGTTATTAAGTGATTTCTTGTCCTAGAAACGAGCTGGACCTCGAACAATGGCAAAACCTAGCTTGCAGAACACCAAAGGCTCTTTCTATATCCTTTCGGCCAGCCACTTGTGTCTTTGCAAATTTAGCTTCTTTTCTAGTTTGGGGATCGGAGATGGTTTTAACAAATGTGGTCCAGCGAGGGTAAATACCATCAGCAAGATAGTACCCCTTGGTATAATTGAGTCCATTGACAGTGTAGTTATAAGTAGGGGAGTGCAACTAGCTAGTTTTGCAAATAGATGAGATTTTGTAATACGTTGATATCATTTAGAGTCCCAGGCAAGCAAAAAAAAACCAGTGTCAAATCCACAAGTCCTCGGATGCTATGGCTTCAAGCACAATTGTTGGATCGCGACTTTTGCCACAATACATGTCGTCCCATGCCTTTGGGCAGTTTTTCCAAATCCAATGCATACAATCTATACTTCCTAGCATGCCGGGCCAACCTCTTTTCTCGTTCATGGCCATCAACCTAATTGTATCTTCCTCATTCGGTGCCCGAAGATACATAGGACCAAAAACATCGTATCATAAGCTTTGCGAATCTACGAACACTTTCTATAGTAGTATCGTGGCCTATGCGGAGATACTCATCAGCATACTCTCATGGCCGCGGATACTTTTTGGTACGCGCTAAACACTAGCAGGCCGGCAGCGTTTCTCCCACGGGTGAAGTAGCGAGAGTTTGACTTCCAAGCTTCCACTATTTTCACAAAAAGGGATCGCCGCATTCGGTACCGTCGGCGAAATATGTGAGGTGGATAGGTGGGTACCTAGACAAAATAATCTTGCATGAGCATGTCATTCCCTAGTTTGCGGTTGCGAGGGATGCAAAGGCGGCCTACTTTCGACCCTTGGTGACACTTTCTCCTACCGTCTTCGTCCTCCTTGACGGCGAGGAGCACAACCAACTGTTGATGCCGGTGGTTGTAGAGCATGGTCTCTACGTTCGAGTCGTCGGACGACGATGAGTCATCGAGCAAGAACTGCTTGCATGGACTCAAATCCATCTGCATATACCGAAGGAAAATTGCTCACAAATCGCGCCACCAATCATACCATCTCGAAGGTGATGGGAATAGGAATTTTACTGTGCATAGGTTGTCGGCGACAAACGAGCCTGTTCCGGACCTGTGGAGATCCGTAGGAAGACGGGGTCGAGCCCTGGTCGAGCCTTGTCAGCGGAAACTGCGAGTCACGGCTTCAACCAACCGGGCACAAGCTCTGCGCGGGATCCATGGCAACTATGTCTCTGCCGCGAGCTGGATCTCTGTCACCAGGCAACCTACGACCCTCCAGTAGTGGGGAAAGGAAGGGGTAGGTGGCAGCAGACTTCAGCGAGGGAAGAATCGGTCTACAACGGCTTCCATTGACGGTGGTGGCAGTTGGCGGCGGAAGGAGGGGAACAATCTTGGTGCGGCTGGAATGTCCACCACGCCAAGATTTCTAGTGATACGGGTCGGCCTGTATAGGTGGTCAAAAACCGTGTATGTAAGGGCCAAGGGGGGTTTTCGATAGCCCCCTTAAAAAAATTAAGGCTCGATGTCGTTTGAGGAGTCTGTTCTGGACACTTTTTCCGGCCAAAACCGTAAAGTGGCTGTTATTTTTAAGGACGGTGCCATATAAGGGGTTTGCTAGAGATGCTCTCGGTGGGGCTACAAACGGAGAATGAAAACGCCGATGACTATTACAGTAAACTACGCATGGGAGGAGCATACGCTGGACGGACTGCTAGTCGGACCGACGCTCACCCAACACAGGCGAATTGACAGCCACCGGTCAAGACAAGTCAACCATCGCAGGAAACACCACGGCCACCACCAGGAATCAGCCGACGACTCGCCACCGAGAAAGCGCTAGGAACCAGCCCGACAATGAGCACTGAGAGCATAGAACACAAAGTAAGCTTTGCCAAGGAGAGTGGGTTGGAACCACCCAACCATCAGAGAGCCGCTCGCAGTGATACTCCTAGGCGCCAACTTCAAGAAGTACCCGACGCAGACACACCGCTACCGCCCGATTAAAATATCTTGGGTTTTCACCCGGAACCCGCGGACAGACTGAGCACTGCCTCATCGGCGCCTTCAGGAAGGGGACGACGTTCACATACACCGTTGTCGAGGCCCAAGGGGCAAGGGTTCCCCCAGGCAAAGGTGTTAAGCTGAGCCACCGTCACGGCCCACAGCTCGCTAGCACCCCGTCGTCCACACCTCCAGGGCAACCGACCAGCACCAGAGCCTCTGCCATGCCCGCCAACCAAGACGACTCCCACCAACCAGGGTCGCTGCCCTGGAGACCAAGCCGAGCACATGGAAGAACATGGAGACACGCCGAGAGACACCGCTGCGAGGTCCCCGAAGATCGGAGAGATGACGAAGAAGATTCCCGTTCCAAATCAACGCCCTGCGTCCCCATGGCCACCCACGCCTTGCAAATCTAGGACGAGGATGAAGTGCTCGAGGGCTCGAGGCCCCTGCCCTGGCCCGAGAACCCTCTCCCCCGCCAGGAACACATCCCGAAGCCGCAGAGCTGCCACTGGCCTAAGCTGCATTCGCACGCACATCGCTTCGGCGCGCCCTCGCGAGCTCCAATTCACTGGAGCGCCCGCTCGCGCCGCCACCGCCGGTACCACGCCTCAACGCCACCCCAATCATCACCGCACCTTAGGGCAGTCACCACTGCTTGCAAGCACGCACGAGGAGCCACCACATCGCCGAGAAGCCACGCCCCCAGCGCCACGCCCCAATCAGACGAAGCCGCCCGCGCCGCCTTCGCTGGATAAGGGAGAGAGGAAGGCCCCGCCGCCGCTGATGCCACCGGGGCTTCGCGTGGTGACGCCCTCCGACGGCGGCAAGGGGACGAGGAGAGGATGCGGCGCCGCGACGTTAGGGATTCGCCCGCGTCCGCTCGCGGGAGCAGACCCGAGCCGTTTATGTGTTGTTGTACATGGTGATCCATAAACCATTAGTGTATTGGTAGGGTGTCAAGTGAGATCCCGCCTAAATCCCACTTTTAGTTCATTTATTGAAATCTAGTGTAAATTTTGAGCAAAAAATTAAACTAGATTTTAGCAAATAAAATAGAAGTCCCACCTGACACCCTATGTATTGCCATTCTTCATAGTTATCAAGCATGGGTATATTTCCCTGGCCGTGTTCAACCCTTATTAATATAGTGAACGCAGCTTCCTCCGAGAGGTAAAAATCCTTTGCTATTTCGTCCAATTTTGTTGTGCATCTCATGTATTACGAGCGCCTCGAGTTTCAATGGCCTACCTAACATTTCGCCCTTGTGAAAAATGAATCAATTCAACTTAAATCTGAAACTTCAACACCGAAAGTAATTTTATGGAACCTAGACTACAGGTGAACCAACTTGCATAACTAACACGTGACAATTTAGATCTACTAGAAAATATTTCTAATTATGTACCCCCTCTGTCTAGAAATAAGTGATTTAGATTTAACTAAATTCAGATATATCTAGATATATTTAAGTGTATAGAATTAAGACAAATCAAAGTGAGTTATTTCTGGACGAAGGGATTATATATTTTTTAAACACGTGTTGGTTGTTGAAGTTGGTTCAAGCTGATAAATCTGTGGAGCAGGTCCCATAAATTTATTTTCCAACTCAGGCATATGCCTAGAAATAAAATAATATACTTACAAAACATGATGCAAAATGGATCAATTGGTAATAAAAATGGATCAATTGGTAATTTCGATGATGCAAAGTGCAATTTACTCAAAATTGAAAATTGCAGTTCTATGCAACCGCGTTTCAATCATTGTGGCACCATGCGCTTCATCCATGAGGTGAACTGAGGTCGGAGGTATAGAAAGCAGCTGAGAAAACGACAAGGAAAACGTACGTTTTGACTGCAGGAGTAGCATTGATTGGGTTCAAACACGGAAGGCTGCCACTTCCTTGTTCCCCGGGGCGCGCGCTCTCTCTCTCTCTCTGCGCCTTCTTCCACACCACGGTCCGCTCTGCCTTTTCCACTGCCCTTCTCCGCTTCCCTCCACAGATGGCGTGTCCGTCTGCGCTGCCGCCGCCGCCACCGTTCGTCCTGGTACCGCCTCCGTTCCTAGATGTAATCATTTTTTGAAAGCTAAACCAGTTATCTATACTAGGATACGTACACAACTAGTTATCTATACTAGCAGTGGCGGAATCAGGATTGGAGCAAGTTCCGGGCAAAAAAAAAACCGCAAAAGCTACTAAAAAACTCATAGAATGGCATATAAATTTTGTTAGGATGGCGAAGATGACATACAATTTTAACTCAGTTGTTAACAATCCAACAAGGTACATATAGTTTGGGTAGTTTCTTCAGTTTGTGAATTCACCGTTTTGTGAAGTGTTGTGTTAAAATCTCATCAAATTATGTTCTGAGATATAAAATGAATTACAAAAGTTGCTAAATCAATGAACCTATTCAATTGTTAAAAATACTGGTGTGGAATAATTAAATCAAACACATATTCTAGACACACACATATTACCTAGCACTAGCAGTGGAGCATGGAGCCCTGGAATAGGAGAGACGGGAGCGCCAGCACAACAGGCCAGCAGCTGGGCAGGGGGCAGCGCCTATGAGAAGGACGGTGTGACCTGCCATGGATAGGGTAGGACCGCTGAAACTCGTCCAGGGAGCCTCTGAGTGTGGGCTGGGGCGACAAGCTGGCCTTTCGATGCCTCGGCGGCGATTGATTGGCTGCTCATATCCTGAGGCAGCTAGCGACGGAGCCAGGGTTGGAGTGTTGTAGTCTTTCACTCGTTTCTTTTCCTGGTGCTAGCTCGTGTTATGCACTGTGGATCAAAGAAGATGGCCTGACTAGTAACCCGGGCCAAGTCAAAAATATACTCCCTCAGTTCGAAAATATAAAACATTCTAGCTTTGTGAAACGAATGTATCTAGACACCTTCTAGTGTATAGGTTCACTCCGAACCTCTACGAACCTATACACTAGAAGACGTCTAGATACATTCGATTCACAAAGCTAAAACATCTTATATTTCCAAACGGAGGGAGTATATACGTAGTACGCCGGAACATTTGCTGCTCCCCGGGTCACGGCCCTGGTTGCGAGGGGTGTAGCTCCGCCCCTGAATATTAGGACTTTAGAGATCATATTGTATTCCAAGTAATAGGCTTCTTTTTCTCCAAGTTTGTACGTCTATATACTATCAATAAATACAATAGAATATTCTGAAATCAACAATTTCTTTATAGTATCAGAGTGGTTAGCCTCACGACATTGGTCCTAAACCTTCCACCACTTCTCGGGGCACGGCACCCCGTCTCGATCAAAGATCATATTAGGTCTTAGATTAGATTAGATCCAAATTTTCAAAATTTTCTGTTTCGTAGATAGATCCAATTTCAACCCTAGATTAGATCCAATTACAGCCAATAAAATTCCTAATTCTGATAGGGACTCTCGTCCGGTGCAAATCAGTCCAAGAAATCGATCGAGATCACCCGCGGTCACGCGCGTGTGGAGGCAGACATCCCAGCAGCGCACAATCATGGGCTCCTGGCCGATCTCCATCAGCTACTGCGCATGCATGCGCTTGTGCATGCCCAGATACACGTATCTCTGGAAGAAAAAAAGTGTTGTGCACGTCCTCTTTGCTACTCAGGTGATCATCGTGTAAGTTCGGAGACTTCGCGAGCCGACGACTACATCACGTCCGCTGCCGGCTGGAAGCCCAGGATACCGGGAGGGCGCGTAGGACTTCATTGACTCCAGCATACGCTCTCACACGAGATCTCCACCAAACCAAACATCACCAGATCTGCATTACATCACGCGACTACATCGACATCCGATATCTGCACTGTATCAAGCCGGACTATATCAATCTAAATAACGACATCAAGTTGTACGACTACACCAAGATCTTCGTGGAGTACATCCACGATCAACATCATCCATACGTCAGGCCGGTGTGGAACACTACACCGACTTCTCCGACATCAAGGCTTCGACATCATCGCCGCCATAAGGGACACCTTCGAGTGACGATCATCGCCGACACGCCTACTCCTTCATCACCGACACATCATCGTCAAGGTTTACATCAAAGTGGTCTTCATCAACATCTTCGTCGACACACCGCCGCCGCCGCGATACCTCGTCCACATGATGGACATACAACTACGACACCCTCTGATAGTATAACTGCAAGGTACGACGACGGCATGGCTGCGTCCACGACATCGAGGACTGCACAAACTGGCGCCACAATTGTGATGCCCCTACGACCGCGTATACGGTTCTGGCAAAACCGTGTGTGCTCGGTGACTTTCTCCAGTTCTGGCAAAACTGGTGGTCCCACCTATCACTACATCCACAAGAGACGTCCCCGACGGTACCTCTATAAGGTGCAAAACATCCACAACTGTAGCTCTGTCAACAACAACAACAACAACAACAGCAGCAGCAGCAGCAGCAACAACAACAACAACAACAGCAGCAGCAGCAGCAGCAACAACAACAACAACAGCAGCAGCAGCAGCAACAACAACAACAACAACAACAGCAACAACAACAGCAACAACAACAACAACAACAACAACAACAACAACAAAGCGCAATTTTTTGCGCCTCCGGCAATGGCGTCCACACAACATAGGACGACTACGACATCGAACACACCAGCCCGACCACGTCTACATCATGATCGGCTACCTCGACATCGACAACAACAACGTCTACAACTACATAACGGCAACAACTCCAGTCAACAGCGTCCGTGTCATCGCTTGCATCCACGACAATCTCACTGTGACTGCGGGAGGAAAGAGAGGCATTAGAAGGGGACGCAGTCATCGTCCCTAGATGCCATCCATGATCATGTCCACGCAGGTGATGATGACAAGAAGATGAAGACGACGGAAGCGCAAGACTTTAAATCCAGTCGCAAGCGTCCGCTTCACTCCCGCTATGACTGAGGGAGATGTTAGGATACGTACACAACTAGAGAAGGACTAGGACTTTAGAGATCATCTTGTATTCCAAGCAATAGATTTCTTGCTCTCCAAGTTTGTACGTCTATATATCCTCCCCGTGAGGGTTAATCAATACACTACAATATTCTAAGATCAACAATTTCTATAATACTGGAGACCGGGCTACGTATAGCCTTTAATCCCGGCCATCCATTCTCATTTGACTCGATTTTGAATTTTTTAAAAAGTTATCAAAAAATTACAAAACAAATATCTGCATGTAGCCAAAGACTAGCATTAC
Organism: Avena eriantha; assembly: GCA_910589775.1. NCBI lineage: Eukaryota > Viridiplantae > Streptophyta > Magnoliopsida > Poales > Poaceae > Avena > Avena eriantha. Next base: position 260,442,017 of record OU342742.1, read on the forward strand.
ACATGGAGAAGTTTCAACCCCAAATTCCTTATAATTTGGGCGCATCAAAAAGGTCAAATTTTGATGCATTTTGTGTGTGTACTGTTCATGCCTTAGATCCGATTTCTTTTTTTTTGCTTTTTTTCCGAGCCCACAATACAATGTATTTTCAGACGATTTTTGGCACGCATGTAGTGTATATCATGATATACTTGCCTGTATTTTGTTCTTATTTTTCTGAATCTTCAAATTTGAATTTTCAAAGTTTTTTAAAAAGGGCTCAGTGTAGCCCGGGTTCTACGCTGTGCTATCTAAAAAGACTTATATTTTAAACAAGGTAGTAAAAAGTTTGGATAACAAGCATTATTGAAGCCCTAGAAGCACCCCACACGGCCTTCTAGCTCTAGACAATATAACGCTCATAGTTCATCCACCAAATATCACTGTAATCTTTGTAATTCTATAATAAAAATAGCAAGACAGGGCGGTGAGTTGAACCTACATTGGAGCCGGAACATGTATAAATCATGTCTCCTTGATCTTCTTTTTTGTTTGAGTTTGTCTATGAGATCGTTGTGTCATCGTACTCATCAATTGACCGCCAGGTACGACGTGTGAGGTAATAAATGGTTGAGGTATCTTTTATTCACATATATTACATATGAAATGTGGTGCAAAGGAATCCTTTGGAAAATTTATGTAGAACTCAAGCATAAGAATCAAGCAACCAAGATGGGAATGATTCCTAAGGATCATAATCCTCCAATTTTCGTTTGAAAAGCATTTAAATAAAAGAGGTCCTAAATCATTTCAGCAACTAGGTTGACACTATGAATGTCGGCTACCGACTAGGAGGCACTGAGCTTGCACCCGATGGAGGCATTGTCATGTTAAAGTAGATGTTTGAAATGCTAGCTACAGTTGGATCGATGTGTCCTTGGGTTATCGACGTGCCCAACTGTTAGGACAATGTGTACTTGTTGTACATGGTGATCTATAAACCATTAGTGTATTATCAATTAAATTTTAATGGCATCCTTCGGATGTAAAAAGTACTTCCCTATTTCACCCAATTAAATTGTACGTACTGGCATAAGAGACTCTCCTTGACATCTCATCTATTGCCAGCGACTCGATTTTCACTAGCTTACCCAACATTTCACCCCTTGTGAAAAATTGGGCCAATTTGACCTAAATCTGAAACTTCAATACAAAATGAACCAGTTTTGAATTTTTTTCACAAAATGGAACCTTTTTTGCATGCCTAGATAGCAATCATAAGTCGACCCTCTCAGCCTCAGCCGTATGCCTAGAAATAAAATAATTTACAGAACATGATGCAAAAATAGATCAATTGGTAATTTGGATGATGCAAAGTGCGACTTACTCAAGATTGAAAATTGCAGTTCTATGCAACAGCGCTTAAATCATTGTGGCACTATGCGCTTCATCCAGAAAGCAGCTGAGAAAACGACAAGGGACGCGTTTTGTGTGCAGGAGTGGCATTTGGGCGTTCAAACTCGGAAGGCTGCCACGCCCTTGTTCCCCGGCTCTCTCTCTTCCACACACCACGCTCCGCTCTGCCTTTTCCATTGCCCTTCTTCGCTTCGTACGTTCCATGCCAGCCCAAGCCCAAACCCAAGACCCTCCACAGATGGCGTCTCCGTCTGCGCCGCCACCGCCGCCGCCGTCGTCATGGGTCATCCTAGGCAGCATCCCACGCGTCTCCACGCTGGCACACGGCGGCGATGCCTCTGTCGCGCTGACGGCGCCGCCGCGCGTCTCGATCCTCACCGTCACCCCGAGAGTCTTCCCGGATCCACCCACGCCCCACTTTTTCCCCTTCGTCCTCGCCGCGGACCCCTCCGGCCTGCTCCTCCTCCAGGCCAACCTGCACTGCACCCCGACCCGTCAAGACATGAACCGCCCTGGCCAGGAAGGCTTCCTCTGGAAATACAGCAACTCGCGCTACTTCGTGCTGGACGCCACCACCGGCTCGGCGTTCCACCTCCCCGACCCCCAGCCCCAGGCCACCATCCTGCACCAGGGCCTCCTTGGCCTCGTCGTCTGCCCTGGTGGCGGCGGCCACTACATGGTCGCGGAGCTCCAACCCTTCATCGGTAGCAAGGAAGCCACGCTCCTCTGCTTCTCTACACAAGTAGGGGAGTGGGTCGAGAAGCCCGTCCATTATCCGCTCGAGCCCCGGCCGTGGGCTGCCATCTGCGTGCTCTCGCACCACGGGAGGCTATGGTGGGTAGACCTATCGTGGGGCATCATCACCTGCGACCCCTTCGCCGACGAGCCGGTCCTGGGCTTCGTTCTGTTCCCTCCGGAGAGAGTGCTCAAGTGCAGGGAAGCTTGGGGAGTCACCGACAAGTACCGTTGCGTGGGGGTGAGCGCCGGCAAGCTGCGCTTCGTGGACACATACATGGGAAAGCGCGCTTGTCCCACTCCCACCGTAAGCGTTTGGACGCTGGCCGATCCAGACTCCGCGGAGTGGACGCTGGAGCACGAGGCGAGGTTTTCACAGATCTGGGTCTCTCGGAGCTACAAGGCAACCGGGCTGCCGTGGAAGATCCCCACGCTGGCGCTGATTCACCCCAAGAACCCCGCCGTGGTCTACTTCTTCCTGGAAGAGCACCTCTTCGGTGTTGACGTGCGTGCTCGCAAGGTCGTGCACTGCGAGCTCTATGGGCTGGTTGCCCCGCCGAGCTGCTGCATCGCCACCCGCTTCGTCCGGGCTTGGGAGCTGCCGCGGGCAATCTCCTCAGGTAGTCATGCGATCACCCCCCCCCCCCCCCCCCCCCCCCCACCCCCCCCTCTTCCCTGTTTCTATGTCTGTTGCCCATTCATCTGATTGTCTGCTGTATGTCCAATGTTCCACCTTCTAAGCCTAGCTTGTAGGCGTGTTCGATTGCCTCTAGGCTGTCATGATCATTTAGTGATCCCCCAGATGCTGAATATCCAATTTTTCCTTCTAAGCTAGATTGTACTCCCTCCGTTCGGAAATATAAGACACTTTAGCTTTGTGAAATGAATGTATCTAGACGCATTTTAGTGTATATGTTCACTCTAAACCTCTACGAACATATACACTAAAAGACGTCTAGATACATTCGATTCACAAAGCTAAAACGTCTTATATTTCTGAACGGAGGGAGTACAAGCGTTCGACCAGTTCTGTTTTACTCCGAATCTTTGAATCCTAGTATTGTATATATATGTAAATGTGATACACTTACCAATTGACTTTTCAGGTTAAGAGCATATATCTGACTAAGTTCAGAAATATAAGACGTTTTAGCTTTGTGAATCAAATGTATCTAGACGTCTTTTAGTGTGTAGTTGCTTCACAAAGCTAAAACATCACCAAAATGAGTCTAGATTCATTAGCTTCACAAAGTTAAAACATCTTATATTTTGAAACAGAGGGAGTATTATACGTGTACTACTTGCTTGTGCAGAAGCTCATTTAGGTGCATATAGAAATGGAATATCCATATCTAAAGCTATTACTGTAGTATTTTATTCTTCTATAGCGCTGTCTTACTTATTTAGTTCGTGCATGGACTACTTCTGGATAGTTTTGCTGCTTTGCAGTTTTAGAAAAACACACACAGATCATACCAATCATGTTAATTTGTTGTAGCACTTTCAGATTTGTGTAGATGCCGAAACACAAGTAATAATCTTGCCAATGACTATTTTTCACTGTTTATTTATGTCGGTTCCCCCCTGTTAATAATGTTGTCTATTGATCAGATATCTGTGATGTATGTAAAATTTATTCCCATCTTAAATTAGAAGGTCCCCTCGCAGTGCTCAGATTTTATACGAGTAATATAAATTATGAATCAACAGTATTGTTTTTCAGTACTATGTTGGTTTGCCTCTGGATCATCATTTCTTGATGATGCACATATAATATAAGTCTGTTTGTACCTAGCGTGAAGTAGTCCTATTTCACCCAAAAAAAAAATCCCTGAGCATTTAATGACTGCAGTTAATTTGATTTATCGACGTACTTATGTGAATGTGATTAAATGATTACAAATAGAGAATGTATTGCACTTCATCTAAAAATGATGTTTGGTTTATATTTGTGTTTTATGATGGATTAGTCCGTGATTACTGGTAGAGCTAGTAATTAACATATTGGGTGCAACAGATAGCATAAGAACCAGACAACCGTTCCACTTGGTACAGAAATGATGTTTGCGTGCATTGCTTTCCAAGCAAGATTTGTAGCCCATATAGTTTGGGTCATTCTTTCACATCTCATCTGAGTGATTCTAGCACATATCGATTTTCATGGAAAGGCTTGTAAGTTGTAACTAATATTCGTTATATCTTATAAGGGAACTGGTCTAATGGCATCAACTTGGCCGAAGAATCTTATGCTCGCCCATACCAGCCATCTCCAGGGGATTACCACTTGGTGGGAGTTAGCAAACAGACATTCATCGGGTGAAATGTGTTAGGGCAATAGATCTTGTATTGCTAGAAGGCCAAAGGCCAGAATATATAGTACAACTGACTTGAGGTACAAGAAGATAAATCTAGACAAATACGGACTCCTAGACCAATACTAATACATCTTAACACCCCCCCTCAAACTCATGGTGGATCCACAACACTGAGTTTGGAGAGTAAGAAATCATGCTGAGCGCGAGTTTGTGCCTTTGTAAAGAAATCTGCCAACTGCAAGTCTGAAGGCAGATAATGGAGCACAACAACCTGATCCTGCACCTGAGCACGTGTATAAAACGCATCAACACCAATATGCTTAGTCAGCTCATGCTTGACCGGATCACGTGCAATACTGATAGCACCTGTACTGTCTGACAAAAGTGGAGTGGGCGTCGTAACAGAGACGCCAAAATCTGCAAGCAACCACCGTAACCAGGTCACCTTCAACACTCGAACGGGAAACCGCTACCTGTTTCTTCGTCTTCCAAGCAACAAGCGAACCACCAAGAAACACACAGTAAGCAGAAAGTGAACGACGATCCGTAGGATCATTCGCCCACGTAGCATCCGAGTAGCACTGGAGCTAGAGAGAGCTAGAACGAGGGAAGAAAAGGCGACGAGTAATCGTGCCACGAAGATAGCGAATGACACGGAGGAGATGACCATAGTGGACAATGGTAGGAGCTGAGACAAACTGGCTCAGAATATGAACAGGATAAGAGATATCAGGACGGGTGACAGCAAGGTAAACAAGACTCCCAACAAGATGGCGATAACGAGTGGGATCGGGAAGAGGATCACCATCTGTAGGACGAAGCTTAACATGAAGCTCCATAGCAGTCTCAACGGTGCGCTCATCTGCAAGAGCAGCCCGAGCAAGGAGATCCTGAATATACTTTTCCTGAGAAATAGAAAACCCATCAGAAGTGGATGAAACCTCAATCCCAAGAAAATAGCGAAGAGGACCAAGATCAGTCATAAGAAACTGATCACGAAGACGAGCCTTGACAAAGGCAATATACTCAGAATCATCACCAGTAATGATCATATCATCAACATAGAGAAGGAGAAGAGTGCGTCCACGAGGAGAAGTGTGAACAAAAAGCGCTGGATCATGAGAGCTAGGAGAAAAACCAGCAGCAGTCACCACAGAGGCAAAACGCTCAAACCAGGCACGAGGGGCCTGTTTCAGGCCATAAAGAGAACGTCGAAGACGACAAACCATCCCATCAGGAACAGAAAACCCAGGAGGAGGTTGCATATAAACCTCCTCACTCAACTTGCCATTAAGAAAAGCATTCTGAACATCAAGCTGGGACACAGACCAGCGTCGGACAGAAGCAACAGCAAGAAGAGTACGTACAGTGGTCATATGTGCCACAGGAGCAAAGGTCTCATCATAGTCACGACCATGTTCCTGCTGAAAACCACGAGCCACAAGACGCGCTTTATAGCGCTCAAGAGATCCATCAGAGCGGGTCTTAATTTTATAGACCCACTTACATGTGATAGGACGAACACCAGAAGGAGGAGAGACAAGATCCCAGGTGCCTGTGCGCTCAAGCGCAGCAATCTCCTCAGCCATGGCAAGCTGCCATTCAGGATGACATGCAGCATCCCGATAAGAAGTCGGCTCGGAAACTACAGAGAGACCATACTGACTAGGGGAGTAACGGTCTGGAGCACGACGCTGACGAACAGGTCGTGAGGAAGGAAGCTCATCCGCGGAAGATGACTCATCCGAAGAGGAGGAAGAAGGAGGCACAGAGGAAGGAGCCGAGGCTGGAGACCGAGGAGAACTAGGGGAACTAGACGGAGGAGAGGAAGGTGCCGAAGAAGGAGGCGCAGCAGAAGGAGGAGCCGAAGGAGAAGAGACAGCGGAAGGTGTATCGGGAAAGAAAAGAAAAGAGAGATCATCCGTTGGGTAAGTACCAGAGGTGGGGCGAGGATAGAAAGGACGCGTTTCATCGAACGTGACATCACGAGAGATGCGCATACGACGACCAACAGGGTCCCAACAGCGATAGCCCTTATGCTCATCACTGTAGCCAAGAAAAACACACTCAACAGACTGAGCGGTTAGTTTGGTGCGTTCACGAGGAGGGAGGAGGACATAGCAAACGCAGCCAAATAGACGAAGAGCCGAGTAGTCTGGACAGGATCCAGAGAGACGCTCGAGAGGAATGCCACCCTGAAGAGCAGCAGAAGGCTGAATATTAATGAGGTAAGTCGACGTAGCGACAGCCTCAGCCCAGAAATGCGGCGGAAGAGAGGAAGCAATCATCATAGCACGGGTAGTCTCAAGGATATGACGATGCTTACGCTCGGCGACACCATTTTGAGCATGGGCGCCAGGACACGAGAACTGAGCAAGGGTGCCCTGCTCAGCAAGGATACCACGCAGGTGTTGAGAGATATACTCTCCTGCAGAGTCAGCACGAAAAACACGAATAGGCGTGGAATACTGGGTACGAACCATAGCCACAAAACGCTGATAAATAGCAAGCACCTCGCGGCGAGAGCGCATAAAAAATAACCAGGTGTACCGTGTAAAATCATCAATAAACAAAATATAGTATCGATGACCCCCTTTTGAAGCAAAGGGAGCCGGACCCCACACATCTGAATGAACTAAATCAAAAGGTCGCTAAGATACAGACACACTAGTAGGATAGGGAAGCTGAATCTGTTTACCTAACCTACAACCCTGACACGAATGAAGCGACGATACATCTCCTGAGACAAGCCCCAGAAGCTCACGACGAACTAAGGATGATAAACGGGAACCACAAAGATGGCCCAGCCGATGATGCCACTGCTGAAAAGAGCCAGTGACAGATGCAGCAACCGCAGGAGAAGTGGCAGAGGAAGTGTCGGCAGAAGGAACGCGAAGCCAGTCTAACTCCTAGAGCCCAGGAGACTCAATGCTCCGAGGGCCAGCTCCAACCAGAGCCTGTGTACGACGGTCCTGAACAGCACAAGAATCAGCGTCAAGAATGACCCTACAACCAGAATCAGTAAGCTAACTAGCAGAGAAAAGATTCATCGTAAGACTGGGAACATGAGAAACATCCGGAACAGAGAAGGAAGAAGTAGAGAGGGTGCCTCGACTGGAAACAGGAAGAGAGGTACCATCAGCCGTAGTAACATGGACAGGAGAAAGAAGAGAGCGAAGAGCAGAAAGAATAGAAGATGCAGAAGTCATATGAAAAGAAGCTCCAGAATCCAGATACCACGGGGATGACGTACCTGACTGTGTAGAAGATGATGGTCGCGCAGTGCCCGAAGAAGTAGTCACAGAACCAGCAGAACCCGACGAGGAGGAGCCTGTAGCAGCGAGCAGACTACGAAGACCACGAATAATGTCCTGATCAGACAGAGCACCAGCAGGAGGTCTAGAAGCACCAGTAGGAGGTCCAGAGACAACAGCAGAAGATCCTGAAGACCCAGACTGTCGACGAGCAAGGTACTGCTGACGTAAGCGTGGATCCCTTGTCCAGCAACCAGATATGTCGTGGCTAGGCTTGCCACAGTGAGCACAGGGAGGACGAGAACCACGAGGCTGCTGAGACTGACGCTGACCCTGGGCCGGTGGAGTGGAGAGTAGTGGCGGTGCGAGAGACCGCGACGAAGCCGGCGGCATAGGGGGACCATGAGCAGCAAGTACAGACGGAACCTCAAGAAGACCAGCACCACGAAGACGAGTCTCCTCAGCACGAAGCTCAGCCAATACCTCAGAGAGCGGAACACGACCACGGGCAAGCAGCTGGGCACGGCGTGGCTCAAACTCCTTGCGGAGCCGTGACAAGAACTCAAAGACGCGCTGAAACTCCAGATCCGCGCGCACAATCAGACAGCAGGGACAGGTGTTACACACCGCTGTACGAAGAGAGTCAAGCTGACGCCAAATAGCAGCACTCTGAGTGTAGAAATCATCAATGGTAGAATCACCCTGCTTAAGCTCATGCTCCTGACGAACCACGGACAGATAAAGAGCATCTTCAGATGGCTGATATCGCTGACGAAGAAAAGCCCACTGGGCAGCAGCAGTGGGAAGACCCATGAACTCAGAAGCATACTGAGGCAGAACACTGGAAGTGAGAACAACAGCAGCACGAGCATCCTCATCAATCCACTGAGTGTAGTCGGCCAGATCCAGCCGGTAGGCCGTAGTAGCAGCAGAATGCGCCTGAACCTGGCGCTCATAGTCAGCCCGAGCAGAATCATCAGCACTCTGGGCTGCATCCTTGACCGCCTGAGTAGCATCGGGGGCAAGGGGAACGGGTGTCGGGGCACGAGGCACTGGAGGCACAACGGGGCGCGGTGGACAGGAGACCTCACCAGAAAGCACACCCCACAGACGAAGACCGCGCATATGAACGCGCATAAAGGCAGCGAAATCAGGATAATTCGCGCCGTCAAAGATCACCGGGCAGCGAGGAATCGCAACATAGCCCGAGGAGGAAGACATTTTTTTTTTCAAACCAGATCGAGTCAGATCTGAATCTGGCGGCGGGATCCGGGGCGGCGGCGCGGCCTGGGCGGGGGGGGGGTCGGGCCGGCGTCCGGGGCGGCGGGGCCGGCGACGGGCGTCCGGGACGGCGGGGCGGTGACGGGCGGCGGGGTCCGGGGCGGCGTCCGGGGCGGCGGGGCCGGCGTCCGAGGCGGCGGGCGTCCGGGACGGCGTCCGGGGCGGCGGGGCCGGCGTCCGAGGCGGCGGGCGTCCGGGACGGCGGGGCGGTGACGGGCGGCGGGGTCCGGGATGGTCGGCGGCGGCGGGCCTGGACGGGGGCGGGGTCGGGCCGGCGGCGGGAGAGCCTGGCGCGGCGGCGGCGAGGCCGGGGCGGCGGGCAGCGGCGGGGCCGGGGCGGCCGCGGTGACCGCCGGCGGCGGCGGCGACAGCGGGAGAAGAGAGAAAAAAAAAGCCTTACGGCTCTGATACCATGTTAGGGCAATAGATCTTGTATTGCTAGAGGGCCAAAGGCCAGAATATATAGTACAACTGACTTGAGGTATAAGAAGATAAATCTAGACAAATACGGCCTCCTAGACCAATACTAATACATCTTAACAAAATGGAGGAGCAACTGGTTATGGCTAACGGTGTCCTAGGTAAGCTCAGTTCTCCCAACCTATATATGATTTTACAGCCCTAGCCTCAAACACCATGCTCAACCTATACTTGCTTTGTTCCAGGTGGCACGTGTAGTAGTGCAGAATTCAAGTTATGGAGCGGCTGTAGTGTATGGTCCGTCCTCGTGTCATGCATGTTTTGGCATCTTCGCGCCAAGCAGCGTAACATGTTTCTTAGTTATAAGTACTCCTTCCGTCCCGAATTCACTTATTTTGGGGTTGGAGGGAGTATATTTGATGATGGTGAACCGTGATTGGGATGTTGTGGGAAGACTATTGGTACAATAACTTAATTCGGTTTTATTTCTCCTTGGATGGAATGTACTGGGAAGTGTGATTTTGGTGCATGATCGAGGGTTCGAGAGATCATCTGAACTGGCAAAGCTATGATCCTCTACAGTGGCTGGTTGCTGCTTCACGTTCCTCCATTTGATCGGCGTACCATGCTTCATTTGTGTTGATAAACTGTAGCCCCTCCTTGTTGATTGTCACGTGCGCGTGTGGAATGATTATGGCATAGGCACACCTACATGCGTACACTACAGGAACGGAGCGAGGCGCCGACGTCCAAATGTCGGGGCTGTCGGTGTAGACCTCGACCAGGCTAGCCCATTACAACAGCCGTCGGCGTAGGCCACTCTACGCCGATAGTTTACCCTCGGCGTATGCCACTCTACGCCGACAGTTTACCCTCGGCGTACCACCGCCGTCGGCGTAAGGGGTGCCCTGGAAGACCAGGCCATGACGATGTTCTCATGGCGTCAGGGACATGCCGAGGGCTACCCTCGGCATAGCCCCCACACCCATACGGCGACGGCCACCTTCGGCGTACCAATTTTTCTTTTTTTACTCCTAATTATTTTCTCACCAACCAGTGGAACAACCACTACCAGAGATCAGTGCTTTTGTGGAAGATTCAAGAGAAATCCGTTCTTGAATCAGGTGCTAGATTGACAACAGCAAGTGCAAGAGGCAGAGGGAGCATGAGTGCAAGAGGAAGAGGGGGCATGTGTGCAAGAGGCAGAGGGAGCATGTGTTTGATCATAAAAGCTTTATTAATAACCATAACACTTACGGTTTTTATCGGGCAGTCGGTGGATTCGTAGTTGGGTACGGTTCTCCCTGACTCTACCTCAATCCGAGACAGCATTCCGGCGATGCCTCCTCGTTGTTCTCCGGATGGACATCCTCTCGGCTTTTTGTCAAGACGTGTATCGGGAGAGCAGCTGGAAGGTGCTGGCATGCTGCCGTTGGGTGGATCAGTGTCGTTGGGCGGTCCGGTGCCAGATCCGGGGCCAGCGTTTTCGTGATTGGCGGCGGTGTCGTCCATGTTGATGACCACGCACATGAAGTGGTTAGGGAAGCTGTTGCTCCCGCAACTTTCAGATCCGGAGCCATAGGCTCCATCTTCGGTGGCTAGATCATCTAGATCGGATCCACGGTTGTTGTCGCTGTCCATGCTCCCAGCTGTTGCCGAGGTGTTGAGTTCGTTGAGAGTGCCGATTGGTGGCGGGAACCATGATTCTAGAGCAATCGCGGGTGCCGTTGGCTAGTCAGGCATGCGAAGTGTACCCATCTGACCAACCTGGAAGCGGAAGCTCCCAATCGCCAGACTGATTCCATCGCCTACGGACTCGAAAGCCGGGCGATTGGCCGGTGTGTGGACGGTGAAGTCGAACCCGCCGAAGAGCTGGCGAATCTCCGCTATTGCGGAGTTATAGATCGCGGTTGATGGGGCCGAAGAAGCCGCGACATCAGCACTCCCAATTCCCACAGACGGCGCCAATTGATGAGGGTTTAACTCATCAATGCTCATTGTAATGGACTTGGGTTTTGGAGAAGGAGGGAGCGCTGGAGGCATCAGTCGGCTAGCAAACAAGCACACAGGGACGCAAGGTTTACCTAGGTTCAGGCCTCGTGGAGGTCCCAACTCCTACTTGTCTGCTCTTGGAATTAACGAAGGAATCGAAGATTACAGGGGCGCACAGATGCAATCTGACGAGAGTTGTGGAAACTAGGGTTGCGTGTGTCCTCCTCGCCGCCCCTCCTAGCCTTTATATAGATAGGCTAGGTCTCGGGTAGCAGGTCGAGTCGGTTACAGATTAGGGTTTTCCCTTTAAACTTTCTATCCTAAGCTTCTTCTTGTCTCGCAAGCAATCGAGAGTCCGTGGGCCAATCTAGTTCTTCATTTGGGCCTTGGCAACGCCATGTGCTTCCACCATATCCGGACCATATATACCGAACTCGAGTACCTGTAGGGTATACCCATGTCACCGCCCCTTTGCAATGGGTGACGACGCCGCATGGATCACGCAAGCCGCGAAGGAAAAAGAAGACCGCGAGGCCCGAGAAGCTGCTGACGCCCAGTAGAAGCTCTCCCTCGCCACCGCCCCCTCCTCCAGCGCGGGGGCCTTCTCGCTCAACTCGTTGCATGCCCAAGCCGTCAGCCTCCACTCCATCAAGGGGCACTTCCCCGTCGAGCTGGCCCTCGACACCGGCGTTCACTACCAATGGCGCACCTTCTTCCGTGCCGCCCTCCGCAAGTATGCGTTGCTCGACCATGTCGATACCCCTCCTCCGTCCGTTCTGACTCCAGAGTGGGATCTCTTGGATGCCACAGTCGTCTCCTGGCTCTACGGGTCCGTGTCCCTCGGCCTCCTCGACACCGTCATGACAACGGGCGAAGACCCCCTCGCCGTCGAGTTGTGGACAAGCATCAACAGGCTCTTCAACGACCACAAGATCAACCGCCAGCTCCACCTCTCCACCGAGCTGAGCGAGATCAAGATGGGCGAGATGAACATGACCGAGTACTTGAAGAAGATCAAGGACCTCGCCGACGGTCTCGCGGATCTCGGCTCCCCGGAAGACGACGCCAAGCTGGTGATCCACTGCCTCAACGGACTTTCCGAGCAATATGAGGGCGTCGCCGATCTCATCTCGGTAACACCCCAAAAATACTAATCAATATTATCAAGTTCAAATCACCCAAAGTTAGGGTTAACAAAAACTTTTATTACCAATTTGATTATGAATGCATGTGTGTTTTGCATTAGTGTAGAATTGATTGAAATTGCCATGTTTGATTGCTACAAATGATGAGAAATGGTTTAAATATGAATGCTACATCATCTAGGCCATTTACAAACTAAATCAAAAGAAAAAAAATCAAATATGAATTAATTAAGCAAATGGTCATTTTGACCAAAGTTAACCACTAGGTCACTTTGAGTGTTCCTAGAACAGAATTCTAACAGAAACAATTCCACTTATTTTCACCCCTGCTAGACCAAGTAAAAGTGTATCAAGGCCCACTTTACAAACTTACAAAAACATTTTCCAAATCAATTTAATGGATAGTTGAAAGTTGAATCTAGTTCATATGGTAAGATCACACTTTTCAAAAACCCATCAAACCATTTCCACTTGACCTCTCCAAGCAAACATAGATACTCAAGCTTAAGATCAAATCACTCAAAAAGATTCATTCAAAAATTCCAAATTAATTTTCTTGCGGCCATTACAATAAACACCTTACTTACACTAATCTAACTACTGCCTAACTTCACCGTTTACACAGTAATCCATCGACCATTTGGTTTCCCCTTAACTCCCTTGTCTCCCCTGAGCCTAGCCAAGCACCAGACCAGCCCCCTCTTTGCCGTGTGCACAGTGGAGCGCCACCCAATTTTGGTCATCGCCGGCCGACAGTGGACAGTGCGCCAGGAGCCACGCCGCCCTCGCCCACGACGTGCACCAGACACGCCGCAGTCCACCGCCACCCCATGTCCAAGCCACGACCCCAGCCTGGCCCTGGACTACCCTAGCTACGTCGCGCCCACCGTCTCTGCACCATGCCTACAGTGCGCCAGCTCACCGCACCTGACCGCCTCGCACAGACCGCGCCTTGCCTTTTCCGTGCACGCACCCACTCGCCATGATCGCCACTACCTCCCAGACACCCCCGTTCGTCGTCGCGTGACCCGTAGCTCCCGCACACCATCGCAAACACCGCCTCTCCCGCTCAGAACACCGCATGCTCTCGACCAATCCACACCGCCCCGTGCTTAGCCATTACGCCCGTGAGAACCGCCAGGGAACCACTCACCATCCCCTAGCTTCAGCCACGCCGCTAGCAGCCTATACCGTCGTCACCGACGAGCCCGCGCCCACACCGTTCGTCCCCTCGCCGTAGTATAAATGGAGACCTCCCCCGCCTCCATTCTCCACACCAACACCCTCACCACTCCTCACCGATCCTCCCTCACCCTTCCCCGGAGCAAGGCGAGCTCTCTCTCGCCGGAATTTGGCCGGAGCCCACCGCTGCTGGAAGAGAAGGACGCCGTCGATTGAAGCCGCCCTAGGAGCTGCCGTGACCGCCATTCGAACCGTCGTCCACGACAACGTCGTTCGCCCCCATCGCCAACCCTAGATGGAGCCCAAGTGAGCCTCGCCGGACCCCCACCGCCGCGCTAGGTCACATTCCTCGCCGGAGCTGTTCATCGTCAACGATGACTCCTAGCTATTAGATTAGATTTAGATCGTAGGGCTCAGATTCGCAGATACTGTTTCGTTTAGATTAAGTCGCTGACCAGTGGGTCTACGCTGTCAGTAGCCCGCTGCGCCGCACAGTGCAGTTGGGCCGGCCCGTTTAGTTTCCCGCACGTAGCCCAGAAATTTAAATTAGTATTTTCCAATTTAGTTAAAACTAGTTTCTGTCCACATATTCAAAAATCAATTCAGGGAGTTTCACTGAACCAAATTGCATGATTCCGATTTTTTTAGAAATATATTTAAATTATCTCTCCAAGCCCGTTGTATTTAAATCATTTGGAGTTAGAGATAATCTATAGTAAAAATAACAAGATAGAGAGTTTTGAACTTCAAACATTTTTCAAAAATCAACCATCAACGCTTTTGAGTTGATTCCAACTCTCAAAAATCACATTTGATAAGATCTATCTAAATATGTAAAAATATTTAGGTTTGCATGCAGTGACTTTGGACTAGTACCAAAATAATGCTATATAGGGATTTCTAGTCAATTTAAATCTAATAAATGGTAATCTTAAACTTTATAAAATATGACCAACACTTTAAATCACATTCTCATGTATTAGAATATGTGGTGATGACATGTGTCAACATGATCCCATATTTTAATTGGATAATATTAAATCTTAATTAATTTCAATGAGTAGAAATTACTTTTCTAAAATAAGATAAATAAGATTTAGCCTTTAATTCGTGCGATGTTTGTGATGATGCTAGATCATCAAGTGTGAGACTTAGTGTGCTAAATAGAAATAGTTAAGTATTGTTTGGTGATTGTGTACCCCGTATTTATTTATAGATGATAGTACCGCTCTGGGATACGAGGAGGAGGAGTTCTACCAGGAAGAAGAAGAAAAAAACGTCAACCATTGCTCTACTTAAGGCAAGCTATTATTAGCAAGTTAGAACTATGCAAACTAATACTGCAAATTTTATAACTTAAGCAAGTGCATTAGGCATGCTTGGTTATGTACCTTTGATTTATACTAATCCCAAGTTTTACTTGCAAGCTTTATTATTTTATCTTGCTAAAGTCTTTAATTTAGTTAGTGCTTTGTGAGTATTGGAAAAATAGTATAGATAGCATAAAGAGTATAAAACTAGGCCTATCTAGTTATACTTCGATGTCATTCTATGGCATGAGATTGAAGATTAGCACCCCTCATTAGTGAACACTCTTAACCATAGTGGCTAGTGCTAAGCATAAAATTTGATCACTTTAGATGGGAATACTTGGTGAAAATGATTATGAAAACCTTGGAATGATGCTTCACTATTGAAATGTTTTGACATGTGTTGAGAAACACAAAAGGATTTGATGATGAAAATGTTGAGGCATGAGTCTTAGCCCTTTATAAAAACTGATGGTTGGGTTCGGATGCGATACTATTCTAATTTTACCGTACAACCACAATACCCGAATTGGATAGGGCTTAGCGGGAAGATTATATGCCTTAGTATGGGTTCCCTCGCGGAAGAGGTTTGAGCTGAGGCTACCTCGTGAGTGTGAATGTCCACCTATGCAGTGCCTAGGATGGCAGATTGTAACTACCTCGATGAATTACGCTCTTAGTTGCATGCCTGGATGAGCGAAAGTGGTTAAAATAGTACGGTGGGGCCCGGGGCCACTCATGGTAGACCTTTCGGCCGTCCTAACCACTTCCAGAACATCGGGACAAGAACGAGAGGCGTAATCGGCACGCGAAGGGATCAACTACATACACAAGTGAGTATGTATGCAAGCCACATACAACAGTCCTCAAAGCCATTCCATCTAAAAGAAATAGAAATATTGCAACGCCATACGGCAAGATTCAAATATCCTAGATAGAGATAATATTTTAGGATAGCTCCTCATACATCACACATCAGAGTACCAGGCGGAAGCGGAAAACAAGGTCCGAGTACGGATAAGAAGCAAATCAGCATAAGATGCCACATAAATAAACACATCCCGCCCACAGATCTCACGGATCCCCGTTCCCGAAATCTCTACACCGAACGATCGTTGCCAACATCATCTGTCTCCTCCACCCAGTATCCATCTTGCGGGTATACCTGTTCATCTGAATCAAACAATTTATCGTGTGAGATCCTAGGGGTACTCAGCAAGTCTTTATGCCACTAAAGGGGACACAACCTGGGGTGACGCAATTGCAGCAAACGATAATAACTAACAAGTCTATAGATACTCACTATCCATCCGCCTAACCAATGATAGACGGATGTCCGTGAATTAAGAACAACAGTTGTAACAGTATAATTAACCGATCCATCCTCCACATTGCTTACCAACGAGGAAGCGGACGAACAACCCCCCATCCGTAGGCAGTTTTATTAACCATTCCATGAGTATTGCACTATTTACTAATCAGCTACTTAGTCAGATTAAAGCGGCACTTTAGTTAGACTTGTCTATGATCGAGAAACTGTGCTCCAAGTCGTCCATAACCGCGGACACGGCTTTCAGAAAGATTTACCCTGCAGGGGTGCACGAATAGCAACACACACTCGATCAACCTCGGAAAAACCAACTCAAAACCCAAGGAGGCATTCACGACAAAGCAATCATAGGGTTCAGAAATATTTCAGGGGGCCACCCCATTAAGCTACCCGCAACGAAGTTGGCCGGCTCCGAGACGGACCCAAGGTTTGTGTCAATGGCTGTAAACGACTGGGAACCCGAAAGTGTGATTGGGCTTGTCGATACCGTGAAAACATTCCACGATCCAAAACAGTACAGGTGCTCCACGCAAAATCTTAATAAAGCAGTAACATGGCATAAGTACAGGATAGTAATAAAGCCCCAAACTACTTTGTGGCCCCAAGAAATAAGAATGAATCAAGCTCTGGCTCAGGGGGGTCCATAAGGCCTCCCGGATGTGGATAGTGCGAATAGTCAAGGAACAGGAATCAAGTACTTGGGGTCCTACGGGACACAAGTGAGCATGAAAAACCAAATAGCAGATATTGCTCACCGGTGCCTCTTTCATTAGTTATCCCATTACTACTCAGGTTAAGTTGTTTAGGTACCTCGTTATCCATCAAACACTCACATACCCTACACATGCTTTTTTACGACTCGCATGGCTCAAACAACTCCTGTAGTAATGGCTCATAGGACGGAGGAACAAGCTTCGGTGGGGTTTAAAAGTAAAGGCTATGCAGTACTTGGGATTCAATTTAATGCAATCGCGACTCAATGATGCAAGAATAAGATAGAGGCAATAGGTACTATATGTATGCAAGCATATGGTCGTGCTTGCCTGGCAGCTCAGTTGAAGCGAGAGATGGATCTGGATAGTACTCCTGTGATTCCTGGTAATTCTCCTGCTGGGCGTCTATTCGAAGAAGAACCAAACAAACAAGGCCAACATAAATAAAGTGCACAAGCATATGAAGTAAAATGCGACAAGCAAACAAGCATGCCATGAAGAATGATGCACAGTTTACATGGCATTAAAGTAGCATGACATGGTGAGGTGTGGGGTACAAGAATAAAGCACTTTATTAATTATTTACCCAAGTTTTATTGTCATAAACAGCTCAGATTTTTAATAATGACATGATGCATGCTTCAATTCAGAACAAGGACTGCATAGATAGAACGGGCTCGTCACGATGATCGATTTAGACATATTATCTGTCAAATTTGGAGTTGTAGAATTAAAGTTATTAATTTATTAAGGAAAAGGGCATTTTATTGTAATTTTAATCATCTCGAAAATTTAAAGTGGTCAAACATTATTTTGAATGGCATATTTGAATTCCTCACATTTTTCTGATTCAAAAACATATATTATTTGGATTTATAATTTGAAAGTTATTTAAAATCTGATTTGAATTTGAATTTAAACATTTTGAATTTGTTTTATTAAAACAGATAACAGAATTACTTTTGTCACCCAGGCAGAGCCAGACGCAGACACCGACGAGTGGGCCATGCGCTGACTCAGCAGCAGGTGGGCACAACGGGTCCGCCTGGCTTTTCTCACCGCGGTCTTCTCCACCCTAAGCGAATGACAGGTGGGCCAGTCAAGACGTGGGGCCACACACGTGCGCGGGCCAGCGGACGGCTGACACGTGGGCGATCCAGGGGAGCGCGGGTTGGAAAACTACAAAGCGCGCGGGCTTGCTTGCAAGGTTGCACCGGGGCTGGCTAGTGGGGTCGCTGGGGCTGCGAAGGACCTAGGCGTGGTCGACAAAAGGTGAGGGGGGCCTTTTCGCAAAACAGCGCCCGAGCCCTGGACTGAATCTGGCGACTTCTCTCTGAAATCGCGACGACAACCTGACGACGGCGAGGTTTTCTGGCGAGGATGGCGATGGAACGGGGGCGTATCTCGCGGTGCCTCAAAAATGAAACACGGAGAGGGATCTACCGGCTACAGATCTCGTTCAGGGGAATTCGTCGGCGGCGGGCTATACTGGACGGGGCGCCTCGGGGAACAGAGGGGAAATGCCGGGCTAAGTCTATGCGTCGGCGGGGCAGCTCACCGGCGGGGGCCAAATACGGGCGGCGCGGCCACACGGAGAGGAGGGAACGGAAGAGGAACGAGAGGGGGCGCTCACCTCGTTTGATTCCCACGGAAATCAGAGGACGGGGCGGCCGGAGCGGAAGGGGACGGTGAGGTCGCGGCGGTGGTGTTCTGTTCGCTGGCGAGGGGGCAGCTGCGGGCGAGTTCGGCTCCTCCTCGTAGGCAGAAACGTCGCCACGGTCTGCAGCGGTGCTCCCCGGCGAGTTCTCGGTCACCAACTAGGACGGCACGGCGTCGCGGTGCTCTGTCTAGCGGCGGCCAGGGTACGGCGGAGCAGAGGGGGAGGGGACTGAGAAGGGAGCTAGGGTTCGGGAAAAGATGCGGCTCGGCGCGAGGATAAGACGGAGGGGAGGTGGCGTGCGGGAGGCGTGAGCTGACGGCGAAGGACGGCCACCTGCTCGCTGCCGCTTTCCGTCTGCGCGCAGGAAGGAAGAAGGAGACGGCGTCAGACGGGGGGGAAGAAGAGGAACAGAGGGTGGCATCGGCATCGTCTGGCTCGAACCGGTACGGGCTGGGGAGGAGGTTGGGCCGCGGCTGGGGAAATGGGCCGGGAGAGGCTGCGTCGTTGGGCCGATGCAGTGGCACTGCTGCTGGGCTGCAGGTAAGGCTCTACTCTATTATTTCGTTTTTCTTTCTATTTTGTTAACTGTTTTGTTTTTGTTTTGTTGTAGATTTAAACAAGCCCAAGAATTAACCCTTTTGGAAGTTTTTGCAAAAATTGTTTAAAAGGGAGAAGAGAGGGCTATGAAGTGAGGTGAAGGCTTGGTGGTTGAGAACAAGTTGATGGCGATGAATCCATACAAGAGAGATGGGGGGACGGGGTTTATGGAAAAGGTCCTACTTGAACATGCATGATGGGAAATGGTTTTTTTGGGAAGAGAAAATGGTGGAGAGAGGTGGAAAATATTCCACAAAGAAAGATACACTAATCAAAAAGAAAAACAAAGGAGCTAAAGGTGGTGATGATGGTTGCATGGCCCATGCAAAACAATAAATGCCAAGGTTTATATCCTTGTGAAAACAATAATATTAATATGGCATTATTCTTATGCATTCCCAAGAAGTGGAATAAAGGCCAAGCAAAAGAAGTTATAGAATTAGATCCATCCCATCCCACATGAGCTAGAATAATACCAAAAGAAAATGAAAGCCCATGGGTAATTAGGGTGGTGGAATAATAAGGTGGTGAAAAGAAAGGTGATGGAGTTGAATAAAAGATATGCCCCCAACTCAACTTGGGTATTTAAACAATATATCAATAACCAAATACAATATCAAGAGGCAAATACAATTAATAATGCATATGAGAGAAGAACCAAAAGAAAAGGGTTTTATATGATGCTCAAATGCAAGGTGGCATGATGACATGAGCATGATATAATTATGATGCAACAATTGTATATAGGAAGTAGCCAATATCTTACTAGACCAAGTAGCATTACCATTGTTAGACAATTGGGATGCTACACAGATGGCCATGGCTGGGAGGCCAAGCTCATAGGGGAGGTGCCTATACTAGAGTGTGTAAAGGAAAGGTTATGATTGATTATCCGCATACTAAGTTTGATGATTCAGGGTTATCCCTGACGGATGTATCAAATTTTATGGTGAAAGTGTACCACCTCTGTAGAGTGTCAACCTATTCGAATAGCCGCGTCCGTGGTCATGGACAGTTGGAGT
Source organism: Avena eriantha (assembly GCA_910589775.1). Lineage (NCBI taxonomy): Eukaryota > Viridiplantae > Streptophyta > Magnoliopsida > Poales > Poaceae > Avena > Avena eriantha. The sequence continues at coordinate 260,462,368 of OU342742.1, forward strand.
GGCCATACTATTCTGTCATCAGATGTTTTCAAAATGACTTGTGAAGTGAACTATGATTTTGACTTGACCACAACAGGGTTGTGAATATGAAAGCTAGTTTCCAACTTAAGTGATTTAGAACATTATCTTAGTTTTCTTTACTTCTAAACTCAGTTTAGATAAACCTGCCTTTTTGTAAATAAACCTGGAGCTTAAGATTTCTATAGAACTACCTAACTCGTTAGTGATAGTTTGCGAGTACTTAAAGAGTACTCATGGCTTTGTCCCTGGCTATTCCCGTGGCCAGACTATGAGGAGGACTACCAGGATGATAGACAGCAGGACGTCTACGACAACTAGGATCATCTCCAATCGTCAGCATTGCCCATGACTATGAAGATGGAGCCCCTACTATGTTTCTTTCCGTTACTTGATTTGTATTAAGACTGGATCATGAGATCCTTTATTTGTGTAAGACCTTATTATTTGTAATGGATGATGTACTGTGATATCCAATCTATTATGTCTCACAAAAATGGTAATCTTGGGATTGCGAGGTATGGCATAACAGGCATCTGGGATTAAAAATCTGGGTGTTGACAATCTCCCTCATGCCCAACATCTTGTTTGAGAAGTGCCGTTCTCTTCTCGTGCTCCAAGACATGAAGCATAAGAATCATTGCTCGCGCAATGGCAACGGCGACACGGCCCTCTACTCCAACGCCGCAACCGCCCCCAACTCCGGACGGGGCAACGATGGCAAGGAAAGAAAAAGAAGAAGGCCGCAATGGACGCTACCAAGGATACCGCCATCATCCAAGCCGGCCCCATCGTCACACCTCCGGGCGCCGCTCCTCCAACCTGGCCCACGCCGCTCCTGCCCTGGAACGGCGTGATCCAGATGTGGGCCATACGGCCCTGGTATGCAGGCTCGACCACCCCAGCTACATGCACCGTCCCCGCCACCGCAGCACGCCTTCTACGCGCAAGGGTCCTACATCGTGCCGCATGCCTATGGCTACGGCTACGACGGCTATGCTCCTCAGGCTCCTGCATATGGGCTCGACGCTGCACCTCCGTCATCACCGGCTTCATCGACTGCCTCATGGGACCAGTCTGCGCTGATGAATCAGTTCCAGACGATGGGCCTTCAAGCGCCCACCATCGATTGGGTCATGGACACTGGCGCCATCTCCCACTTCGCATCGAACCCCGGTATGTTCACCTCCATGTCTCCTCCTTCTTCTTCCTCTCGTGCTGTCGTTGTCGGTAACGGTTCCACCCTTCCGATCACCACTACCGGGCATGCATGTTTTCCTATTTCCACTCCCTCACATCCTCTGCAACTTCGCAATGTCTTAGTAGCTCCTAATATAGTCAAAAACCTCCTATCCGTTCGTCAATTCACCATTGATAATCGTGTTTCTGTTGAATTTGACCATGTTGGTTTTTCTGTGAAGGACCTTCTAACCAGGACCGAGATTCTCAAATGCAATAGTCCCGGAGCCCTCTACCCTGTCAGCACCTCCTCCCCCAGCCGCCCACACGCCTTCCTCGTCGTCGACCCTGCTATGTGGCATCGGCGCCTTGGACACCCTGGACAGCCGGTCATGGAGTCATTAGCTCGCTCCGGCATTATTCCTAGGGATAAAAATAAATCTAGTTTGTGTCATGCTTGTCAATTAGGTCACCATGTTCGTCTACCTTTTTCTTCTACTAATCGTGTAACACATTCTCTGTTTCAACTTATACATTGTGATTTGTGGACATCTCCTATTGAGAGTATTTCTGGCTTTAAGTATTATCTCGTTTGTCTCGATGATTTCACTCAATACGCTTGGGTTTATCCTTTACGTGCCAAGTCAGAAGCCTTCTCACACTTGTCGTCCCTCCACGTCTTAGCCCAAACTCAATTTTATGCACCCTTGAAAGCCATCCAGTGTGACAATGCTCGTGATTTCGATAATTCCTCCCTAAAATCGTTTGCCCAATGCCATGGGATAGCACTCCACTTCTCAAGTCCCTATACTTCACAACAAAACGGTAAAGCCGAGAGAATTATTCGCACCCTTAACGACATCACTCGCACCCTTCTAATTCAAGCTAGCATGCCACTTCGCTTCTAGGCTGAGGCTCTCCATACAGCCGTGTTGTTGCACAATCGGCTTCCTTCCAAGGCCATCGCGGATCGCGTGCCTTTTCGAGCCCTTCATGGTGTCGACCCTGCATATGCTGGTCTTAGGGTCTTCGGATGCTTATGCTACCCCAACACCACCGCCATTGCCCCGCATAAACTTGCGCCTCTCCGTGCTATGTGTGTTCCTTGGGTATCCATCTCAACATCATGGCTATCGCTACCTTGATCGTTCCACCCAAAAGATCATCATCTCTCGCCATGTTGTGTTTGACGAGTCTATCTTTCCCTTTGGCTCTAACGCATCACCACCATCCTCTACTCCTACTTTGCAAAGTTATGACTTTCTGCAGGTTGAGCAGCTAATGTTTCCGATGCCATTCACCGCGCCGACCGCGGGAACTTCTGCCGCAGGCTTTGCCGTGGCCACTCGGCAGCCTGCCGTGGGCGTTCGGCAGCCTGCCGCGGGCACTTCTCCTGTCACGACAGGATCTCCCGCCCCGCGCATGCCGCCTTGGGCCACCTCGCCTGGCCCATCCTCGGCTGGATCGTCGCCGTCAGGATCGCCCTCGTCCGCTCCCTCGCCCGCCGCATCTACGGATGATGGTGCCCCGGAGCCTTCTACGAGCTCGCCATCCATGGCTTCTACCCTGCCTCCCACCACAGATGCTCCTCGGGCTCGTCTTCCTCGAGCACCACCACAGCCACCGTCTCACACCATGCTCACGCGTGCCAAGCACGACATTGTGCAACCCAAGACGATTTTTGATCTTCATGTTGAAGGATTGTCTCCAATACCGAAGACTTATCGTGGTGCTCTCAAATACCCCAACTGGCATGCTGCAATGGTTGAAGAGTACAGTGTGCTCCTCTCCAACAACACTTGGGACTTGGTTGATCCTCCTTGCCGTGCCAACATTGTAACCGCAAGTGGATCTTTCGTCACAATATGAAGTCTGATGGTTCCTTGGAACGATACAAAGCTCGTTGGGTCCTCCGGGGTTTTACTCAGCACGAAGGTATTGATTTTGATGAGACTTTCAGCCCTGTGGTCAAGCCAGCCACCATACACACGATGTTATCACTTGCGCTCTCTAGTAACTGACTGATCCATCAGCTTGATGTCAAGAACGCCTTCCTCAATGGCACACTCATCGAGACCGTGTATGCTCGACAGCCTTTCGGGTTTACTGATCCCAGATTTCCTGACAAGGTGTGTCGCCTCAACAAATCTCTCTACAGTTTGAAGCAGGCGCCTCGAGCATGGTTTCAGCGGTTCGCTTTGTTCATTGCTACTATTGGTTTTGTTGGCTCCAAGTCTGATAGCTCCCAGTTTGTCTACCGGCGTGGCACTGACATGGCCTATCTCCTGCTCTATGTGGATGACATTATCCTGACAGCGTCTTCTCCGACTTTGTTGCACAAGTTAATTGCTTCTCTTCGTAAAGAGTTCAGCATGACAAATATGGGTGAGCTTCACTATTTTCTGGGCATCTTAGTCAGACGCACTAAGAACAGTTTGTTCCTCTCACAGGAGAAGTATGCATTGGAGCTTCTTGACAAAGCTGGTATGTTACAGTGTAAATCTATCTCCACTCCAGTTGATACAGCTTCTAAGCTTGCAGCTCAGTCTAGTGATCCCGTGGCTGATCCTACAGAATATCGCAGTATTGCAGGAGGTCTCCAATACCTCACTTTCACTCGGCCAGATATCTCCTATGCAGTACAGCAGATATGTCTTCATATGCATGATCCACGGGCTAATCACTTGCTCCTTGTGAAGCATGTTCTACGCTACATCCGCGGCACCACCGACTATGGTCTCACTTTGTATCGACGCACATCAAACAAATTGCTGGCCTACTCTGATGCTGACTAGGCAGGTTGTCCAGACACTCGACGGTCTACTTCAGGCTATTGTGTGTTCCTCGGCGCAAATTTGGTGTCTTGGTCGGCTAAGCGGTATCACACTGTTTCTCGATCGAGTGCGGAGGCTGAGTATCGGGCAGTAGCAAATGTGGTGGCTGAATCTTGTTGGCTTCGACAACTACTTTTGGAGCTTCATCGACCGGTGCATGATGCCAGTGGTCTTTTGTGACAATGTGAGCTCTGTTTACATGACACGGAATCCAGTGCTTCACCAGTGTACCAAACATGTGGAGATTGATCTACACTTCATCAAAGATCGCGTGGCCACTGGCGAGGTTATGGTGCTACACGTTCCTAGTTCATCATAGTTCGTGGACATCTTCACCAAAGGATTACCATCGCCTCTCTTCTTGGACTTTCGGGACAGTCTCAACATTCGTCGGCTGCCCAGTTTTGACTGAGGGAGGGTGTTAGAATACATATCCTACATGTGTTTATATAGATGTAGGATACGTATGCGTGTGTATTTCTTGTATATATGTCTTTATTGTATGCAATCGAGACTCCTTGTAATCCTCTTATATAATGAGCAATACAACTAAAAACGAGGAGACCGCCCCAAGAGGAGACCGCCCGTCGCGTCGCCCCTCGTGGGCGACCCGGGGGAACCCTAGGCCGCCGCCGCCAGCCACCCCCTCCTGCTTCCCCCGAAGCCGCCGCTGCCGCTAACCTCACCGCGGTGGCGGCGGCCCCCCGCCTCCTAAGGTGGCGCGGGAGTTCTCGCGGTGGACGTGGCCCCCCTCGGGCGCGGGTCTGCGCGGCGCGGTGGCGCGTCCGCGTGCGGCGCCGGCGAGCGCCGCTGGCTGGTCTCCGTCCGGCGGTCTTCAGAGCGGCGTGGCGTCGGTCCGGCGCGTGGTGGACTGTGGCAGGGGCGGCGGCAGCTGCGGTCAAGCAGGCCCGATCTGGGCCTCGAGGGCCGTAGGGCCTCTTCACGCTAGTTCCTGTCGTTGGGGGGTGTTGGAGCTGGCTGTGGGGTGTGCAGCGGCGGCATTGGTGCGGCGGCGTTGGTGCGGCGGCTGAGCCGGGATCTAGCGGTGACCGGCTGGCCATTTTGGGCTTGAGGTAGGGGATGCAAGCCATATGAAAATCTCCTCTGGTCGGCGGCCGGAGCTGCTACCGACAACGCCCATGGGCGTTGTTTACCTTCCTGAAGGCGGCAGCGGGGCGGTGCTCTTCCTCCTTGGTCCATGGTAGCTCCAGGGGGAAACCCCAGATCCTCGGGGATCGGACGACGGTGGTGTTGATTCGCTGCTTCCTGTTGAGGGCCTCGTCTTTAGGACCTACCTTTAGGCCTGATGGTTCAGTCGGCTGTTTTGCCAGCGGTAAGGTCTCGGTGAGCGTTGGTCGGTGGTGTTGAAGCTCTTGTTGCCTCGCATAGTGCTTAGGATTGCTCATTTGGTGATGGTTCTCAAGTCCTTGGGGTGGCGCAGTGGTCTTCTCGGTAGAACATTGCCCTTCGGTGGCATCGGCGGCTTTCGGAGTCCAGATGTGACCTCGGCAGTGGGATGCCCTTCGACGGCGGCTGTGTGTCTCCTAGCTTCACGTTCAAGGCCACGAGGAGGTGCGGTCGTCTTCTCGGTGGATCCCTGCCCTTCGGAGGTGTCGGTGGCTTTCGTTGTCACGACGCGGCCTCGGCAGGGGGATGCTCTTCGACGGCGGCTGCACGTCACGCTTGCCTTCTCGGTGGAACCCTGCCCTTTGGTGACGTCGGCGGCTATCGGGGCCACGACGTGACCTCGGCAGGGGGATGCCCTTCAAAGGCGGCTGCTAGTCTCGCCTGCCTTCTCGGCGGAACTCTGCCCTTCGGTGGTGTCGGCGGCTCTCGGAGTCGCGATGCAACCTCGGTTGCGGGATGCCCTTCGACGACGGCTTGACTCTCCTAGTTCTGCAATGCGTTGAGTGATCGCTCGGCAAGCGGGCTCCATTTTTCTTCGTCACCTCGGCTACAGGATCCTTTCGACCGATCCATCTACACCCCTTTTCTGCTCTTCTCGATCTTTTCTTTTAGTTGTGGGCTATGTTTTTAGCTTGTACTGTTCTTTCTCTTTCTCTTTCTCTCTTGTAATTTGACTCTGTACTTCAGTCTCTTTGGCTTATATAGTTCAGGCTGGCTTAGGCCTACCGTAGTTACAGTCAAAAAAAAAAGCAATACAAGGCCACCTAACGTATGGTTTCCCTATCTTACACCCCCAACTCGTTAGGACAAACACGGTAAGTGGTGGGTCCCACTCCTACCGTTAACAACCGTGTCGGCCACCATCTGCAAGTAGGCCACATATATGTCAGAAACAATGACGAGAGAACCTCTCGTCCAAATGTGTGGAAGATTTTTGCTTTCTGAAATTTGAGTCGTAACGTGGAGTTTTTTTTTTTGGTTTTATGCTAACTACTCTCCTCTAGTGAACGATGTCGGAGGAGATCCTCTTTCGGGTTGTCACTGCACTGCAATGTGTTTTCTTAACGTGATGGAAAGTAAAATAAATTGCTAATGTACACAGTTCAAAGCACTATTTACTCAAATTAAAAATTGCAGTTCTAAGCAACCGATTCAATAATTGAGGCTCTGTCCATCTCCATTCTATTCCACTTGGTGCCATTACCAAACACACCCAAAGTGAATCAGGTTCAAGGTAAAGAAAGCACCTGAGAAAAACGACAAGAAACGTTCAAACTCGAAAGGCTGCTCTGCCACGCCCCTGTTCCCCGCTGCTATCTCAGCTCTGCCTGCGCCTTCTTCCACAGCACGCCACCCATCCCAACCCTTCACAGACCACACCAAAGCTCTGCTTTTTTCCCCATTACCTTTAGCTCCGCTTCGTTGCCAGCCCAAGCCCAAGACCATCCACAGATGGCGTCTCCGTCCGCGCCGCCGTCGTCGTCATGGGTCATCCTAGGCAGCATCCCAAGTGTCTCCACGCCGGAGGACGGCGGGGACGCCTCCGTCGCGCTCACGGCGCCGCCACGCGTCTCGATCCTCACCGTCTCCCCGCGCGTATTTCCGGACCCCCCCACGCCCCGCTTCTTCCCCTTCGTCCTTGCCACCGATCCCTCCGGTCTGCTCCTCCTCCAGGCCAACCTGCGCTGCACCCCGACCCGTGAAGTCATCGACCGTCCCAACTCCAAGTGTGTCACCTGGAAATACAACAACCGCCGCTACTTCGTGCTCGACGCGACCACCTCTTCGGCGTTCCAGCTCCCAGACCCCCAGGCAACCATCCTGCACCAGGCCTACCTCGGCCTTGTCGTCTCTCCTGGCGGCGGCGGCCACTACGTGGTCGCGGAGCTCCAGCCCATCATCGGCAGCCGCAATGCCACGCTTCTCTGCTTCTCTTCCGAGGTTGGCGAGTGGGTGGAGAAGCGCGTCCATTACCCGCTCGAGCCCCGGCCATGGACTCCCATCGGCGTGCTCTCGCACCACGGGAGGCTCTGGTGGGTCGACCTCTCATGGGGCGTCATCACCTGCGACCCCTTCGCCGACGAGCCGGTCCTGAGCTTCATCCCGTTCCCCAAGGAGAGGGTGCTCAAGTGCAGGGAGGGTTGGGGAGTCACAGACGAGTACCGCTACGTGGGCGTGAGCGGCGGCAAGCTGCGTTTCGTCGACACGTACAATCGTGGCAAGGGTGCTCCGCCGACGATTAGCGTGTGGACGCTGGCCGATCCAGACTCCATGGATTGGACGCTGGAGCACGAGGCGAGGTTTACAGAGATCTGGGTGGACGAGAGCTATAAGGCGACCGGGCTGCCCAAGAAGATCCCCACGCTCGCGCTGATTCACCCCAAGAACCCTGACGTGGTCTACTTCTTCCTGGAAGAGCGCCTCTTTGGTGTTGACGTGCGTGCTCGCAAGGTCGTGGAGTGCGAGGTCTATGGTCTGGTTGCGCCGCCGAGCTACTGCATCGCCAGCCGCTTTGTTCGGGCTTGGGAGCTGCCGCGGGCACTCTCCTCAGGTAATGATGCTTTCCATTTATTCCCCTGTTTCCTTCTATGTATGTTGTCCATTGATCTGATTGTCCAAGTTTTTCCCTTCAAATCTGCTTCTATTCGTGTTCAATTGCTATGTGAGTGATGCACATGCCTTTTTTTAATGCCTCAAGAATACTGTTTTATCACCCCCGCACAAAAAGGATCCTGTTTTATCGATACTATGCAGGTTTTCTTGCCTGTGGACGATCATGATCATTTCATTTGTGATGCCCATATGCCATTTGTACCCTATAGGCGTCGATCTGGTAGTCACATTCCATCACTTCTGGCTTCCTCCAAGTCTTAGCTTCCACAATCTCTGCACCTTATCAGACTAATAACATCATGCATGCATCTAATTAACTAAGTTGCATCTGTGGATATAGGCATTGCTTCTCTATACCCGAAAACTAGTTCTTCTATATCTGACATTATTATAGTTGATGCATGGACTGTTTCAGGATGGTTTTGCTCCCTTTACAAGTATGGGCATATATAGAGCGTGCACTAATGACTTAGGATCCTCAAAATAATGAACGTGGCGATCATAAAAATCATATTAATCTACTTTCCACTGTTGGTTATGAGAGTGCAATTACTAATAGAATGTGGGTACGGACATACTACTTGATTCATATTCCCCTGTTTTTATTTATATGTTTGTTACTCCAACTCATTCTAGCTTATAGTCATGTAGTGTGCAGTATATGAGTAATATAAATGCTGCATCAGCAATAGTTGTTTGGATAGTATGCTGGTGTCTTGCCTCTGGACTAGCCCCATTCTATCATTTTTAGTTTTCCTCTGAGCCTTTTTATCAATGTAACGTGATTCTTTAGTGTGTGATCAACTTTTCTTAGGCCTAGTTCTTCTGTATTCCTCAAAATAGTTGATGCATGGACTACTTCAGGATGGTTATGCTCCATTGCAGTGCTTAAGTATGTCCACAGATTGTCGGAAAAAACATTTCGACTTGGGGTGCATGATGGAAGTGCCGATTATATACACCAATTATGTGAATTGGCTGTACGTCTTGTAGATGTGAATAAATTGATGCTGAAATACTAGTACTAATCTTGACTAGGGGGGCGTTATAGTATGTGCTAACTTTTCAGTGTTGGCTTATGAATGGGTCAGATGTGATTATTAGTAGTACTAGAATGTTGGCACTTGCTAGTCAGTATGGTTTCATATTCGAGATGGTATAAGATGTGAGTTGCAATGAATAGCATTAGAGCCACTAGTGAAGCAAACAACCTTTACACTTCATACATATACAACAAGTAATGTAACAGAGAGTTGTTTGGGTCATCCAAATAATACTTCTACCCTATATTTCTAAATTGATTGATCCTTAACATCTCCTGATTCTTTTGAATAATAATAATTCTTGTCTCTGAACTGTAGGGAACTGGAGTGATGGCATCAACTTGGCTGAAGAAACTTACAGCCGGCCATACCAGCCATCACCGGGGGACTACCATTTGGTTGGAGATACCAGGCAGACATTCATAGGATGAAGATGAAGCAAGTGTTTAGGGCTAACAGTCTCCTCCTAATGGTAAGCTCAGACTACTACTCCAACGTACGTAGCTGTATGATCTCGCCTCCCTGGTCTCAAATACCATGCGGTAGTGGGAACTCTAATGTTGTTTTCCTTTTGATCCACCCAGGTGGCAGGTGCAGTGCTGAATTCAATTTGTGGAGTGGGGCAGATAATATGGTCCGTCCTGTCCTGATGACATGCATATGTTTTGGTGGAGTGTCTTGGCGCAAAGTAGCTTAATATTATTATGTCTTTAATTCCTGGGATATCAGATGGTTTGATCGAAATGATGATACTAGGTGAAAGACGCTACCGATTACAGTACTTTGTTTTTATCTCTCCTTGTCCTTGGATGGGACACTACTCGCATTAATTGGAAGTGTAAACTGCGAAACCTCTGATTCTCTTCAGTAATCGGTTCGGTTGCTAGTAGTATTTTACTTTCCTGCGATTGCTCGGTGTTCCATGATTAACTTTGCCTTGTTACTGTACCCTATTGGTAAGAGCTCTAGCCATTGCCTGTTGATCGCCACCTGTGTGGAAAGAGAGTGTAGTGTTACGCTTCCATGCGCTGTTCCGTCTCTTGGCAATTGCTGAGCCGCGGCAGGTTCTTCCGTCTCTTGGCAATTGCTGTATCAGGGAGGGAGAGGTACTAGTATCATCTCTTTAACCATTTCAACGCCTTTGTCCAAGCCATGGCTCACAGTGTCTACGCAGCGTCCCAGCCAGGAGACCATCTCCAATCGCACCTGTCTCATGCACTTGGACATCACCCCCTCGGCCGGCGGGGTCAATTGCTCACCACTCACCAGCCAAAACCAACGTCCTCAAAGGGACTAAGGGAGGGCAGGGCACTCAGCGTCACACCGGCTGCAGCCGCTCCACAATCGTTGGCATCATCTCCTGGAGACGGCTTCCCTCCTCTCGTCAGGCTCAAGAATGGGCATACTTGTTATACTAGCCATGGTTGTCAGCTCATCCACAACACAAATCTTCAACACCTGCATACTGGCACCGTAGGAATCACCTCAACTCAGCCCCTGGGTACTCATGTACTATTTGGCAGAATATATAGAATATATATATATATATCAAACTGTCGTTAACACAAACCACACATTGTATAACAAAATGTTGAAATCAACTTCTATGTCTAAATTACACCAACAAAAAATGCATGTGACACTGACACTGAGGCTTACGTTCAGCAGCCAGCACAACTCCTTTATGTGTAGTATAAAGAATTTAGTACTACTTCAAAAACTGCACATGCCATTTCTCAACTTTTAAGTATATATACCATCCAGGGCAAGTACTGAATATACGCGGCAAAGGGCAAAAAAGACTGAATACACTTCTGCTAATACAGCTACTAGATGATTGCTAGTCTCAGGGTGTTCGAAAACAAAGCACATACATGCTAAACTGCTCAAACCTAACAAAAGCTTAATTTTGTTACTCACTCAAACAATAGTCAAAATGGTAAGTAGCTGATTGACATGTCTATACCGTGTGTCATGGAGTTTGGACATAAGGAGTCACCAGATATGTTTTCTTCGGTATATCATATACACCAGAATATAGTCAATCCTTGAATCGAATGAGAAACATTAAGTAAGATTTTAAAAAGAGATGTAACCAAAAAATACTTTCACCAACTTCTGGAACAGTTAGGTAAAGCATTGCCCATAAATGGTTTCAAAACAATACATTCTACACCCTCCTCCATTCCTAAATATAAGACGTTTTGGGAGTTCTAATCAGAGCTACTACTTGGTAAGTCTACTCTCTACTGTAATAGTATAAGAAATACTAGTAAAAACAAAATCTAGGATAACAGGTGGGAAAAGGAGATAAAGTGAGTGCAGATTGATTAACAATACAATGAACATGATCAATTACTTCTATCACTAACCTTAGGGAGAAAAACACACACACACACACACACAAAAACAAGAATGAATGAAAAATGAAACTGAAATGCAAAACTTGTTTTCTCAAAAGCCATGTCATGTTGATAGAACTATACGACAAAGCATGTACTAGTTGATCTCTCATAAACTGACACTACCTCATCAGAGTCTAAAGTCTCAAATTGTGTGACAACATCTCCTAGTCATGACTACATGACTGTCGACAAGACGTGACCAACAAAGCAGTAGTCACGCCAACAACAAGTTTCTCATTGTCATTTACGCTCACCACACATGTAACAGTGACAATATACCATCAGTCAGAACTCAGAACATCACCAAATTGGTCGAAGCGCCGACCACGAATGGCTCCATCAGCAACCGTGTCAAGAAGTAGAACACAACCCCCAGCATGATAGAGATTGGCAGAGCAGGCAACGCATGTCTGCATATGGACAGCAGGATAAGGGTGCAGCCGAGCCCAGCGATGATGGCAAGATAGCACGCATACACCGTCATCAGATCATACATGGCAGCCCTCCCCACGAGCACACTGTAGAAGACAAAATCACCAAGTCCCAGCTTGATGCCCCTGCTAGACTCGAACATCTCAAACTCATCCTGAGGTTCTTCTGATGAAGGAATTTGTCTATGTGCCTCCTCATGACGGACTGTACTGCTGGTAGATGCAGCTGACACCAACGGAGCTGTCTCTTCTTCCTCAGGCTGCTCAATCTGAATGACAGCATGTTGTGCACTCCCACCTTGATTATTAGATGTCTGTCCTGTTGGCACCTCCCTTTGGATTTGGAATGTGGATCCACTTGAGCTAGCAATCTCTCTTGAGCGGCCTCCCCCAAGATCCCTCATTTCCACCATGGCAGGACCCAAATCATCCTGCTGACCCACCCTGTCATACTGGTTTGCACCCGATCCGGCAGAATCGGCCGGCTGCATCTCCTCGGACCACATTGCCGGAGCATAGGAGGAGGAACCCTCGGCTGGGCCTACTGTTGGGCGTGATTCGTAGATGAGCGCCGGGAGTTCATCGTCCCTGGAGGAGGACAACTCCACAAGCATCCTGAGCGGGCCCCGCGGCGCGAGGACGGCGACGAGGTCATAGACGGCGAGCGCGACGAGCATGATCCAGGTGGTCCACTCGGGTAGCCTGGAGAGCCAGGCGGCGACGATGACCGCGAGCGTGACCATGTACCCCTGGCGGACGAGGATGGGTACCGCGGAGGCGAAGACGGAGAGTACTCCCACCGCTGAGGCGTTGAACAGGAGCAGGAGCGCGGTGGGCGCGTCGAGCGGGGCGTCGAAGCGGCGGAGGATGGCGACGGCGATTGCGCCGCCCATGGAGAAGAGGACGAAGAAGGCGGAGAATCGCATGTAGTTCTTGAGGAAGCCGGTGCAGCGGTAGTAGTAGAGTGCGACGAGGACGAAGGTGACGACGGCGACGAGCGCGACGAAGACGGCGGCGTCGAGGAGCGCGCCGACGAGCTTCTGGCCCGGGGAGTCGGATGGGGACTCGAGGTAGACGAGCGTGGCGGCGGTGACGGGCGGGGGCGCGGACGGGGAGGAGTCGGAGGAGGGCGGCGCCAGGAGCGAGATGAGGAGGACGACGAGGGCCATGCAGATGGAGACCGGGGACATGACCGCGAGCACCTCCTCGCCTAGGGTGTCGAGGACGGTGGTGGCGGCGGTGGAGGTGGCCGGCCGCGCCGGTAACTCGGCGGCCGGATCCATGCGGCGGAGTGGAGGAGGAGAGAGAGATGGGGAATTTTCCCGATCTCGACTGGGTCGCTCCCCGGCGTTGCTATGCTCGCACGGGCACGGCGGAGCGAGGGTTTGGTTGGTGGTGCCGCTTTCAGTTTTCAGACTCACTACGCGTTCCGTGCAAAACTGTACAATCTTTCTTTTGGCAACAAAATCAATTCTGCAGCATTTGTCTCCCAAAAAAAAACCATGTGGAGTAATTACCGCGGAGGTATTTCTCTATCTCTATCTCTTATATATATTCTACTTAAAAAGAAGAAATTTCCTCTTTTTCCTTCGCTGGTTTCGTTCAATATTTTTTAGACCGGTTTGCCCTTCCACCAAATTTATAACATCCTTCCGTGACTCCGTCGCTACCATCCCGCGAGAAAAAAAACTATGAGGCGTAGGAGTAATGACCGCTTCGTCCGCCCCGTCCCTTCCTCCCCCGAACCTGCGTTCTCATCCCCTGGACCGGACCCCCTCTAGACTACCAGCGGTGCCCCACATCGCGAGATCCTCCGTCCGCACTAACCGCATGATAGATCTTCAACGTGCAGCCAGACCGCCAGAATCAAGTCAACCTCAATGTCCTACATCGCCGTGATTCCTATCCACAGCGGCTCCTACACGCCGCCCTGCATCGCCTGCTCGAGCTCCCTCCGTCGGATCCGCCGACCCACTTCGCGCGGAAGGAAGCTGGGAAGACGGCGTGCTTGTCGGGGCCAGGAGCAGGACCGCCCCACGCCTCTCGATCTCTCTTCAGTGGCAACCCTCTCGCTCCTCTTCCTCGTCCTCTTCCTAGCGTATGATAACAACGACCTTGAGGAATGAGGATGCACAAACCTGAACACGCGGGTCGCTGTTGTCCGAGGTCGCCGGCATGAGGTGGCTGGCTGATATGATGTGCCTCTCCTTCTCCCATCTGCTCTCTGCTCTCCTATATCTCTCTCTCTCTCTGATTTTTTGCCTATATAAGATGCAGGACATGGGCACTACCAGCGGCAGCGGCACGACCAGCAGTAGCAAGCGGCGGTGATGCGCGAACAGTGCCGGGAGTGACATAACATAGTGCTGAGTAGCATGTGGTGGCGCCGCATGAGCAGCGGCAGCTCCCTGTGCCCCTCCCCGCGATTGGGTTGACCTCCCGCGAAGATCCATGATAGCCAGGTATTCAACCATAGAAAAAGTGATTGAGTATTCTATGCCTTTTTCTGTTACCCATCATAGATATCCTTGGTTAATCTTATTCACCAAACTCGACAAAAAATCAGGGATGGCATGGTTCGTGGTCTGCATTTCTTTTTAACTATCAATCGGGTATTCTTGTCTAAATTCTGCATTTGAATCAGTGTAAGAACAGTGTTGCAGTTTGTCTACCAAAAGAGGTATTGTGTACTATATCGTGACACTCTAAGAACAAGCCAATTTTATAGAAACTTTCTTCATGTTCTCACCTGAAAGTTGGAGTTAACATGTAATTCTTGAATTAATATAAGAGTGAGTTTTGAAGGTGACATGATTCTTTTCATATGCCATCATAACAGCAGGTATGTTTGGTGTCCTACTCAAGGATACATAGCCAAGTGTTACTCAACAACCTGAACTAGGAATTTAAGCACGAAGTTCTTGTATTCAAAGTTAAGCTAGGACTTGTTTTATTTAAGACGAATCTTTTGTTTATCTACGTCTGACCATTGACACACATCCATGCTGTAATTAGATGTATTTTATTTACCTGAAATGTATTTTATCCTGAACTCTGCATGAGTAAAATCTTCTAATGGTCTGTTCACTCGTGCTTTCCTAGATAGGTTCTAACATTTGTTGTTTAAAAAAGAAACAACATACTTGATTTCACTTGTTTACAAGAAATGCAACTTATTTTTTCTATCCTCGCTCTAAAAGAACAAATATGTTGGACGCATATGGAGAGTCTTTTCAGCAAATATCTAGAAAGTAACAAGGTCTTTATTAGCTTATGTATAATATTTTGTGGTCTATCTCAGATTACTGCCTATATAGATAAGGCTAGCTTGAGCTGTATTAATCTTTATTACCTACTCAACCATAAGAAGCAGATTTGAGTAAACAACATGGTCTCCATGTTGCATTCTGTATACTAAAGCTGATAAATCTGAATTCTACAATGAGATGCTGGTTATCTTTTGCAACCACCAGCCTCGATACATGCAATCAGGTATGTGCTCTTACTGCTATTTTTATTTGTTGCCATATTATATTTTTCCTTGAGGCCAAATATAGTGAGGAGGTCCACCTTTTTAGTTTGCAGTAATTATTGTACCTTTTATAACATGGATCCCTTTTATTGTGGATTAATTTGCTGTGTTTGGGTCTATCAAATTGGTATAGCGATCTAACAAAAAGAAAAAATGGTTAGATCTTTCTACTGGTAACATGATCTTGGTAGCATCCCAATTGAAGATAGAAAGCAGATATTATGGTACCAAGTTTGTTTAACTTCCACTGATTCTTTCTTAGAAGAATACCTATATGATGACATCAATTGTTGTGGTAAGAACAAACAACTAATTAATTTATTGCACATGGCGGATCCCCGCCGCCACTTTGGATCCGAAGCTGGATGCGCATGCACGTTGATAAGACGGCAGGAGTGGCGGCATGGATGCCAGTGATCGTCATGTGCTCTGCTTTTTTCTGTTCTGGCAGTGACCCTGGCTCAGACACTTCTGTAGATCAGTAGAGGGTGTAGGTGTGAGTTCCATGGACTATGGTGGTTTGAGTATTGTGGCTGGTGTTTTTGCTGATATGCTAAAATCTGCATCTGTATTGTAGGCCTTTCGATTCAGTTCATATATTCAGGGTATGAATAATCTAAATAATGATTTTGGTTTTTGCTCCTTCATTCTATTCTTCTGACTCCATTCCATTATTTCAGGGATATGAGAACTCTACTCTTTACACTGCAACTAAAAACTGGCAGATAATACACAAAATGTCTTTTTTTCTATTTATGATCAGAGCTTCAACAGATGTTCAGATACATAATCTGGAATATGCATATATTCTTTAGGGTGATGGCCAATCTATTTGGCATTGTTATTTCTGAAGAAAGTATATTTTCAATTCAGATAGCATATGGCGCTGCTGTTGCATGTGCATACATTGATGCATGGTTCAAGGAGAACCGTGTTTTAAGTTCTTTAGCCTCACATGATTAATTTTTATATTTGTATACTCGGAGTAGGCGCATCAGAGTAGGGACGAGCTATTAGCAGAGTAAAACCAGCAGCGACAAGCAACAACCATAGGGACGAGGCGAGGAAGAAAAATGGGCTTTCTTTTGTTAAATACGGAGCAAGCTACAACACGGACAAAACTCCAGAGCTTCAGTTAGGGCATGAATTCTGTAACAAGTACGCAGTTCGATTCCTGAGCAGACTATTTCGGCACTGAATTAATGATCTGGAGGCTGGAGCTGTTTGATTACTAAGGTAATTTATTATTCATGTTTATTCACAACATTATAATTTTACTATTTTGGCTCATGTAAGATACACAATATGATATGTAGATTTTTTTACAGTTCAAAAAAATGTAGATATTTTAATCTTTGCAAAAAATGAAAACAATGATCCAACAAGTGGTTGATTGGAGAAGATGTTGGAAACCGGATGTTGGCCGCCACAGCGAATCCACCGTCCGTGACGAACTGTTGGAATTCCGATGCCCCAGCGCCATACCCTGACTGCATCCCCACAATGGCCACCCGGACTCTCTCCCCTACTCTTCTTCTATCACTATGCCATATTCAATATGTTAAGTTACTCAATGATTGATTGTTTCAACTATTAATTGATCCGGTTAGAGAATCTATTCATGGATTACTTTTTCTAAATCACGTAAACCTGAATTACTGACTTAAATCTTCTTTTTATTTTGCAATCCAGTGGCATTAATATATATTTTGAAAACGTGTAGTTTTGGTATTTTGCTCTGCTGGTTTGTTGGGCACAGTCTAGCTGGCTTTTGCTCTTTGTTTTGAATACTAAATTGTCTCAATACCTTTTAGTCTGCCCCAATAAACTTGGCCATGTATAGAACATCTTAGTTAGCCTCGAAGCGGCACACTGGTTAAGGGGGTCGCATGCAGCTTCCTTCTCATTGCAGCAGTGTAATAGAATCCTTGCTTGCTTCCTCAGTGAATTGCTAGCGGAGAACGGCCGTGCTTGGCGGGATTTAGACATGTGTCTTCCTCGCTGCATAATGATCCCATCATAATCGCTGCCACCGCTAGATCAGCTCCAGTGTCCTTTCAGCTTTCATAATATTTCTGCCTCTTAATCCATGATTTTTAGACAATATGATAAAAAAATTAATTGATTTTATGGTGTACTACAGGTGTCAGCCTTTTGTTGGATACACGGAGACTAGAGAGAAAGCTAGTTGGTTGTTGTTGCCGCCACCAAATGTGGAGGCAAGAGTGTTCTTATTAGGCTGTTACTAATATCAATGTGAGTCACTTGATGCAGCACTGTTCCGTATGATAACGACATTGGGAACCTTCATAAAGATTCAGAGAAAGTACTTCTCTTCATAAGGTGGTTATTTTGCACAGCTGAATGGCCCCTAGCTGAATGGCCCCTTTTGCACGGCTATGAAAACCTTTCAATTTTAAGCAAATGATGAAACATATTTTGTCATGTCTGAATCATGTATTTACCGATGTAGCTATACCACAAATGTTCTGATTCAGTTTGAGTAACATCACTCGACAAATCCCATTTGAAAACCAATGTCTGGTCGATTTAGAAAAGTTACTCATATTGATTCCCATTTAGTTTATGTGGTATTCAATCTTGGAGAAGAGTATTAAACGATGGATGAGAATAAAGACACGCCCAACATATTTGTACATCCAGTTGAAAAGCCTAGCTTGGAGCATGAAGGTGATAGATTTGGCTGAGTAAATGAAAAAGTGGAGTATTTCCTTGGTTTGTGAAAATACATGCAAACTGCTCAATAAAATAAAAAAACTCAGTAAATTAACCCCTCTCTAGATTTTTATTTGTTATCCCGTAGCAACGCACGGGCATATAACTAGTCATCTATAATAACTAAATAGTTCATCCCACTAACCTATTTCTCTAAACATGCAACTATGCCACATCATCACCTCTCTAATCTTGCCACCTCAGCAAACAAAATCTGTCACATGTCCAACATTTTTTCTAGCACATTCTGGATTTTATTGTTGCATGCAGCTATCAAATCCTTTTGATGGCGCTGATTAATCCCAGCAAAAGGCTCGTTACTATTAGTCTTATTGACTTCCGTTTCTCCACGCATCCTTTGAGAAGCCAAACAGCGGCGAAACCTCTTCCTCTTCCCCGCGACCTGTGTGGAGTATATTACAGCAAGAAACTGTCTCCCACGGCCATGGTTTCTCTGCTCCTCTAGCCTTTCATCTCTCATTCATCCACTCGGATAATGCCGCTACTGTTTGGGTTTTACCGGTGTGACTTACCTAAGTTTTCACCATTTAGATTGCATCGCTTCCGCCTACGTCTTTTGCAATGAGACCATCAACTGCTCTCACCTTAGACTGGCACAACCACCTGATCGAGCTTGACAAGGTTGTCCTCGGGGACATTAACGATTGCCATGACCTGACCTTTCCTCGAAAAAAGTGAGATGTTACTTCAGTGTTTTTCCCATGGCATGTGTATTCTGTAGATTTATTTGTTCAAGGTTCCTATTTGAGGTATGATTGTGCTATACAAACTTCAAGGATAGACAAAGATGTCTGCATCATGCTTGGTCATATCGATGTAAGCTTTCTTCTTTATCTTAAATCCCTTACTATTTTTCTAGCAATTGTTTCTATTTTTCTCCTCCGTAGAAATTGTTTGATTTCAGGCTACAAGCACAAACGCTTTTTCTCCCACACATCTCCTTGGAAGATCTGCGACGGCATGATTTTTCCAATCGATCGATTACCATGAATGACATCAACTTTGGTCTTCCACTTCGTATAAAAAGCCATCCTCCTTTTATATTATTTATATAAATCGGTTCAGGTTGTCATCTTCGATTGAAGTAAATGAGCTTCTGATCAGCACATTCATGTATTCATGTTTGGTTTTTCAGAACAGGTATATTCCTCCATACTTATCTATCTTCATTGTGATCATTAAGGTTATTACAGCGGAACTTATAGTCCAACTTTTTATTCTGACCTTCCAGTTATTAATTATTCATAGTGTTATTATTCTTATGAATGTAATGCAGGTCGGCTTTGCTTAAAATCTGGCTTCTTCCACAGTGGAAACATCAATTGCTTTCTTTCCCGTTAGGTTATAACACAAAATTTAACTAGGTCACACAATGGTTGCTACCGTTTCATTAACTATAAATATATTTCTTTGTTTGTGGTGGACTCTACCGAAAGTTTTAGAGGTTACTAACATCTCCTATAGTACTCCATATGCTCCTATATACTCCAATATTTTTCTCATAATATATCAGTTTCTACGCCCATTTCGAAAAAAAATCAGTTTCTGCATGCATTTTAAGATTGCCGCAACAAACGTGCGGGGAATCATCTAATTCTCCGAATGCACAGGATTCTTTAATCGACTTGATGTACTATCTAATTGCACAACCATCATAATCGTTTCAGATTGTAGATTTTTTAAACAAGACAAAAGCTTTGTCATTTTTATTAATTAAGGAGAAGGTTTTAAAGACAAAATCGTATGACAAGTCATAGGACTTTATACATAACAAAAAGGTCTACTCTCTCGGCATTACATTGCTCAAATTTTTTGCACCGGCTATGCTCCAAGCCTTGGCTTCGTCCTTAATCTTTGCAATGACAACATGAGCGGGAGAGCAAGAATGGTGAAAAACTCTAGTGTTAGGCTCCTTCCAAATTTTCCAAAAGATCAACATAATCATAGGAGCCATAGCCTTCCTCTCCTTGCCCTTTTCAAAGGGTACCTTTGTCCACCAAGTCTCAACCGATGGTTCATTTGACTAAGTAGCCATGAAAGAGTTGTTGATACCACACCAAGAGAGGATATCTTATCAAATCCTTGTGGTAAATCTACACTTGTAGAGGAGGTGCACCAATGATTCTTGCACTTGGTTGTATAGGGGGAAATTTCCGCAATTTTGCCACCCTCTTCGTTGTAATCTATCCGTCGTCCAAATCATATTTTGATTTACCAACCAAGCAAAAGCTTGCATTTTGGAGGGGCCCAAACTTTCCATATTGATGATTGAGAGTTGTAGATGTGAGACCTTCGAATTGCATTTTATAGGCCGACAAGGAGGAGTATGTGCCATCATTTGTGAACTTCCACCGGATAGTGTCGGGCGTGTTGTGAGTAAGGTTGATGTTGTTTAGAAGCTCACATGGGGTGACAAGTTGTTGTATATGCTCCATATCAAAACCATGCAAGGTATTGATTTGGTTCACTCAAAAGCTGCATTCATAGCCTTCCTAACCGTGTAATTCTTTCTCTTTGAGCTTTCAAATATTTTGGGTGCAATATCTTTTAGACATATTCCATCCAACCAAGGAGAGTTCCAAAAATTTTCTTTTCTCCATCGCCCACCGAGACAACCGTTGCAGCCGCAAAGAGACTTCGGTCATTTTCGTTACAAGGGGTTCCAAGGCCAATCCAACTCTTGGTCTCATCGGTCCATTCTAGTCATAACCATCTTAGTCTTATGGCGGTGGCAAACTTTGCAAGATGCAAGATGCCAAGCCCGCCAAGATTTGTTGGGCGGCAAACTTTCTCCCAATTCACCTTGCATTTTTTTCTGGTACTTTGTCTACTTCTGCCCACA
This sequence comes from Avena eriantha, assembly GCA_910589775.1. Classification (NCBI taxonomy): domain Eukaryota; kingdom Viridiplantae; phylum Streptophyta; class Magnoliopsida; order Poales; family Poaceae; genus Avena; species Avena eriantha. Next base: position 260,483,429 of record OU342742.1, read on the forward strand.
AGTACGCACGAAGTAGAGAAATGATCCTCTTGATGACCTCCTTTGGTAAATCTATGAATGTGATATGATAGATAGATTGCGAGGTAAGTACGGCTCGCACCAAGACACGACGCCCGGCTATGTTGACATTTTTCCAATTTCCAGAGGTAAACTTGCCGGCAATTTTGTCTTCAAGGTGTTGAAGGTCCGCTCTTGTAAGTCTAAATATGCTTAGTGGGAGGCCCAAATAGAGCATTAGGAAGGTTGTTCTTGTTGCCGGGAAGTGGTGAAGGATGTCGTCAAGGTCAATGTCTTCACAACGTATGGGGGCAACAAGACTCTTTTGGCAATTGACGCTTAAACCGGTAACATCTCTAAAAGAGGTTAGAATGGAAGCAAGATTTTTAACATCCTCCTTAAATGGTGCCACAAAGACCGTCACATCATCGGCGTAAAGGGAGGTTCGAGCCATTGAGGACCTTCCACCAATGGGGTGAAGGAGCCCTTGAAGAGTTGCTTTGTTTAGAAGATGGTTGATGGGGTCAATGGCAATGATGAAGAGGAGTGTAGACAACGGATCCCCTTGTCTAAGACCATGACCATGCTTGATGGGATCTCCCGGTACCCCATTTAAGAGGACTCTAGAGGTTGAGGACGATAGAATGGCCCAAACCCAATCACAAAAATTGACCGAAAAGCCACAATGACGGAGGAGGTCCATTAGGTAGTCCCATCTAACCGAATCAAACGCCTTTCTTATGTCGAGCTTAAAAAGGATGCATAAGGATTTTGGCCAATGGAGTTCCCTTGCAAGGTTTGTCACATACATATAATTGTCATGTATGCTCCTCTTCTTGATAAAAGCACTTTGAGCATTTGACACATGAGTGTCCATATGAGGCGCAAGACGTTTGACCAATATCTTGGCAATATATTTCCCAATGGAATGAATGAGGCTTATGGGCCTAAAATCCGACATATCTTCGGCACTATCCTTTTTGGGGATCAAAGCAATGTTGGCGGAATTGATCCAATGATGGTTGGCAACATGGAGGTTTTGAAAATTGTTTAAAACTTTCATCACATCGGACTTAATAATCTCCCAACATGCTTTGTAGAAAGCTCCGGTGTAGCCGTCGGTGACCGGAGCCTTCTCACTTGAGGACCCAAAAATGGCATCCTTAACCTCATCTTCCGTGAAATCTTCATCTAGCTCGGATATGTCACACTCGGGCACCAGGATGTTGTTCCAATTTAAGTTGATAGTTCTAGGGGTGCCTTTCTTGATGACTGATGAGAAGTGGTTTTGTACGATTGTTTTCTTGTCTTCATGATTTGTGACACAACCATTGTTTAGCTTGATCCTATGAATAAAGTTCTTCTTTCGGCGTGAATTTAATCGAATGTGGAAGAATCTACCACATCTCCCTCTTTGAGATTGGTTGTTCTTTAGGCTTGGCACTTCCTTGCCCTTTCGGCGACGGCAAGACTTAATACTTTTCTTTTTAGTCTTTGTCGAAGGTTCCTCTCCTCATTACTAAGGGTGCTTGTTTCTTGTGCAATGTCGAGTCTCAAGATGACATTCAAGGCCATATGAACTTGTACCTTTGAGGCCGAAAAACGATTTTTCCTCCATTGGCATAGTCTTTGGGAGAGGCGCTTTAATTTGTGAAAAAGAAGTTGGCAAGGCTCAACATGTGAGAAATGTTCATTCCATGCTTGTTGGACCACTTGCATAAAGCCCAGAATTTTGATCCAAAAGTTCTCAAACCGGAAAGATCTTGGACTTTTTGGTCCGGCGTTCACTTGATAGGAGAAGGGGTCAACGGTCGGAAAGAGAGGATGATCGGGCGTGTAGGATGTGTGTAAAGAACTCAATGTCCCAATCCTCATTGTAGAAGAAGCCGTCAAGTTTGCTCATTGTAGGATCTTCTTGCTCGTTACTCCAAGTGTATATTCGGCTTTAGGTGGATTCCTTTTAGCTCACATGCATTAAGGGTGTTGCGGAATTGAACCATCTGATTGCGATTTAAATTTCTTCAGTTTTTATCACGGGCTCGGTATATTTGATTAAAATCGCCCAAGACTAGCCATTTCACCACTTTGGTTGGTTTCTCCGCAAGCAATTCTTGAGGATTCACCCAAAATGGTAGTTTTGACCATTCGATTCAGGCATTCGTGAAAAATCTTGCGATGTTATCTTTGAAATTTTCTCTTGGGGAATTTTTAGAATTTTATGTCAGCGGAAGAAGAGAAAGGACATTGCTCCCATGCTGGGTAGGGGTATATTTTTTTGACAAATTTGCCTAGATTCGAGAACTAATTCCGAGTCTGACCCCTGTGAGGAACTAATTCGGAATCTAACCCCTCGGATCGGCACTATTTTTAAATGGATCCGGAGTTATACAGGTCGGTGCCAACACGTGACAACATGGGGACAACCTAGGGAGGTTGGTGCCATTTCACATGGAGCCGACGTCAGCGCCGTTTTAAATGGAGCCGACCTCCTTCGTTTTGGTTTTCTGATATGTTGGCGCTAATCTGTACAACTTCGGCTTTATTTAAAATGGCGCTGACCCCGAGGTCAGATTCCGAATTAGTTCCTCCCAGGGGTCAGACCCGGAATTAGTTCTCGAATCTTGCAAGATTTGAAAAAAAAATACTGGGTAGAGCGGCACGTCCGAACAAGGGCGCCCAAGCAAAAAAAAAGTGAAAGACCGAGAAATTATTGCACATGCTCAGTCGCTCCCAAACAAACAAAAGCGTGAAAGAAACCATCAACTTTACCGTGCATGTTGGATCTACCGTGGAAGGCATGTAGTGTACGCAACAACGCCATCTACCTTTCGCTTTCCAACGACCCAGTAAAATTCCGAGTACTATCACAAATGAACACCACCCACACGAACTTTTAAAACGCCAAAGCCAATTTTTCAAGAATATACAAACGCAGGCCAGTCCTATTATTGAGCAACACTTGATTTCTTTGCAAAGAAACCTATTTTCGTGCAATAGATAATAAAATCATCAACGGATGCATAGTACTATATATTTTCTAAAAATAACCCAGTCATGGTCCTAAACATTCTTGATAGGGTCGCTCCCTTGGCGACACGGGAAAACCCTAGCCGCCGCCGCTAGAGGCCCCCTCCACCACCCTCCCCCGCGGCGCCGCCACCGGAGGGAATGCCGGCAAAGCTGGGTGTGGCTCAAGGATGGAGGCGGCGGGGCGCTTTCCCCTCTCCTCCGGCGCGAGGATGCTCCTATTGGCGGCGCGAGCTGGCTTTTGCCGTCGACGGGCGTGGCGGCTTCGGCTATGGGCGGCGCGTCGCGTCGCGGCTAGGAGGGGTCTGACGGCGCTGCAGGCGGGGCGCTACGCCAGCCCGGGATGCTGCAGGGGTGGGGGTGGTCGACTGGGCCCAATCTGGGCCCTGGATGGGCTGACCGGGCCACGACCATGGCGCCTCTTATGCGGCCGGGTAGGAAGCTGAGCCGGCGGGCTCGAGCATGGAACCGGTCGGGGGCGGTGTCCCTCGACCATGGGCAGACGGCAGGGGTGGCCGTGTTGCTGCTTCGGTGCGGCGGCATCCTTTGGCCGGAGTTGTGGATGCCAGGGTGACGGCCCCAGGGACGCGGTGGTGATTGGTGGTCGACAGCCAGATTCTGCCTTGACGCGACGGTGGCATGGAGGACGGCGGGTCTGGGGATGCCTCGGTGCGATGGTCTCGTGGGGGCGCGTCCAGGCCTGTCGGTGTCTTGGCGGCTGCGGGGGTCGCCGTGGGTGGCAGGCTGGCGGGGGCGCGTTTGGCCCTTGCCGGCTTTGAAGGTCCGTGGCGGAGGTGTGCCATGGATTGAGGACGGTGGTGCCGCTTTGGTGGGCGAGGCGCCGGTTTCCGGCGTCTCGCATTCGGTGGCAGGTTGGCGTGAGGAGCTCCCCTGCTATGCGAGGAGGCCGGAGCGGCGGCTCCGGATTGTGTTGGTGGTGATGCTCTGCCTTTGGCTGCGCGGGCAGCGGGCATGGCTCTGGGGGCGTGGGCGTCGGCTCTCTTGCCGATGATCTTGCTCGTAGGGCGGCATGGACCGTCTCTGTGATAGTCCATTGGGGGTGGTGGTCGCGGTCTCCGGACGAAAGTCTAGACCGACTTGGTCGGTGCCGACAGCGGCGGCGCCTGAGGGCGCCGTTCACCCTCTTGGGTGTGCTGTCATGGGGCCCTGAAGCCCCCCTCCCTGTCCATCACTCTGGGGTGAAAACCCAAATCTGGCTTGCCGGATTGGATGGCGGTGGCGTCTTTTGGACGTTGTTACCTCCTTGGAGACGTCATTTTTCGGAGTGAGGGGAGCCTTTCTTGCGGTTCTTGTGATGTCGGTCGAGTCGACATCTTCGGGCCCTGCCGTCGTGCGAGTACCGCTGGCGAGTTCCCTTCGGCCTGCCTCTCGCCATGAAGCATGAGAGGCCTAGCCGTTTCCTTCGGCTCTGACTTCCTCTCCGGGGACGTGGACCAGGCTTTTCGTAGCGTGTCGTTCAGCGGTGCTCCAGACCTAGTCGAGCTAGGTAGTATGGCCTCATGTGGGTTTTTGCCGTTTTTTCCTAAAAACTGTGTCGTATGGGGATCTTTTTTTGGTCCGGTTCCCTTTTTAACCGGACCCGTGTGTATATACGTCTGTATCGAATTTTGGCCGGTTTCCTTCTAAACCGGCCAATTTTCTTCTTCTAATAGAAAAGACAGTGCTCCTGCTGGTTGCTTTAAAAAAACATTCTTGATAGCCAACCTGATGTTACTAGGTCGAAACTATTGTTAATTTCTGCTTCTGCTAGCTTGATCAAGAACTGATAGGGGCACGACAAAAATCAGATGAAGAAAGGACCGAATGAATTCGACCGTGAATGAAAAGGCAAGATTGTTGATCAGACTCCCACGGCTCCAACAGTGACTCCAGAAAAAACAAACCGTGTCCAGTAGAGCAAACAAGAACAAGGTTGGCTGAAGCTCAGCACCGATGCCACCTCCTTGCCAGATTCTGGAACCCCATCGAGCGATGCCAATCAGCCCAAAGAAGCACAGCTGCATCTACTAGTATTGCTGTGTGTAGCAGCAAATGCCGACACATTGGACAGCAAACAAACTAAAACCAGTTATCCCAAAGAAACCGCTTTATTGGACAAACCATGAACAACACTGCAACATTACAAGTTACAGTCTCTACGGTCAGGAGGGATTAAATTTTTCCAAAAAAAAACACAAGATAAGTTCAGAGTCTTCTTCTTCTTAGAGGAACGCAAAAGCATAAATCTCAACTGACGCTGTAACAAGACCGGACTACTCCATAGTACGTACTGCACGATCAAATGGAGCTACGATTTCTTGCGACCGGCCTTCTCCTCAACACCAGACTGCGAAAACCGTTTCCTCAGCACCTCCAGGACCTCTTCCATCTTCACGTCCTTTATGCTGAGAAGCACCATTGCGTGGTACAGCAAATCAGCCATCTCTGAGGCCGTACGAGATTGCTCCTCGTTTTCAAGCAGTGTTTGAATTAGTTCACCCGCTTCTTCACTGAAAGACCAGAAACAGATGAGCACCAGCGTTAAGAGAGAAATATACTGGCATTAAGAGAGTATAACTGGGAAAAAGTAAACACAGAATGTTAACAAGAGAAAAGGTACTATGAAGTATGCATGAATTGTGCTGCAAACACTTGCCAATAGCTTAACATCAAGTAACTTGACATACATTGGTAGAGGTATTAACAAACAAGCCTACATCAAGGCCAAATGATTCAAAACTAAATAGTCCAAGAGAAAGATAAATATGCCAATTATCTGTCTTACATGTATTTTTCTCCTAGGCAGGAACCATCATATTAGTTGATGAAAACCGTACGTTAAAACTGTTGCTCGTACATGTAGCAGTAGTCCATACCAAATGGCATTGTTGTGCCTCATGTGTACTAGAGAAACTATACTGAAATTCTCTTAAGTTTGCCTCCGACAGTAACTGTCCCTGCTCATACATGGTGCCCAATGTAATGCTACGGGACAAGTATATTTAACATTTCAATGTTTGTAAAGAAAAATCACACACCAAGACAAGCTGTGCATGCATCAAGCTCAACAGCAGTCCTGCTATGCTCCCAATAACCATTTTATGCTGATTTTCCGAGGAATGTATTCTGTCCCAGAAATTGTTCAAAGAAGCAAACTAATGAAAATAGCAAAATTGTAGGGACTACCGGACTATACACATAACATATTTAAAGAACATTACTGTGACACTGTCAGACAATTTCAGTTGAGGACAAAGATGATCAGAGAGTGATTTAATAACAATATTGTATATTTGCAAATTACTAAGTTTGACAGCCGAATAAGTAAAGATTAATATTATCAAATAAGTGATATAAAAAGCATAATGTCGACTTGGGAGAGAACTGTTTCTATTATAAGAATAGGAACGTATCACCACCTTTTTTTTTGTTATATGTTCTCCATCAAAAAAATCACACAAGCCACCCCTAGTTATATTAATAGGAGTCATGGAAATCAAATGTTGGATAAGGTCAACCAAGAAAGGGTTTTATCCAGACCTCTGGCACCTTTTAAATCTTATTACCGAGCCAAGGTCAACAAAATTTGGCTGTAAGAATTGAGTGCACAAAATTTGGGAATTAGCTTCCCATTAAATGTTTTTGCTAAATAGTAATACAGGTCGAATCTGGGAACAAATGCAGTGCGCATTTTGTTACAAAGTTTGATTCTTCTAGTGGATTAATCTCTGCTGCTAGGAACACTTGCCGTGGAAAGATCACCACTAAGGTGCCAACCTTTTGACCCTTGAACAATACCCTTTTAATAACTACATTCATCCAGGAATTACTTCCGCAATGTTCTTAATATCATGAGAAAAGAACAAATAACATATAGACTACATAGTACTCCCTCCGTCTAGAAATATAAAACATTTTAGATTTGTGAAACGAATGTATCTAGACTACTTTTGTGTATAGATTCGGAGTGAACCTATACACTAAAAGACATCTAGATGCACTCTATTTACAAAGCTAAAATGTCTTATATTTCTGAACGGAGGGAGTAGTAGATAGCTGATTCAACCAGACAAAGGCAGAATTCTCATGTAGGCTGGAGCCTAGCAAGAAGCGTGCACAACACCACCAAACACCAGTACATCTATGCATCGAATGGTCAAGAAGTAAAGATGACCAGACCAGATTAGAACAAGAGAATTAAGAATATGAACAAACACATCTTTCCCCTAGAAATGAACAATGTAAACCAGACTAGAAAAAAATATAAGAACCACTATGCTACTATGTTTCAGTTTTCTTGAAACTTTAAAAGTATGGACAGTTATTACATTGAAATATATATAAGTATCAGAAATCAGCAAAGCATCACATACCGTATTTTCGAGCAAAGCAGCTGGTTATCAAGCAGTAGTTTTTTCGTCCATGATGGCTTACCACTTCCTTCAGTTACTATCTCCTCTTTCCGCTTACTGATCGTATCTTCAAGCGAGTACAGAGTTGTGGCAACCTGCCTCTCTTGATTGGACTGTGGAATACAATCTATTTAAATTACAAGTAAACTTATATTTACAGAAAGGTTTACTAAAGAAAAATACCTTCGAACCTTGTAGGGAATCATAGACTGAGGAATAGTAGCAGGTCTCTGCCCCTGTATGGCATGTAGGTCCATCTGGCGTACCAAGGTATATTATCTAAGTTTCAAGAAAACACAAACCACCCCAGTTAGCATGATCTGAAGCCAAACGGACTACTCTGACAGTCTGATGCATAACCCAAAGCAGAAGATGCGTACGGAATCGCGGTCACAGTCCAGGAAAATGTCATGCACATTGATGAAGTTCATGGATGTCTCCCCTTTAGTCCACAATGAAGACCGAGAACGGCTATAGAATGTAGCTTTTCTGGTTGATATAGTTGCTGCAAGGGCTTCTCTATTAGCAAATCCCTGCATAAGAATGGCTCCAGTATCCACATTTTGTGCAATAGCAACTGCCAGCCCTTTGACGTCCCACTTCACACTGTCTAGTAATGCTTCAACCTACAATTATCACAAGATGATGGCTCCAGTATCCACATTTTGTGCAATTAGCATTTTTTTTCTGTTTCTCTAAGCATAATACCGTCATAAACAAAGGTTCTCCTTCCATGTATAATTAGAAGATGCAGTAGCAGCAACGAGTTTGAGAAAGCAAGAACTGCTAAATAGTAGTAGTTATGTTTGTTCTAATCGGCAGTTAGGTGACATGACAGGACCATTTAGTTGTTCATGCGTAATTGATTAGTATTGCTTCCAACATCACATCAAACAGTAAATAGTGGATGCATCCCTTCCTTCTCTCTATGCTGTCACTATATTGAGCAACTTTTGAATAAGAAACCGCTGAAGGGACACACCAATCAGTACATCCCCATTCCTAACTGCTAAGGCCATATGAGTGAGAAGGAGGAGCCACGCAGAAAATCAATCAACAAACCTCGGGATCGACGCCGAGCGCCGCTGGCGTCGACTGGGCGGAGCCCGGAGTGATTGAGACCACTGGGAAGGGCTGCCTGCGCCGCCATCCCAGGGCCCCCAACGGTGGTGCCGCGGCCGTGCGAAGGTTGGAGCGAGCTGGCCAGAGGACGGCGCGCGTCGCAGGGGAGGAGACCGGGGCACGAGGCAGTGGAGCCGCTGCCGCTGCCGCTGCCGCCGCCATGAGAGCCAAGTCAGCAGCTCTGCGTGACGCGGCGGATGGGTCTAGTCGGGTCGGGTCGGGTCGGGGTCAAGATCCTCTCAATTGCTGCTATAAAGGCACAGAAGCGACTACGGCGAGGCGAGCAAGAGGAAAACTGGAAAGCGACGGCGCAGCAGGAGGCGGCGGGGGTGGACTCGCGTGGGAATAATGGAACGGAGCGGTTGGGGATGGGAAGGTGCAGGCCGTTGGATGAATTAGACCCCCGAAAATTAGGAGTGGATTGCAGCACAAACCTGCTGATCAAAATGCTACACATGGGACTACCCGAGGCCCAAATTAACTTACTTCACAATTTGAGTTAAAAAAAAAAAACTTACTGCACAATTTAGTCGAATATCATCCAAACAAGTTCAAAATAACATGAGAGCTCGTTTGGAAACCATCATTTCACGCCAGAATCATGGAATTCAAGAACATTTAAAACATGTTTGACTGTCACGGAATGGGACCCGTCATTCCAATTAAAAAATCCAAGGAGTGGGTAAGTGGAATCCAATTGAGATTCCATATAGTAAGTACAACATGTTTGGCTTGTCACAGAATTGGAACCGCCCTTTCAATTGGAAATTCCAAAAAATAGTTATGGGTATGTCAAGTGAATTCCCGTTCCCAACCCAGTCATTCATGCGAGAATCATTTCTTTTCATAATTCCTAGCCTTTTAGATTGGACAAATATAATGATGACAACAATGTTATTTCATTTCATTTGGCAGATTCTGCCAAATGAAATGAAATGATGGCTTCCAGAAATGAAATGAAATGATGACTTCCAAACGAGCCCTTTGAGAGAACAGCTTAGTCCAAGAAACCGAGTACATAATAACTATACATGAGCCAACTCATCGCACGGCCTGCAACTGCAAGTCTACAACAGAGAGGATATGAGGATTTTAGGTGATTACATACTCTTTGAGCTTTTGGTGCCTGAAGGCACCACATCACCCAAAAAGGAACCCTACTTCTTGCCTTCAGATCATGAAGGTTTTACGGTGAAGTCTCCGACAACCAATGGAGCTTCATCACAGGAGGTGGCACCCAAATCATCGAGATGGTGACAGAAGGCCAGTCGAACAAAGTTAAGTCAGGAACGATGTACTGGTAGGAAGATTTCACCCTTCACCCCAGATAAGCTTGAAGATATTTCTGCTAGCCCCAGCGTTTACCATCTTGTTCTTCCTGTTCAACATCTGCTCTTGTTCACGAGTATCACCACCCTGATAAACATTACATGAACAAGTTTTAGTTCCAGGACATATTAAAGCATTTAGAGAGAACTCGATGGCAAGCATGAGAGAGAGTAGAATTTAAGGGGGGAGGAGGACTTACAAGCATGGAGTATGCCCGAGCAAGCGAGAAAAGAGTCGGGTAGAGCTCTGTAACAGCGAGCGCGGTTTCTTCTGTCACCTGTGGTACCTGCATTGCATGACAATTTGATAAAATTGACTCTTGCACCAAACAACTCCATGAAATGAATTAACAGTAAAATTTCCGTGAAGGTGGCTTCTATTGACCAGCAGCTACCTGCATAAGTTGAAGGGCGAATATGTCGCTCACAGTTAACTTCTTGGGGTCAGAACACTTCTTCACAAACTCGTCATAGGTTAAGCAAACTCGAGAATTGTTGGCACTGACTGAGAAATTTGTGCTATAGTAATCAATGATCGAAAGTGTGAGGTGGCCGTATGTTCTTTCAGTATCATCATACCCAGTGGTTCTCTGAACATCAAATCCTTCAAGAATCTCAGTGGTCAGGCAGCTGAAAATTAAAGACATGGAGCAGTTAGAAGGGTATACAACTGGCTACCCTAAGATGTCGAATTCATTAACTGACCATTCTAGATGTATCACATTATCAAGGAGGGGAGCAGTAAAATGTTAAACAAGAAAAGGCCTATGGAGGGATAACATGATCACTAAGGTAACATGAGTAGTATGCATACGCTGTTTTGATGCTCTCTGATGCGTTTAAAGGGTTTGGATCACCTTCAACAAGATAAATCAGCTTCCTTAGCCCACATTTCTGCAAGGTGTAAGAAACGAAAAACATCATTTGAGGATATAGTCGCTAAATAGATAAAATCATATCATTGCCCAAGAGGGGTTGCCTATGCCATTCAATTCAGAATAAAAACAAGTAGAAATGACCAAAAGTAAATTTCATTAGCTACACATGTTTTAGTACAAATATCAGAAAATTACGCATCTTCGTTTGCATTTCACATAACTACACATACTTTTTAAATCTCAATAAACAACAGATCGGGTGAATCCCGTTAAATGTAAGAGTCTGACATGTGGGACCAAACTGTTAGTGCAAATTAAATGTAGGACCAACCTGTTTATAAGCAAAATTATTTGTGGATTTGTGGAATGTGTAGCTTCATTAACATATTTAATACTGTAAGTTTGAAGATAATGGATTTGAACTCAACATTGTAAACTGATGTAGGTAACATAAGAACTATTCACACTTTTTTTTAATTTTTCATGGTGATTGGTGAAAAGTAGTTAACAGATGATTGTACCTACAGGTCCATTAACTTTGGGTTTAGGGTTTAACATTAAAATCTTTCAATTTAAGAACTTTTTCAAGTGAAACACTCGTCCTATCCAGCATTTTGTAGCGCAGTTCGATTTCAACTGTAGCATAGAATTACAGAATATATAAAGCAAACATTACACGCTGGAGGTTCTTCAACATCCACTGCAAGTTACATTCAACATCCACTATAAGCCTCCACGACTATGCTGCCAAACAAACTAATGACTTGCAATATTTGTGCTGGTCATTGGATCATGGACAAAAACAATGTTTTAGGTTGCTGCAACCAGTGACTGGGATTACACAAGAAACAAACTAGAGTCTTAAAACACAGAATTTCTATTGCTCCTGTCAGACATAAATTGGAAGTATAAGAACAAGAGAAGTTAATCTGAAAGATAAAAAAATTAAAATAATAACAAAAGTTAATATTAGTTCAGATGTTACCTTTAGCCTTAATTTCTGATCTTTGTACCTGCTGTCTCTAATTGAGCTAACTAAATCTGTGACACCTTTCCTTTCAACAATGAAATCAAGAACATACTCTGTGCGAGATCTTCTGTGACGAGCAATCCAAATACCATCTCCAACAGGCAAGCGTTTCATCTGGATGACATGATTCAAACAGCTCAATCAACACCACACTCTCTGGCAGATAACACGAACAGTTGAACCTATGCATAGCTTCTATCATCATTTTTAGTTCACTTCAATGAAGACAAGATCCATGTCTCATCAACCTTTTTATGTTAAGAAAAGGAGAGCATATTCATTACAATTGTACTACCCAGAAGATTCTCATCAACTTTTCTATCTTAAGAAAAGGAAAACATATTCATTACAATTTTACATTTGTACTACCCAGCAGATTGTGAACGTTTAAAGTATATAAGCACAATCTAACAAGTTGGGAGATTGTGTCCAGTTTGATATAAGGCAATAACACTATATATGTTTTTCCATTGAACACACGCAATCAAACACTGCAGGCAGCAAGTATCAGGACAATGGAGCACAGACAACAAATATCAGCCAAGTATTCTAGCAATACGAAAAATATCTGATATTCCCTCTCCTCACAAACGAAATGTCATTTGGTGCATTCACAGAATCACATGGTCTGCAATGTGCTACTCTCGAGTCTTGACAAGAGTTTCCAGTTTTCCATCGCATTTTTTGTAGACTTCTAAGACATAATTAACTTATAAGTAAAAGTTTTGATCACGTCTGGCAAAATGGCAAAGTCGCTGGAACTAATATATCATCATTTCAACACAGAAACTGCCCAAGTGACATCTCACAAAGAAAACTGCTCAGGTCATGATATGTTTGAATAATTTATTAGTATCTTACATGCAATTCCGATTAAGCATACAAGACATCAATCCAGTCAGCATTTGTACATTAGCTGTGGGCTAGCAAAAGAAATCAGATAGGTGCTTTACATTATGCAAATCAGATGTCCTGTCTGTGGTCATATAACAAAAAAGTAAGCTAATCTTTTCTAGAGTTCTCTAACTGGCAGAACAGCATAGTACAATATATCAAATTAAATCATCAACGATTTGATTTAGACTTTAGAGCCATGCTGATGCAGTGTCAATTATATGTAGCAGCGACATTTAGTGATCTAAGATGTGTACAAAGAGTCCAAGATAACACCCAAACTAGAAAAAATGAACTGAATACTAGAAGTGAGAAGATGGTTAGTAAGGTAAGTCTACACAAGTCTGGATCGGACCAACCTCTACAGGTACATGAAACTTGGAATGGATGTTACCAATTACTCTGTTGCCACGGAACCTACACAAAAATGGAACAATCATGAGAACTAAATTCTGATGTGCAATTAAACGGAAGACCAAATAACATTAAACTGTGGTGCACTTGGTGTGGTGGGGAGATAAGTTACATGCAAATGGCAATGCATGCAAAATCAAATACGCAATTCCATGAGTAGTCAAGCCACATAGTAGCTTATAACTCTTCATGAAAACTAAAGAAACCACTACGTAGTCCTGCAGTAAATATGGAAGTATACTTCTAGAAAAGGGATCAGATCAATTCATTTTGGTGATTTGACATTTCTAAATGACCGGTGGCAACCGTAATCAATTTGTTTTCTTGAATGATAAACTGAATATGTATTAAAACATGACACATGAAACTTGAAGGATAGAAACTAAATTCAACAAACATTAGCAGAAGATAAACTATGAAGAGTCTTTAAATTTCAGGAAAAATCCAGCAGAAAGCATGTGAAAACTATTATCTTCTTTCAACAGAAACAAACATCAAATCTAAGGAACAGAATGCCATTTCACATTTTGCAACTTAATCAAATAAGAACAAATGCAAATGCTCAAAGTACCATTGTTGTTGTTATGGAACAACAAATGATTAGGGGGTGTCGTTAGCAATAGTTGCGACAAGTATTAGTAGGTGGTGTGTACGACCTTATAGCGAAGGTCGTCATAAACCGACACTAATGACACAGATGTTTTTTGAATAGGTTCAATCGCCTCACCGGAGCATGACCTAGTACTATGTTAGGAAGGCATCGAGGGAGGCTTGATCCAAGCCTCGAGTCGTGTGAGACTCCTCGATTCAAGTGAGTGAACGGATTACATTCCCTTGCGGGTCCTTTTATAGACTTGCAGGTCTCGGTAAAATACCACGGGTGCCCCTTATGAGTGGTAGGTGGACGGGTATATTGGTAAAGTTTGATCCACCTAGTCTATGGTGGACTAGGGGAGAGGAGTCCTTACCCATGGTGAACCAAGCCCTCTCTTCCCTCTCCCAAGGTGGGCTTCTTTCCACCTTGGGCACTTCTTCGTCTTGGACCTTTCTTGGCTTGTTGGTCATGGAAAAACTTGGGATCCTAGTCCTATATTAGGAAGGCACCTAGGGAGGTTTGATGAAAGGCTCGAATCATGCGAGACTCCTTGAGGCCAACTCCAAATTTCTCTTCCTCGACGTCAGCCTGAGTCGTACGATACTCCGTGTATCGACCCTGGAGCCCCCCGAACGAGTCTTGGAGCTCTAGTGCCCTCCCCTTGCTATGATTTAAATGAGTGAATGGTGTACATGCTCTTGGGGGTACTGCTATAGGCTTGAGGGTCTTGGTAAAAGACCAAGGGTTCCCCTTATGAGTGGTATGTGGGAGGGTGTATTGGTAAAGTTTGATTCACCTAGTCTATGGTGGACTAGGGAGAGGAGGAATCTGTAGTCCATGGTGGACCAAGCCCTCTATTCCCTCTCCCAAGTAGGCTTCGTTCCTTTCAGGCTTCTTTCTGCCTCGAGCCCTTCTTCATCTTGGGCCTTCCTCGGACTTTTCCTTTTGCCTTTTCTTTTATCTTGGCTTGCGGTCATGCCGAAAACTTGGGCCTTCGTTGATTAGCCATTGACTTCATTTGCATTGTTATATGCTAAGCGGGATTAAATGGGACCACGGGTGGAATTAACCATTCCTACAACAATTATATTAGAGCACCCCGAAAAGAACAGAGGGCAATAACATCGTTCAAAACTTCAGAACTTGCATCAAGATAGCTATAGTTATTGTGCAAATTTACCTTAAATGCTGTGTATGGTTGAATAAATTTAGAGAATGTGCAGCAAAGGTCATACAATTCTGAGTAACACACATATGTTAAGACACATATCTTAGACAATTGTAAGATAGGATGTAAGTGTATAACCGCAGAACAAGATACAATAAATTCTTGAGTAAGTAGGGTATACTCATACGAACCCGAAAGTTTCACGATCATCTAATACCAACACCACTTCATAAGCTTCGAGAAATTTTTCCTTGGATAGACGAGGTGGCATAGCTAGTATAGAATTGCTCATACCATTATCCTTGTCTAGATTAGTGAATTCAGCAGAACCCTGGTAGTGGCAAAAAAAAAAGAATAGCATAAGTTCTATTTAAAAAATAAGGAAGGCACAATATAAAGTTTTTTCCAACAAAAGTTAATTGTACCGTTGTACTAGAAGATTGCAGCTCAGATGTTCCTCGAGATGAAAGAGGTGGAATAGAAACTGAATAATTTGACAATCCAGAATTAGAAGTTTGCCCCTTGCCTACAAGAAGATAGAATTTAGTAGAGAACATTACTTTTGTTTAGCTATATATGATCTGAATTGACAGCGTACCCATATCAAGGGAACCAGAACTGTGTGCTTTCTGTTTTGGACGATCCCTATTTTCAATAAAAATTTCAGAACCTACAGTGGAGTAATGAGGATTAATTACAGTGCAGCAGAACATAAACAAAGGCTGTTTGAGAATTTATGCAGTACGAACAATCAATAGTTCAATACCTATAAAATGACTGTTCCCTTTATATGGTTCATCAGAATCTGAATCACTGAGAATGATACTTCCAGAACCATTACTCTAAATAGAATAAGAGAACCATGAGTTAGCAAAAAAAACAATCCAGCATCTATTCTAGTATGATGAGAAAAATGAAAGTAGAACGTAGATCATAATTCAGGATTGTATGTTATACTAGTAAGCAGTAACAGGTGAAACAATATCAACTATTAGTAAAGGGAAAACTGGAAAGTACAAGTAACTCTTCAACCACATATTTTAATGAGTGGGTCTTGCTACGGTATAAAATAAAGTGGGACAGGGAATGCAATTGTGAAAGAAAGTTGAGGAAGCTTAATAAATTTGGAGAAAGTTAAACAGAGTTCAAAAATAGCTGGACAAAAGGGACTAAAGTTCTAAAATGAAGTTAACTTCTCTCCAAATTGTGACACTCAGCATTATTAAAAGGTAGCAATATGGTGATTGGTGAGGCAGCAAAATCTGATTGGGGTTTGTGAGTGAGAGATACTATATCAAACACTTCAAATTTTGCACAAACGCACCATTTTACTTAAGTATTGCTCTGCTTTACAGCTTAAATATTAAATGGGTTATGTTTATGTGAAACCAGGAGGCAGCAAATTGAGCTAGTATGATTAAAGACTGAACATAGAACAGAAAATTTTCACCAGGAAAACATGACAAAGAAAGCAAAAAAGTTGCATATCTAAGCATCTAGAAGAATCTTTCGTTTTGTTTATATCGATTCAATGTCATCCTTGTCATGGAAAAAAAATGAAAATGTAAGAACTATGTCAGTCAAAGGTAGGCCATACAGTAGTTCGAACTTCAGAACTGTAACTGTTCTGCTCTTGACTGGTCAAATGTATCATTTCTTGGGATGACATATTAGCAGAATTGCTGCAAACAAGATCCGGACTATGCTCTGATATTTTTGTTTTCTTCCCTGCAGACATGAACAGTGATCAGTAAGATTGAATAGATGAAATCTGTTGGCATCACTGAGACAAAAAAATGGGTGTCGAAAAGAAAAGAAGTTAAGCATGAAAACAGTTACCCCTTTTCACTTTTGCTTTACTTTTTGGAGGGGATAAATCTGGGCTGGACTCTGGGAAGGAATTTTTAATGAGACGGATGACCCAAGGTCCAACACCCCTGACAAGTGACAACAGTAAGAAAACATTGATAAATTGATACTTTAAGATGCAAGCAATGGTACATTATGCAGTCCTCAGTTATAAAAGAGATACAAAAAGTTTGTAGTTTCACTGAAACATAAAGTAGAAACAGAGGAATCAGATGCATTGCCTTTCCAAAAAAAAAATACTGACTACAAAAAATTGGACTACGTAGCATCCAATTTATTGAGTATCTATGACCTAACACACAGAGGAGCATATCTTAGGTTCAGGAGAGCTCTTCTGTGGGAGGGAGATTGATAGTCAATACCCATACATAATGTTCATTTGACATACCACTACCCTCTCAACTGATAAGGATAGATCAGTATGGAATTTGAGAGTTAAAGGATTTATAGTTACATTCTGGGGATTTTACCATCTGAAACCCAGTAACATGATGTTCTTGCGGTGTGACTGGATGAACACTTGACCGGAATTGCAGATATCAAAAGACGAGCCCTACTGTGTCTGCCTACATAAAGCCTTCGACTGAGTGAACTTTTTGACACGGGGGGAGGGGGGCATCAGCTTGCAGGCCATTTCTGGTTTGCTCTTGTTATACGTTTTCTTTCATCTGTTTTCACGAACTACAGCTCTGTTAATGGAATCAGGGTTCCAGCAAACCAATGCTCAGCAGAGTGAACTAACAGAAGCAAACTAAAACCGATGTGGCGGCGGGTTCGTGGATGATCAGATCAGTTCCCTACAGCTCAAATTCTCTGATTAAATGGTTTTCACCAAACCAAATTCAAATCTTTGATGTTGAACGGAACCAAACTATCTGTACACAAAATTACAAACAGATCCATCCATCTTAAAGCAATCGACCAAAATAAACCTGATCTTCCGTCCACTTATTATGGAACAATGGCGAGACATTACCACCCAAACCAAAGATACAAACCACAGACAGCCAAACCCTAGCCTTAATGCGACCCTGACCCCCAATAACGGAAATCAAAGAAACAGCGGAGGTGTACGGAAAGATGGGTACTTGATCTTGAGCAGGTCCTTGAGGACCCGGATGTGCTCCTTGGCGGCGCAGACGTTGCGGTAGGCGGTGGAGAGCGTGATGCTCAGGTTATCCGTGAGGCCCTCTTTGAGCATCGACCGGTGCTTCTCCAGGAGGAGACGCGCAACCTCCTCGTTCTCGGGGAGGCGCACCGCGAGCTGCTTCGGCACCCCCGGCGCCATCTGCGAGGTTTGGGCGGGGGTGGGGGGATCTTGAGGTAGAGGAGGAATTGCCGGGATCTGGGATTAGGGCTTGGGGTCTCGATGTGGGGAAGAGCCTGGAATCTTGGACCGTCGAGTGGGCGCCGGCTGGGATTGTGGCAGCGCCGCCGCGTGGGCTGCGTCGGGGTGAAGGTGGGTGCCGTCGTCGGCTATGCGAGTATGCGACCCACCGGCAGGGTTTGAAATTTCAATTGGGTTTGGGGCAATTCGGGAGGTTAACGGCTAAGTACATCGGCAGAGTACACTGAGGCTAATTTTTTTTAAATAATACTTTTTTAATCAATTTCACGACTAATGAGCAAAATAAGAAAATTCGAAATCTAGCGCGACTTCGGATGCTCGCGCTCCGACTGGAACTTGTCAGAGGTCCATCCACCGGCAGCCCTGTCGGCAGCGCGGCCAGCCGTGGCAAGCCTGCAGTCAGGAGGCTCGTATATCGACGGGACTAATCGGGGCTTGAGCCTTCAATTGGCTTAGAACCACACCGAGGCCTGCATTGATCATGCAATGTAGCTATCAGTGATTTGTTAACCCTAATATTACGTGATCAGTTTGGCCTATTCTTTCCACCCACTTCTTTTTCGTCTATTTCGCACGTCATCGGTTCCCGCCAATTTCTCCCGCCACCCATTTCCTGCCATATTTCTCCTGCCATCGGTTCCCGCCGTTTTTCTCCCGCCTATTCTGCCTAGTGCATCTATAAATCTGGGCACCGATATGTTTTCTTCCACCGGTTCATCTGTTCCTCTCGCATTCTTCCTCCTTTTTTCTCTCGCCAATCCTTCTGAGATTCCATCATGAGTGTGCCTTGTTCAGACCCAGAGTATAGGTCTAGGAAGATGAAAGATGTCAGGTTACCGAGGGGGAAACAAGAGTGTTGTTGGTGTGGCCATCTCGCCAAGATGAAGGAATCGGTAGATTTCTCCACTTGTACGGGTATGAAGTTTTTCATGTGTGTCAACTACGACGCAAGCCCACCCCGGCAAGCAAGTTCATCGGATGAGAGGCTTCCGGCATGTTTCCAAAGCATGATAAATATGAATGAATTACATAAATTTTAATTTGACAAGAGGGGGTGAATAGGTGCTACTCCAAATTTTAATTTTTTTCAGATTTAGGCTTGACATAAAGGTAAATTCTCTAGATATGCAACTAAGATGAAAGATGACATATTGTTGATTGGAAATGATATAGAACTTCTTGAAAGTGTCAAATCCTATTTAAATAATAGTTTTCCAATGAAGGATCTTGGCGAAGCAGCTTACATTTTAGGCATCAAGATTTATAGAGATAAATCAAGACATTTAATAGTGTTTTCACAAAGTACATACTTGGACAAGGTTCTAAAGAGATTTAGAATGGAAGAAAGTAAGAAAGGATTATTTCCCATGTTGCCAGGTAAGACCTTGAGTAAGACTCAAAGTCTAGCTACGGCAGAAGAAAGAGAAAGGATGAGCAAAATCCCCTATGCCTCAACCATAGGTTCTGTCATGTATGCCATGTTGTGTACGAGACCGGATATCACACATGTTGTTAGTTTGACCAACAGATATCAAAGTGATCCTGGAGTGGAACACTAGACAGTGGTCAAAAGTATCCTAAAGTACCTGAAAAGGACTAAGGATATTGTTCTTTCTTATGGAGGTGACGAAGAGCTTGTTGTAAACAGTTACACTGATGCTAGTTGGAACACCGATCCGAATGACTCTAAGTCACAGTCTGGATACATATTTATTTTGAATGGTGCAACAGTGAGCTGGAGGAGTGTCAAGCAAAGCGTTATGGCGAAATCTTCAACTGAATCAGAATACATAGCTGCTTCGGAGGCTGCACAAGAAGCGATATGAATGAAGGAGTTCATTACTGAGCTTGGTGTGGTTCCTAGTGCGTTGGACCCGATGGCCATCTATTGTGATAACATGGATGCCATAACTAATGCACAGGAGCCAAGGTCACACAAGAAACTGAAGCACATCAAGCTACATTTTCATTCTATTAGCGAGTATGTCCAAGATGGTGACATAAAGATTTGCAAAGTACACACTGATCTGAATGTGGCAGATCCAATGACAAAACCTCTCCCTAGAGCAAAACTTCACCAACACCAGAACGCCATGGGTGTTGGGTATATTACCATGTAATCTAGATTATTGACTCTAGTGCAAGTGGGATACTGTTAGAGATATGCCCAAGAGGCAATAATAAAGTGGTTATTATTATATCTTTGTGTTTATGATAAATTTTTACATTCCATGTTATAATTGTATTAATAGGAAACACTAATACTTGTGTGTTTTTTAAACACAAAAGAGATCCTAGTACGCCTCTTGTTAAGACTAGCTTGTTGATTAATAGATGATCATGGTTTCCTAATCATGGACATTGGATGTTATTAATAATAAGATCATATCATTAGGAGAATGATGTGATGGATGCACATCCATAGAAAGCATAGCATAAGATCAAGTCATTAAGTTCATTTTGCTACAAGCTTTCAAATACATAGTAACCTAATCCTTCAACCATGAGATCATGTTAATCACCATCACCGGATGAGTGCTTTGATGACATCAAACGCCACTTCGTAACTGGGTGGTTATAAAGGTGGCATTAGGTATTCTGAAAGTATATGTTGAAGCACATGGATCAAGAATGGGATTTGTCCATCCTAATGACGGATAGATATACTCTGGACCCTCTCGGTGGAATGCCATCCAATTGGCTTGCAATCATGTGACTAGGTCACAAGGGATGTCATATCACGGTACGAGTAAAGAGTACTTATCGGTAACGAGGTTGAACTAGGTATGGAGATACTGATGATCAAACCTCGGATAAATAGAGTATCACGCGATAAAGGGAATCGATATCGTATGTTAATGGTTCTTTCGATCACAAAGTTATCGTTGAATATGTGGGAGCCATTATGGATCTCTAGGTCCCACTGTTGGTTATTGATCGGAGAGGTGTCTTGATCATGTCTGCATAGTTCACGAACCATAGGGTGACACACTTAAGGTTCGATGTTGTTTAAGTAGATATGGAATGTGAGTTGGAGACTAAATGTTGTTTGGAGTCTCAAATATGATCCAAGACATCACGAGGAGGTTCAGAATAGTTTGGAGAATAAGATTCAGATAATGGAAGTCATCTTCCGGGGTTTGGAAAAGTTTTCGGTATTTTGGCCGGAGCTTCTAGAAGGTTCTAGAGGGCCACCAGTGGGCCCACCACCCCAGGAGGGGCTACATGGGCTGAGGGAATGTTGCGGGGGGCCATGGGCCAGCCATACCAGGCTCAAAAAGCCCAAACGGCCAGCCCCATATGGATAAGGATGAATCCCTAAAAAATAGGGAATATGACTTGGGGGGAAGGAAACTTCCCCCCTCCCCATGCGCCGGCCCTAGAGGTGGAGGGCAAAGGGGGCAGCCTTAGCCGCACCCCCTCTATATAAAGAGGGGAGGGGAGGGCGCACCGATGCCCCTTGACCTCAACCCTAGCTGCCACCCTACTCCTCCTCTTCCTCTTGCTACGGCTTAGGCGAAGCCCTGCAGGATTCTCTCCTCTACCACCACCACCATGCCGTCGTGCTGCTGGGATTCCGAGGGGATCTACTACCTCCGCTACCCGCTGGAACAGGGAGATGAAGGTCTTCATCGACTCCGTACGTGTGACCGAGTGCGAAAGCGCTGCCGGAACATGGCGCCGTAAGGATTGTCAACGCGATCTTGAGATTGGCAAGTGATCGACTACATCAACCACGAGATTCGATCTCATTAACACTTTGGATCTTCGAGGGTTAGTTCTCATCTATCTCGTTGCACCTATCTCATAGTTTAGATCTTGTCTTTTCCATAGATTGGATCATGGTTTTGTTTATTCTTGAAGTAGATTTTTTTGTTTTCCATGCTACAAACCCTACAGTGGTATCAGAGTCGTGTCTATGCGTAGATCTATTGCATGAGTAGAACAAAATGGTTTTGTGGGCGTTGATGCTTTTATTGTCGTTTGCTTTGCGTGTACTTTGCATCTTGCGGGGTGGTGGGATGAAGCGGCCCGAGCTAACCTTACATGTCAGCGCACATGAAACTTGCTCCACGCTCGACGTGCAACTTGCATTGCACAAGTGGATTTGCGGGTGTTTGTCTCTCTCACCATAGTTAAGATCCAATTTACAATTTGCATCTGACAACACTTGTATCAGTGTTGTGGTTCTTGTTCGTAGGTAAGAATGGTTCTTATTCGAAAGCCCCAAGCCACCTAAAATATGCAAAGAAAATTAGAGGCGTCTAACTTGTTTTTGCAGGGGCATGTGATGTGATATGGCCATGATGAGATTGTGATTATATTTGATGTATGAGATGATATTTATTGTAATATGGCAATCGGCAGGAGCCTAATGGTTGTCTTTAAATTTGTTAAGACATGTGTGTCTATTCATCATGTAATAGCTTTATTCCAAGTAGTTGTAATAGTTGCTATTAGTGATGGACAACCATGAAGTGGCGCCACTGACCTTGACGCCACGATGGTGATGATGGAGATCATGTCCGTGCTTTGGAGATGGAGATCAAAGGCACAAGAAGAAAGTCCATATCATATCACATATTATGAATTGCATGCGATGTTAATCCTTTATGCATCTTGTATTGCTTAGATCGTGACGGCAACATTATAAGATGATCCCTCTCACTAAATATCAAGTAATAAAGTGTTCATCCTTAGTAGGCACCGTTGCTAAGACTCGTCGTTTCAAAGCATATCATGATGATCAGGTGTTATAGATTCTACGTGTGCATACAACGGGTGCAAGCCAGATTTGCACATGCGGATACTAAGGTTAAACTTGACGAGCCTAGCATGTACAGAAATGGCCTCAGAACACGGAATACCGAAAGGTAAAGCATGAATCATATGAATGATATGATGAACATGTTGATTGTTCGCCTTTGAAACTACATATTCTCTTGTGAAGATCGAACTTGGTGTAGTGGATTTGGTTCGTGTAATCACTAAGGCAACATGAGGGATGTTGTTTTGAGTGGGAGTTCACCTAGTTAATTTAAGAATTAAATTTGAACTCAATTTATCATAAACTTAGTCTAAATTCTTTGCAAATATGTTGTAGATCATGGCGATCCCCTCCATCAACTTTAATGCGTTCCTAAAGAAAGAAAAGCTGAAAAACAATGGAAGCAACTTCATGGACTGGTTCCATAGCATGAGGATTGTCCTTAGTGCTAGTAAGTTGACCTATGTGCTCAATGCACCACTAGGTGACCCACCTGTAGAGGATGCTACCGATGATGTTAAAAATGTTTACCTCGCTTGGAAGAATCACTACTCCACAGTTCAGTGTGCCATCATGTATGGTTTAGAATCGGAGCTTTAGAAGCGCTTTGAGAACCGCGACCCTTTTGATATTGTCAATGATCTCAAAATGATACTTGAAACTCATGCGGTCGTGGAAAGCTATGAAGTTTCTGAGAAGTTCTTTAACTGTAAGATGGAAGAAGGCAACTCCATAGCAAGAACGTGCTCAAAATTTTTGGGCACGCGAACAAGCTCCAAGATTTGGGAATAACGATTCCTAATGCATTGGGGATTCATCGTGTCCTCCAATCACTGCCACCTAGTTACAAGAACTTTGTGATGAACTACAATATGCATTGCATGAATCAGACGTTGCTTGAACTCTTCTTGATGCTGAAAACTACTGAAGTGGAGATTAAGAAAGAGCACCAAGTGTTGATGGTCAATAAGACCAACAATTTGAAGAAGAAGGGCAAGCCTAAGAACAAGGGCAACTTCAAGAAGGGCAGTAAGAAAGCTTCCGTGCCTAAGAAGCCCAAGGCTGGCCCTTATCCTGATACTGAGTGCTTTTACTGCAAGGGTGATTGGCATTGGAAGCGCAATTGCCCCAGGTACCTGGCAGATCTGAAGAACGACAACATCAAGAAGAAAGGTATATTTGATATACATGTTATTGATGTGTATCTTACTAGTAATTGTAGTAGTGCCTGGGTATTTGATATTGGTTCGGTTGCTCATATTTGTAACTCGAAACAGGAATTGCAGAATAAACGAAGACTAGCGAGAGACAAGGTGACGATGCGCGTTGAAAATGGCTCCAAGGTTGATGTGATCGCCGTCGGCACGCTCCCTCTTCATCTACCTTCATGATTAGTTTTAAATTTGAATAATTGTTATTTGGTGCCTGCGTTAAGCATGAACATTATATTTGGATCTTGTTTATTGCAAGACGGTTATTTGTTTAAGTCTGATAATAATGGTTGTTCGATTTATATGAGTAATATCCTTTATGGTCATGCACGTGAGATGAATGGTTTATTCTTATTGAATCTCGAAGTAGTGATACATATGTTCATAACATAGATGTTAAACGAATAAAATTGAATGATAATTCCATATACATGTGGCACTGTCATCTTGGTCACATTAGAGTGAAGCGCATGAAGAAACTCCCTACCGATGGACTTCTTGAATCACTTGAAAGATGCGAAGCATGTCTAATGGGAAAATGACTAAGACTCCATTCTCTGGGATAATGGAGCGAGCTACAGACTTATTGGAAATAATACATACCGATGTGTGCGGTCCAATGAGTGTAGCGTCGCGCGGTGGATATCGTTATGTTCTTACTTTTACGGATGACTTGAGTAGATATGGCTATATCTACTTCATGAAGCATAAATCCAAAACTTTCGAGAAGTTTAAGGAATTTCAAAGTGCGGTAGAAAATCAACGTAACAAGAAGATTAAGTTTCTGCGTTCTGATCGCGGAGGTGAATATCTAAGTTATGAGTTTGGCATGCATTTAAATAAATGCGGAATACTTTCACAATTGACACCACCGGGAACACCACAGCATAATGTTGTGTCCGAACATTGTAATCGAACTCTCTTAGATATGGTTTGGTCTATGATGTCTCTTACAGATTTATCATTATCGTTTTGGGGTTATGCATTAGAGACAGCTACATTCACTTTAAATAGGGCACCATCTAAAGAAGATCCAACCCGACAAGCTTGAACCCAAAGCGGAAAAATGCGTCTTCATAGGATATCCTAAAGAAACAATTGGGTATACCTTCTATCATAGATCCGAAGGAAAAGTTTTCATTGCCAAGAATGGATCCTTTCTTGAAAAGGAGTTTCTCTTGAAAGATGTGACTGGAAGGAAAGTAGAACTCGACAAGGTTGTTGAACCTTCTCTCAAATTTGAGAGTAGCGCAGCACTGGAAGATGTTTTTGTGCCGCCTGCACCAATAAGAGAGGAAGCTAATGATGATGATCATGAAACTTCGAATGAAGTTGCTGCTGAACCTCGCAGGTCGACGAGGATTCGTACCACTCCTGATTGGTATGACCCTGTCTTCAATGTCATGTTGGTGGACAACACCGATGACCATGTGACGTCTGAGGAAGCAATGATGAGCCCAGATTCCAACAATTGGCAAGAAGCCATTAAATCCAAAATTGGATCCATGTACGAAAACCAAGTATGGACTTTGGTGAACCTACCTAATGGACACAAGGCTGTTGAGAACAAATGGATTTTCAAAAATAAAATAGATGCTGATGGTAATGTTACTGTCTATAAAGCTCGACTTGTCGCAAAAAGGTTCTGACAAATTCAAGGAGTTAACTATGATGAGACTTTCTCACTGGCAGTGAAGCTAAAGTCTATGAGGATTTTGTTAGCAATCGCTACATTTTTCAATTATGAGATTTGGCAGATGGATGTCAAAACGGCATTCCTTAATGGTGACATTGAGCAAGAGTTGTATATGGTACAACCTAAGGGTTTTGTTGATCCTAAAGATGCTAACAAGGTATGCAAGCTTCAGCGCTCCATTTATGGACTGAAGCAAGCATCCCGGAGCTAGAATCAATGTTTTGATAAGGTGATCAAAAACATTGGATTTATACAAACTTTTGGAGAAGCTTGTATTTACAAGAAAGTGAGTGGGAGCTCTGTAGCATTCCTAGTACTATATGTGGATGACATATTGTTGATTGGGAATGATATAGAACTTCTTGAAAGTGTCAAAGCCTATTTTAATAATGGTTTTTCAATGAAGGATCTTGGCGAAGCAGCATACATTTTAGGCATCAAGATTTATAGAGATAGATCAAGATGCTTAATAGCACTTTCACAAAGTAATACCTGGACAAGGTTCTAAAGAGGTTTAGAATGGAAGAAAGCAAGAAAGGGTTCTTGCCCATGTTGCCAGGTAAGACCTTGAGTAAGACTCAAAGTCTAGCTACGGAAGAAAGAGAAAGGATGAGCAAAATCCCCTATGCCTCAGCCATAGGTTCTGTCATGTATGCCATGTTGTGTACGAGACTGGATATCGCACATGTTGTTAGTTTGACCAGCAGATATCAAAGTGATCCTGGAGTGGAACACTGGACCATAGTCAATAATATCCTAAAGTACCTGAAAATGACTAAGGATATGGTTCTTTCTTATGGAGGTGACGAAGAGCTTGTTGTAAATAGTTACACCAATGCTAGTTGGAACACCGATCTGGATGACTCTAAGTCATGGTCTAGATACTTATTTATTTTGAATGGTGCAGCAGTCAGCTGGAGGAGTGCCAAGCAAAGCGTTGTGATGAAATCTTCAACTAAATCAGAATACATAGCTACTTCGGAGGCTGCACAAGAAGCGATATGGATGAAGGAGTTCATTACTGAGCTTGGTGTGGTTCCTAGTGCGTTGGACCCGATGGCCATCTATTGTGACAACATGGGTGCCATAGCTAATGCACAGGAGCCAAGGTCACACAAGAAGCTGAAGCAATCAATCTACGTTTTCATTCTATTCACGAGTATGTCCAAGATGGTGACATAAAGATTTGCAAAGTACACTCTGATCTGAATGTGGCAGATTCGATGACTAAACCTCTCCCAAGAGCAAAACATGACCAACACCAGAACACCATAGGTGTTAGGTACATTACCATGTAATCTAGATTATTGACTCTAGTGCAAGTGGGAGACTATTGGAGATATGCCCAAGAGGCAATAATAAAGTGGTTATTATTATATCTTTGTGTTTACGATAAATGTTTACATTCCATGCTATAATTGTATTAATAGGAAACACTAATACTTGTGTGTTTTATAAACATAAAAGAGTCCCTAGTAAGCCTCTTGTTAAGACTAGCTTGTTGATTAATAGATGATCATGGTTTCCTGATCATGGACATTGGATGTTATTAATAACAAGATCATATCATTAGGAGAATGATGTGATGGACGCACACCCATAGTAAGCATATCATAAGATCAAGTCATTAAGTTCATTTTACTACAAGATTTCAAATACATAGTAACCTAATCCTTCAACCATGAGATCATGTTAATCACCATCACTGGATGAGTGCTTTGATGACATCAAACGCCACTTCGTAACTGGGTGGTTATAAAGGTGGCATTAGGTATTCTGAAAGTATGTGTTGAAGCACATGGATCAAGAATGGGATTTGTCCATCCTAATGACGGATAGATATACTCTAGGCCCTCTCGGTGGAATGTCATCCAGTTGGCTTGCAAGCATGTGACTAGGTCACAAGGGATGTCATATCATGGTATGAGTAAAGAGTAGTTATTGGTAATGAGGTTAAACTAGGTATGGAGATATCAATGATCAAACCTCGGATAAGTAGAGTATCACGCGACAAAGGGAATCAGTATCATATGTTAATGGTTCTTTTGATCACAAAGTTATCGTTGAATATGTGGGAGCCATTATGGATCTCCAGGCCCCAGTATTGGTTATTGATCGGAGAGGTGTCTCGATCATGTTTGCATAGTTCATGAACTGTAGGGTGACACACTTAAGGTTCGATGTTATTTAAGTACATATGGAATGTGAGTTTGAGACCGAATGTTGTTCGGAGTCTCAAATAGGATCCAGAACATCATGAGGAGGTTCGAAATAGTCCGAAGAATAAGATTCATATAATGGAAGTCATCTTCCGGGGTTCAGAAAAGTTTTCGGGTATTATGATCGGAGCTTCAAGAAGGTTCTAGAGGGCCACAAGTGGGAGAATGTCATTTTGCGGCCCGAAAGTTGGGTCGCCCAGGCAACGCAGTACCCAAGTTGCTTACAATCAGCTACATTGCCCAAAGTTGGTGTGCCAAATACTCAGATGGTCTTTTTCGCCACGAATTCAACTTTACGTTTCAATACAAAATATCAGGCTAACGGCCGTCAAGTTGGGCCCTCCCTATCAGCTTTCACCGTTATGTCGCTGCCGTGGTGGCTGCCATGTAGGTTTGCAGCGTTGGCGCATGCATCCTTTACGCGTCTTCTTCTTCCTCCGGGGCGACAATCTGTGGTCGCAGCCATGGTGCTGAGCTAGGACTTGGACGAACCTGCTCGGCCCGGCTCTCCTCCCCATCCCGAATTGGAGCTCGCCCTCGCCATGGCCGCACCCATGGCACGGCGTGGGGACGAGAATTCATTCCCGGGTGAGATCTGTCACCATGCCGACCATGCTCAGTCCTATTGGCCTCCTCCATAATCCGAGCTCGTCGTCACCGTGGTCGCACACACACCAGCCACGGCGCCTTCCTCTCCGAACCCCAAAGCCACATCCACCTAGTTCGGCACAACGCCAACAAGGTGAAAATGCATCAAATTTTCTTCTTGTGATTGTAGAAAAACATGTATGTACCGTGGCCAAACAATGTACACATATGTTGTTTACTAGATTTTCATTTGAAATTAGTAGCTCCATGATGACGAAAGATAGAGAACCTAAATGGAATGACGATGACGACCATGTTTTGTACTTTGCACTGCATCAACAAGTGCTCGCTGACGAAGCATGTTACCAAGAAAGTGGAGTTCATCAGCCATTGCTAAAAAATATGTGAACAAATCAATGAGCGATTCAACGCAAATACGCGTAGAAAAGCTAGATCCATATCATCAATCATCAATAGGTGGCACATTCTAGTGAAGCGTTCAAATGCGTACACCATGTATCATTTACTTGAAGTGGTTGTTATCCTGAGCAAAAATGCTTGGTATGCATATTACCTTTGTATGTTCTATGCTACAATTCTGTTGTTATGGGCGTGGAGAGAAAAGCTGGGCTTCACTGAATATTACGCAGTTAGGCCTAACTTAGTCTTACACAAATAAGCACAACTTAGTCTTTACACAAATAAGCGTAACTAATGATAAAGATAAAGACAAATGGTTCATCGGATCTGCTAGTATGAGCACTAGGTCCCTGGAGCTGGTGGCATCATCGGAATGAACCAGAATGCTGCGTTTGGCCGTCTGTCATTCTCCATCAAATCGTATGACCCTACTGATGAGCCAATTGTAGGCCCCCTCCCCCCGACGTGGATTCGGCTCCAGGTCGGATCTGGAGTGTTAACATGATAGGCGCATGAGTGTGCAGCAAACACACCGTCTGTTATAAACACTGGAAGTGCTGGCACCTCAGCAACAACACCATCATGTTCTTCCTGGACTCTGACAGCAACCTCAGCAGGTATTTCGTCAGCTTCACCAGTAGCAGCCTCAGCAGGTATTTCGTCAGCTTCACCAGCAGCAGGATTAGCAAGTATTTCGTTAGCTTCACCAGCAGCAGCATCACCAAGTATTTCGTCGGCTTCACCAGGAGCAGCAGCAGCTAGTTCTTCATCAGCTCCACCACCACCACCACCAGCAGCAACAACAGCAACATCATGAGCCAGGGCTGCCTGAGCAATTACAGGTTCAACAGCTCCAGGGTCTCCGACAAAGAAAGGGTAGTTGATCCCAAGAAACACAAATTATCCCTTCAGATTGCCGACTCTGCTCCAGACTTGCTCTACTGGGTCTTTGGATGGGCATGCGGACCTCCAGAAAACGTCACACCACAGCGATGGGTATGAAGAAAGTTGTGTCCCCATATGTTCTACTGTATCACCAACGCTGTATAGTGCTCCTCTGATATGAATCCACATGAGTTCAACATCCTGTTTCGTGTCGCCTCCGAGAGGTGCCTGGAACCAGCGTCGTGTCCCAAGTTCAGCATCTGCTACTGCATCTTCGATGACCGGAGCTAGAATGATGCGCGGGGCTACGTGGGTACCTACGTGTTACTTACAATCAGTAAGCAGAATTTTGAATGGGATTTTACATGCTATATGACACCATGACTCACCCCAAATGGACGGCTCCCAAACACGCACGTCGCCGCTAGGTTCAGTGACCACATAAATGCGTTGCGGTTTGTACGAATAGTAGTTAGAGGTGAAGACGGCGTCGACATACTTCTCCGGCCGCAGGAAGTCGTCGCGCAAGACTGTCAATTCCTTGTCTTCTAGGCATCTAATGAATGTGATTGCCTTGTCGAACACCGCTAAGAGGTCGTACTCCCAGTCATTCCACGCCTCCCGTAGTCTATGTGGGAGTTGTACCTTCAGGAGCTCAAGTTCTGCCATGTTGAACCTGTAAGCGAATTCGGAAATGGGCGGCGGCCACCCGTTGTTGAATGCAGTAATGTCAACACCCTCCAAAGATGGCAATGTAAGTCTCAACGATCTGTAGCATTTTTTTAGAGTCCAAGTACTCCCATCCTGGGATAAAAGGACCATCCACTCGCCGTTGCCACCCACCCAGTTCTAGTCATCTCCCATTTCCGTCTCTTCTTCTTCCTTGATATTCACCACTACTGATTCCGACCACTTATCCAGCAGCATCAGTTTTGCATGAATATTCTGCAGAGTTTGTTGTCAGTTGGTATAATCACCTAGCATGGATTCCATTGCAAATACAATTTGACAATTGGACCTTCAGATTAAAGTACATAAAATATCGCCTAAATACGATTGTCTCCTCAGATATTGCCTAAATTGTGCCTGTGACACTACGAAGATGCCCAATATATGGAGTAGGAGCAGAGCCTCCTAGAACAAACTCCTAACGATGATCATAAACAGCTCGGGGCATAACAACCTTAAATGGTCTAATCTGTTTGTTTTTTTTACTTTAGGAAACATAATATCACCTAGCAGGCATTCCATTGCAAATCGAAATTGACAACTCATCTATCACCTAAAGTAAGACTGTGTCACTACGAAAATACCAAAATATCAGGTACGAGTAGAGCTTCCGCTGTATAGAATAGTCTTAAATGGTTCAATTTGTTCAAACCGCGCGTGCACAGAACACGTTCGACGAAAGGAACATAGGATTTTGATGAGAGTTCAACACATATGAATCAACGATATGACTGAACCAATAAGCAAGATACTGGAACTTACATGGCCATCACGGTCGTTTGGCCATTTGCTGGTATCGGGGTAAAGAAGGCCTGGCGTGCCAAACGGTTGTTCGTCCATGTCCCGCATCGTGAAGCGGCAGCCAGGGATGCAGCGAGCGAGGCGGCTGGCAGAGATGATGTCCAACCCCGTGGCGATCTTGTGCATGTTCGCGGTGCTGAGGTTCGGCCATCCCCAATCCTCACGGTGGCGGTCGCCTTGGCCATCCGCGTCGTCGTCGCATGCCTTTCCCTTCAGCCTGCTGCTACCCCAAGATCTACCCATAGCGGCAAATGGAGTCTGGAATCTGGTAGATTAATGGAGGCGTTGTGATAAGGAGGCGGATGGATTCGAGAGGGGATGGAATTAGGGATGGGGGCAGTTGTTCGAGTAGGGAGTGACCCGGTGAGGAACCACCGCCACCGCCGGTTCTCGTCCGCATGGAAGACAAGGAAGGGGGCGTAATTATTGAGGGCGGGCACTAGAACCGTCTAGAGGAAGTGAAAAAATAAATCGTAAGAGAGAGAAATGTGCGGCCCGCCTGTCAGTGAGTGAAGGTCGGCACACGCAAATGTGACTATGTTTGACTTGGATCGTGCATGGCAGACCTCGATTCCACCGCATGCAAGTGGCGCAGAACAAATTTTAGGAAGCGCTAGCGTCGATGTGTAAAACCGCCATTTTTCTCCACCTTCACCCTACTACGAACGGCCGTGCACCATTCCAGATATTGGTAAGGGCGGTTCCAATCTTTCACTTCTCCGTCTCCTTTCCTCCTCCATGGACTCATCGTCTTTCTCCTCCACGGCCTCATCCATTTCCTCCGCCATGGCATCACCCTCTTCCTCCATATCCTTTCCCTCTTGCCTGTAGTCATGGACTTTTCGGACGTCCGAAACGATGGCAGGCAAGCGACTGCGCACTTTGACATAGAAGTACATGGCGGGAAGAAGATCAGAGTCGTCTACACCACCGATCCTGTGACTGTGAGGAAGACTCTGAGTAATTACACGAGTTGGCCACGGTTTGAAGAAAACAGGTTCATAGGTCTCGACCTCGAGTACAGCCGCGATCACCGTAGGATCGCCGTGGTGCAACTCTCCATGAAGGGGCACGTCCTCGTATACCAGCCTTTTTGCGAGAAGGGGGCTGACGGGATCTGGTAGACTTTGCTGTGTTTTTGTTCCTGAACTGTCTGTTTGCAAAAGTTATTGCTATATTATTTTTCTGAATTCATTTTCATGTAGGTGGGGCAAAAGCATTAGGGATCTGTTTCATGACTTTCTCGTGAACTAGCACATAACATTTACTAGTGTTGACATCACGAATGACACTAAATTGCTTGAAAGCCCGACTGTCAACATTAGAATCCCAAAGGAGTGTAGAGTGGACATCTAGGAAATTTACTGGATCCTAGGGATAAAGGGCAACAAGACCGAGATGGACGCTCTTGCCTCCAAACTCATCGACCCGTGGTACGCTGACAGGAAGGGCAAATTGCCAAGATGTCCGTGGAGGCATTTAGGGTACGATTACTGGGAGGATAAGCCGCTTTCTAAACCTAATCTGAAGTACGCTGCAATTGACGGGTATGTTAGCCATGAGCTATACCGCCAGATTGTAAAATCTCGTTCCAGGCATCGCATCATTGAACCACCACCAAGGCAGGTTGTTTGCCCCATATGCTGGAGTGTAGATGAATCTACAAGCCAGGGCAAGTGACCGAAGGCATCCTGGGATCGGTTGCCTTCTCCAACAGGCTGGGATGTAGACTTTTAGTGCATGATTGTTGTGTTTGTATGGGGATTGGTATGTTTATGAAAACATGTTATTTCAGAAGTACACTATGTGAGCAATTACGAACTGCTGTGTATTACCTTTGTCGAACTGTAATCTAGGTTTGGTTATGACTGTATCCTTCGCTTTAATCTGGGTTTGGTTATGACTGTATCACACCTTATGCATGTCAGTCCTGGATTCTGCCGCATGCAAATGGCACAGACAGAATTTGTAAGAATGAATGTTGAGCATACAAAAGGGGGAATGTAATTCATAATCATACAGGTTAAGTAGCTAATGGCACATGGATCATACGAGCTTGGTTCTTACACACAGAATGCTTAGAAAATACATGCAAAATAAAATAAAGGCAAGATAAAACTAGGAACGAAATGCGAAACTAGTAGTGGTAAACAACACACTCACCCACCCGCCAGATCCTATTGAGCATCTCGTAGCAGACATACGCGTCCCTGGCTGCGTACTTGATCGCATCGTAATCCAGGTACCTCCACTCCCATCGCTCGTGCAGGTGCTTCGGGAACTCGACTTTCATGCCGGTGTACTCATGGTCGATGATGTCGGCAACGAGTCTAGCCATGTCGGCTTTCCCCGTACCGCCATCCGGGTACCTCCACAAATCTTGGAGATCGATGTGATTGACGACATGAACGAGGAGATCCCACTCTAGCTTTGGAGTGTTGTTCTTGATGTCGACGCTGGTGAAGTAGATCGCCCTCCTGTGTAGGAACTCGCGAAGCTCCGGTCATATAGATTTGGCCCTACATACGTGATATAGGAGGCAGTGGTTGCGCATGGATAGCTGCAAAAGCGCCATCCTCTTCCTATCTCCGGTATACTCGAGGTCAAGGTTGACGATCTTGTACCTGTCCATCGACTCCTGTAGCCACCACTCGTACATTGTGATGACCTTGGCGACCTCCGCTGATGCATTTGTGTGGACGATCGTCAGCTTGGTGGTGCCATGGGCGGTGACGGTGTACTCGTCAGTGAAGTTGCTCCCGTCGTCGAACACGTTGTACTCTGCGTCCATGGCAACAGCTAATGCGGCGGCCGTGGCCTAGGGTCAGTAGCGGTGGCTGGGACTGGGCGTGGCGGTGGAGTGATCTGTTGTGGTGGTATGGCCCGGCGGAGGCGGTCCCTACGGCAACGTCGATGGTTCTTGTGGTGGCTACGGCGACGGTGGAGGGCGGCGGAAGGAACGAGTTAGAGATTTTTTGCATAGTGATGTGTTGAGGAGACGGAAGGCGATGCTTAAATTGCGTTTACCAATATTCCGGTCATACCCATGTGGAAGCAAGTTTGACCGGACGAGCACCGTTGGTTTCCAATCCTAGCGATTAAATTCGGCGTCCGTCCCGGTAGGCGATGGGATGGGTGTGCGATGTGGCTTTGGCGTGGCAGAGACCGGTCACGTAGACCACCGTCCCGTTGCCGATCTGCAGCGGATGTGCAGTGCTGACACGACGTAACGTGACAGGACAGAAGGAAGTGTACAGCTATTATTCCTAACAAGTTTAAGAAGTGTAAGCATAGACAGGGACCTTAGCATCCCTGCACCCCGGGGCAGCCGCCCAGCCGATCAGGCCTGCCAATTGCGCAAAGCTTGCAATTTCCTTTCTTTAATTTGGTGATTTTGTCCAGAATTTGCCAAATTGAAGCTCGTTTGCCCATACTTCTATAAGTTTCTGTGTAGGGCACTTGTGTAAGCATGCACGATTAAGCAACTTTGCAACACACGTGTCAGTGGAAAAGCATGAGGTTTCAACACACTACATAGTTTAAGGATTTAGAATAGCTACATTGTGGAGCTCTAGCCAAATTGCATGGTAAAGCCAAATTTAGCTTTTGTCAGATTTAGGTATAGCAACATTGTGTCTCGTTTGTCCTCACTTTTGCCCTCCCGATATTCCAAAGCCCTCACATGCGCTCGGAGGGGGGTGCCGTCTGGTCAAAGGCTTGGCCATTATGTGCGCCTTGACGGCAAATTGGAAGTTTTTTTGTTATTTGGCCTTTTTAAGAGAGCCTTTTCCCCTCTCTCGCTAACAGTTGTGTTTTTTTGCCCAAAAAGGTAGGGAATCTAGAGCAACTTCTCTCTTCATTCATTGTTCCTTTTGCCCTCGTTTTTCCCAATCTGGTAGCAAATCTAGAGCAGAAAAACTAACCAGCACCATAAATAAATTCAGTAAACAGAGCAGATGTAGATAAAGCAGCTAATATAGGTTATATAGTGCGGTACTTAACGAGGTTCGACAATTACGCTGCTCAGCACCAGCAGCTGGCAGGTTCAACACAGACAAGACAAAAGAAGCTGCATTACAGCATCAGCAGCTGATCAGTGGCCCCTCGTGGCCTCTGCTAGGAGGGCCTTCGCCTCCTCCCTCCAGCGCCTCCTCCACTTTTTGCTGCCCAGCCCCTTGACCTTGGGCGCCTTGGGTTTGATCGAGGGCATGCGACCCTCGTCAATAGCCACCTTCTGGAGGTTGCGGAGGTGAAGACCGAGCGCCTGGTGCTTGGCTATGAAGCCGTGGACGTTTACAGACTCACCGCAGGTCCTCACGTCCTCGGCATGCTTCACGAGGGAGTTGAAGTCTGTGGCTCGGAGCTTCCTGGTGGGGCAGAAGGGGCACCTATACACGTTGCCAGTGAAGAATTTGTTGTACTGGCCGGACTTTAGCCTCCTCAGCACATGACGAGTCTTGGTGTCCATGGACTCGTCGTCGCTGTGGATGTCGCTGCTATCCTCCTGTTGGAAAAAAACAATAGAGTTAAGGACATGATTGAGATACTTTGATTATCGGGATTGATTATTTGCATAGATTGACCGATTGAGATCTCCCGATTATTCCCCAAATCTCAAACCAAATCGAATACTGATCCCAACTACGAACAAGGGGATTCGTCGAAAATCGAGATCTAACACAAGAGGATTAGCTACTGTAAAAATATGAATAGCCGAGCCCTAATAACATACGATCTATCATCCAACGATGGGAACAGGGGAAGAACAAGGTAAGGGGAGAAAACCATGGTTACCTCCGACCATGGGTCGACAATGCTGGTGTCGTAGGGGTTCTCCGGCCTTATGTAGACAACCTCCTCGTAGGGGTCCCAACCGAGCGGGATCTGTCCGAGACTAGCAGGGGCCTCCTCGTCGACGGCTACAGCGGATGTGGGGACGGGGACGGGGGGCTCCTCGCCGGTGGCCTTGGAGGCACCGATGGCCACCGCGCCGTTCTTCTCCATCGCCGACGTGGTTGGGTTTTTGTTGGGCGTTTGTAGAAGGTGATGGGACAGTGGTGATGGTTGAGTGAGCGAGTGCGTGATGAGTGGGAGTGTGGAGGCCTCTATTAAAGGAGAAGGGAAGCGACATTTCGTTGCACTACCGTGCATCGTGTACGCTAATGCACCGTGCACGGCCACACGTGTCCGCTACCGCCCTGTGCACTGAACACGCGTACCGTGAGTCACGTTTTTTCCCCCTCGTGTCTAACCCTGGCGATTCAGTTGTACTCAATTTTGCCCTCGAGCATAACACTGGCGGTTTGGTTCCATTTTTAAATCATTTTCTATTTGAATCCCTTTGTCACTCTTGCCCTTGGTTTTTAAGTCCTACTCAGTTTTGCCCTTGGTTTTTAAGTTCTACTCAGTTTTGCCCTTGGTTCTTAAGTGCTACTTGGTTTTCCCCTCTCTTTGTATCCATCTCTCGCACCTGTGCTCATTTTCGCTGCTACACTCTGATTGGTCGAGATAGTTGTCACACGGATCGTGCCCACCAATTGTTGATCCTCTTGGATCTAGCGGACAGGATAACCCTTAGAGGTTGTTTGGTATCCATCATTTGGGCTTGCAATCCTAGAATTCATTTGCAATTCCATCCCTATGCTGTTTGGTTGGCATGGAATTGGGTTGTCATTTCATTTGGCAAATCCATCAAAATATCCCCATGTGTAAACCCAATTCCTATCTCAGATCCGTCATTTGCAAATTCCGGTGACAACCAAACATGTGGGTGTTTTTGGAATCATAATATAAATGAAATGAATCCATGTATTCATTTTATTTCTATACTAAATGAAATGAATACCTGGGTGCCAAATGACCTCTTACATCTGTCGGGGGCACCCCTCTATCCATGCAAAATAACGAGTATGCCACTGGAACTTTAACTCCTAAACATATGAACTTGAATATAATTTGAAGGGTACGAAAATAGAAATCCCCATAGTTTAAGGTTCTAGATACGGTAAGAGAACTAAATATTATTAGTGGCCGGGCCAGCATAGTGACGGGTTGGTCGGCTAGAAGTTGCTGATTCCTAAGTAAAGGGACACTAGGCCGGTATTGACATACTCCCTCAGGAATTTGCCATAAGCAACGTGCTTAGCCTTGGTCGCCGACTTGTGTTTACTAGTTGGGCTTTTACCGATGCCAACCGCATGCGGAATCAAGCTGGTAATCCTCAGGTTGACTCCTTTCTTACAGAAAGGGCACCTGAGCTCCCCAAGTCGAGTGCGGAAAGGGATTATCCCGCTATTGAGCTTCTTCATGACATGTCGGCTCTTGTTGTCCCTGGTCTCCTTGTCAGAGTCCATCTCACTTGAATCCACCTGTAATGTATGGAATACAAACCGAAATGAGCAAAATAATAAATATATATTCCTTCCACCATTTCGAGTTACTTTCGATGTAATAACATGTCTATACAGGTTCAACAGTTCATTACGGCCGTCTCCCCAGCTCGCTCCTAAATTAATGTGGTTTGTGTTCTTGATAACTTATTACTAAATAAATAATGTAGATTCATTCAGAGCAGACTAGATCTCTCCATGTACTGGTTCGTACGTTGCATCTAATCATTAGGACTAGATTTTTTATGATGCCAGGATAGATTAAGCTCGAGCAGAAAATATGAAACATGTGAAATATATGTACCTCTAGGTACACGAGCGGAGCGTGTTCGTCGAACTCCACGCCCTCATCGGGTCCTTCGAAGTCGTCAGCACCGGCGAGAACATGGTCCCCCAAGGGGTTGAACTACATGTCCTCCTCGCCTTGTGCTGCGTGATGCTCCTCCAGATCTGTTGCGTGAAGCACCACCCCGGCAGCGATGCCCGGACACTCACCCCCACACACTGGTTTCATGGAGAAGGTTAGTGCAAGTACGTTCAAGATTGTGGGGTTTTGCTAGATAGGGAAGAGATAGTAGTGGATGAGTGCGAATGGAGGACCCAATAGGCTGGGTTTTTAATGCGGGGATGTTTAGGCCTCCTCGAAGACCCGGTAGGCATCTCTTCCGGTTGCGGCTGCCGCGTGGAAGGTTCGTGTGGTGGGGGCCTGTCGGAAGTGAGAGTACAGGCGCGCTGCATAGTAAAAATGGTATAGCCCATGGGCCGTGGATGACCAGTTGCCGTGTAGTAGACTTGTAGCCTTTGCAGACTAGATTAAACGTGACATGACCACTCGACGACTTTTTCCATGGACGGCATCGTGTCCCTTCTTGTAGAAGTCTCGTTGAGGGAGACGTGCGTGTTGTCTCGCACTGTCCTGTGAAGGCCACGACGTGTGCAACGAGCCTCGTTGCATCACACAGGATCAACGGTTGGTGCGCACGATCCGCGTGACAACTGTGACAACCAATCAGGGCGTAGCAGATAGAGTTGGCACAGGTTTGGGCTTCTACGAAAGAGAGAGAGGGGGCAAAAGTGGGTAGTATCAAAAAACCAAGGCCAAAACTGAGTAGTATAAAAATGGAAAGTGAGTGTATTTTACAATGAAATACATCATGGCATACATCAAATTATGCCAAGACAGATCCACTAGATTTCATTGCATGTGTGTTCTTTCCACAAACCACATATGTATACACTAGAGTCATTGCATGTGTGTTCCTGTCATGAACCACATATGGATCCACTAGTCTTCATTGCATGTGTGTTCTTTCCACAAACCACATATGTATCCACTAGAGTAATTGCATGTGTGTTCTTTCCACAAACCATACATGGATCAACCAATGTTCATTGCATGTGTGTTCTTTCCACAAACCACACATGGATCCACCAGTGTTCATTGCATGTGTGTTCTTTCCTAAAACCACATATGGATCCACTAGAGTCATTGCATGTGTGTTCTTTCCACAAACCACATATGGATCAACCAGTGGCATTGCATGTGTGTTCTTTTCACAAACCACACATGGATCAACCAATGGCATTGCATGTGTGTTCTTTTCACAAACCACACATGGATCCACCAAAGTCATTGCATGTGTGTTCTGTCCACAAACCACATATGGATCAACCAATGGTCATTGCATGTGTGTTCTTTCCACAAACCACATATGGAGCCACTAGAGTCATTGCATGTGTGTTATTTTCACAAACCACACATGGATCAACCAATGGCATTGCATGTGTGTTCTTTCCACAAACCACACGTGGATCCACCAGAGTCATTGCATGTGTGTTCTTTCCACAAACCACATATGGATCAACTAGTGTCATTGCATGTGTGTTCTTTCCACAAACCACATATGGATCAACTAGTGGTCATTGCATGTGTGTTCTTTCCACAAACCACATATGGATCCGCTAGAGTCATTGCATGTGTGTTCTTTTCACAAACCACATATGGACCAACTAGAGTCATTGCATGTGTGTTCTTATACTAAAACCAGCACTAGAGTCATTGCATGTGTGTTCTTATACTAAAACCAGCACTAGAGTCATTGCATGTGTGTTCTGTCCACAAACCACACATGGATCCACCAGAGTCATTGCATGTGTGTTCTTTCCACAAACCACATATGGATCAACCAGTGTCATTGCATGTGTGTTCTTTCCACAAACCACATATGGATCAACCAATGGAATTTCATGTGCACAAACCACACATGGATCCACTAGTGTTCATTGCATGTGTGTTCTTTCCACAAACCACATATGGATCCACCAATGTTCATTGCATGTGTCTTCTTTCCACAAACCACAGATGGATCCACCAGAGTCATTGCATGTGTGTTCTTTCCACAAACCACATATGGATCAACCAGTGTCATTGCATGTGTCTTCTTTCCACAAACCATACATGGATCCACCAGAGTCATTGCATGTGTGCTCTTTCCACAAACCACATATGGATCAACCAAAGCCATTGCATGTGTGTTATTTCCACAAACCACACATGGATCAACCAGTGGTCATTGCATGTGTGTTCTTTCCACAAACCACATATGGGTCAACCAGTGTCATTGCATGTGTGTTCTTTCCACAAACCACACATGGATCCACCAGTATTCATTGCATGTGTGTTCTTTCCACAAACCACATATGGATCCACTAGAGTCATTGCATGTGTGTTCATTCCACAAACCATATATGGATCCACTAGAGTCATTGCATGTGTGTTCTTTTCACAAACCACACATGGATCCACCAGAGTCATTGCATGCGTGTTATTTCCACAAACCACATATGGATCAACCAGTGTCATTGCATGTGTGTTCTTTCGACAAACCACATATGGATCAACCAGTGGTCATTGCATGTGTGTTCTTTCCACAAACCACATATGGATCCACTAGAGTCATTGCACGTGTGTTCTTTCCACAAACCACACATGGATCCACCAATGTTCATTGCATGTGTGTTCTTTCCACAAACCACATATGGATCCACCAGTGTTCATTGCATGTGTGTTCTTTCCACAAACCACATATGGATCCACCAGAGTCATTGCATGTGTGTTCTTTTCACAAACCACACATGGATCAACCAATGGTATTGCATGTGTGTTCTTTCCATAAACCACACATGGATCCACCAGTGTTCATTCCATGTGTGTTCTTTCCACAAACCACAGATGGAACCACCAGAGTCATTGCATGTGTGTTCTTTCCACAAACCACACATCGATCCACCAGAGTCATTGCATGTGTGTTATTTTCACAAACCACACATGGATCAACCAATGGCATTGCATGTGTGTTCTTTCCACAAACCACACATGGATCCACTAGAGTCATTGCATGTGTGTTCTTTTCACAAACCACACATGTATCCACCAGAGTCATTGCATGTGTGTTCTTTCCACAAACCACATATGGATCAACCAGTGTCATTGCATTGTGTTCTTTCCACATACCACATATGGATCAACCAGTGGTCATTGTGTGTGTGTTCTTTCCACAAACCACATATGGATCAACCAGTGGCATTGCATGTGTTTTCTTTCCACAAACCACACTTGGATGCACCAGTGTTCATTGTATGTGTGTTCTTTCCACAAACCACATTTGGATCCACCAATGTCATTGCATGTGTGTTCTTTTCCACAAACCACATGGATCAACCAATGGCATTGCATGTGTGTTCTTTCCACAAACCACATATGGATCCACCAATGTCATTACATGTGTGTTCTTTCCACAAACCACATATGGATCAACCAATGGCATTGCATGTGTGTTCTTTTCACAAACCACACATGGATCAACCAATCGCATTGCATGTGTTTTATTTTCACAAACCACACATGGATCCACCAGAGTCATTGCATGTGTGTTCTGTCCACAAACCACATATGGATCAACCAGTGTCATTGCATGTGTGTTCTTTCCATAGACCACATATGGATCAACTAGTGGTCATTGCATGTGTGTTCTTTCCACAAACCACATATGGATCCACTAGAGTCATTGCATGTGTGTTCTTTTCACAAACCACACATGGATCAACCAATGGCATTGCATGTGTGTTCTTTCCACAAACCACACATGGATCCACCAGAGTCATTACATGTGTGTTCTTTCCACAAACCACATATAGATCAACTAGTGTCATTGCATGTGTGTTCTTTCCACAAACCACATATGGATCAACCAATGGTCATTGCATGTGTGTTCTTTCCACAGACCACATATGGATCCACTGGAGTCATTGCATGTGTGTTATTTTCACAAACCACATATGGACCAACGAGAGTCATCGCATGTGTGTTCTTATACTAAAACCAGCACTAGAGTCATTGCATGTGTGTTCTATTGGAAATATGCCCTAGAGACAAATAGTAGTAAGGACTATTATCATATTTCATATAGTTTATGCTTAAGTTTTATATCATGCTATAACTGTATTGAGTGGAAACATCAATACACGTGTGATATACAAACAACCAGGGGTTCCCAGTGAAACTCTACTCACTAGTTCATTGGTCAACAGATGATCATGTTTCCTGATCATGTGGCATTTATTCCAGTTGGAAATGAGGTCATCTCATTCAGAGAATGAGATGATGAACCAATACCCAACCTAAACATCGTGACCCGATCATGTCACGAATTTCAAGTACGATGATTAGAAATGGATCCTCGTAGACTATTCTTTAGACCGTGAGGCTATATCAATCACTGTCTCCCGAGGGTGCTTAGATATCATCAAACGCCGTCTGGTAAAACGGTAGTGATAAAGGTGTGTTCAGGTATTCAGAGGAAACCGTAGAGGCAATATATGTCGAGAGCGGGATTTGTCCGTCCATGTGACGGGAAGATACTCAAGGGCCCACTCGAAGAAGTTATATCCAATAGCTGCGCAGCGTGTGATTGGATCACGGGGATATCACTTGTCGGGACGAGTTAAGTAGCATTGTTCAGTAACGAGATTGAACCCGACATGGTGATGTCAATGATCAGATCTCGGGCAATGCAAGTATCGAATGACAAAGGGAATAAGACACGACTGTCCCGGTTCAAACGACGAAAGATCTTCGTGGAGCGCACAGGGGTCACATGGCCATC
Organism: Avena eriantha; assembly: GCA_910589775.1. Lineage (NCBI taxonomy): Eukaryota > Viridiplantae > Streptophyta > Magnoliopsida > Poales > Poaceae > Avena > Avena eriantha. Next base: position 260,526,382 of record OU342742.1, read on the forward strand.
CAGGTCCCTGTGTTGATCATTGGTGCGGGTGTGTCCCGACCATGTCTGGAGTGTTCCCAAACCATAGGGTATCACGCTTAAGGGCTTGATGATGCTTAGAGAGTGTTTATAGGATCGGTAGAATCACCGAAGAAAAGAAGGGAGAAAACCGGAAGGGTTTCGGTAAGTCCGGAGGAAGTCCGGAGTGGAGGTGGAAGGTGTTCCATGGCAACGGAGATTAGATAATGTGTGAATGAATGTTAAATATTGATTTAATCATTTATTCATAATTATTTAATAAAGAGAAAATAAATTAAAAGGTCAAAAGGCTTAATGGGCCAATTTCCGGAGGGAGAGGGCCCATTAGGGAAAGGAGAGAGGGAGAAGGGGCAAGGGGGCTGGCCGACTGGGCCAAGCCCCCCCGCGCGGGGCCCACTAGTGGCCGGCGGCCACCTCCTCCCCCCTCCTCTCCTTTAGTCCCACCCCGGGACTTGAGGGGAGGTAGTACCTCCCCTCCCCCTATATAAGGTGGGGTACTTGGCCTAGAAAATACACCCAATAATCAATAAAGGTCTCCCCACTTTTGGGAGGACCTCTAATTGATATTTTCTCTCTCCCCTCTCTCTCTCGTGACCGTGGTCCCAAGTCTGGACTGCGCGAGTGAGAGACATCTTCACCGCGGAGCGCCGTCGCGCTGCGGGATTCGGATCCGGGAGCTCTACTTCCGCAACTGCTGCTGGATCAGGGAACCGTGAGTCATCGTCAGGCACCAGACGTGTGTAACTCCCACGAGGTGTCACACTTGAGGCACTCAAGTCGTTGGAGCCGGAAGGAGCGCCAGGACTTCATCACGACCTTGAGGTCGGCTTCGGCTCATCTACATCAACCACGCTCTCCTAAGCATTGACAACGCTTTTCGGTCTTCGAGGGTAAGTTCACGAAAAGCCCCTCCCGTTACTGTATTACTAATAGATAGGTCCTGCCAGCTTCAGGGGTTCAGGGGCGTAGAGTAAAATTTATTGTTTTTATACGCGAAACCCCTACATGTTCTTATACTAAAACCAGCACTAGAGTCATTGTATGTGTGTTCTTTCCACAAAACACACATGGATCCACCAGAGTCATTGCATGTGTGTTCTTTCCACAAACCACAGATGGATCAACCAGTGTCATTGCATGTGTGTTCTTTCCACAAACCACACATGGATCAACCAGTGGTCATTGCATGTGTGTTCTTTCCACAAGCCACATATGGATCAACCAGTGTCATTGCATGTGTGTTCTTTTCACAAACCACACATGGATCCACCAGTGTTCATTGCATGTGTGTTCTTTCCAGAAACCACACATGGATCCACTAGATGCATTGCATGTGTGTTCTTTCCACAAACCACACATGGATCCACTAGATGCATTGCATGTGTGTTCTTTCCACAAACCACATATGGATCCACTAGAGTCATTGCATGTGTGTTCTTTTCACAAACCACGCATGGATCCACCATAGTCATTGCATGTGTGTTCTTTCCACAAACACATACAGATCAACTAGTGTCATTGCATGTCTGTTCTTTCCACAAACCACATATGGATCAACCATTGGTCATTGCATGTGTGTTCTTTCCACAAACCACATATGGATCAACCAGTGGCATTGCATGTGTGTTCTTGATGGCTCGGTGTTGATGTAGAGCTCGTTGGGGAACCCCAAGAGGAAGGTATGATGAGCACAGCAGCAAGTTTCCCTCAGTTATGAAACTAAGGTTTAATCGAACCAGTAGGAGCAAGGAAACACCCCAAAGGTGTTGCTAGCTGAGCCTTGGCAGGGCGCACTACTGGTGCTAGTAGCAACATGGAGACCTGCACAACACAACCATAGAACTTTGTCCCCAACTTGCGATGAGGTTGTCAATCTCACCGGTTTTGCTGAAAACAAAGGATTAAACGTATCGAATGGAAGGAAGTAAAAGTTTCCAGAAACTAAACACAAAGCAGTAAACAGTTTGTAGATTGTATCTAAAAGAAAGGACCGGGATCCATAGTTCACTAGAGGTGGCTCTCCTGAAGATAGATAACATGCTGGGTGAACAAATTACAGCAGGGCAATTGACAAACATCGAGAAAGCAATACGTGCATATACTAATCATCTTGACTCCTTTGGAACTTGATTGGGCATTACAACATTATACATAGACCGCCATCCAACTTCATCTATGACTAATAATCCACCTTCAGGATATCATCCGAACCCCCTCCAATATTAAGTTGCAAGCAACAGATTATTGCTTTACGAATTGCGTGTAAAGTAAACAATACGATTGTTCTATGAACAAAGGATTGCTGTTTTCTCCCTAGTAGCAACAACACATCTAGTACCTTAGAGATTTCTGTCACTTCCCGAGATTACCAGAGGCATGAACCCACTATCGAGCATAAATACTAACTCTTGGAGTTGCTAGCATCTACTCGGCCAAGGTAGCTACTAACAACGGAAAGCATGCAAGATCACAAATAACAAAGACATGATAGAATCAATAATCAATCTAAAATAGCATCTCAATATCCATCGGATCCCCGCAAACACAACATGCTGAATTACAAATAGATGATCTTGATCATGAACGGAGCTCATAAGATCTAGACATGAAAGCACAAAGCAGGAGAACCAACCATCTAGATACTACATGGATCCGTAGTCTAAGGATGAACTACTCACGCATCACACCGGAGGCTTGCATGGTGATGAAGAAGGCCTCCAGGGTGAATTCCCCTCTCCGGCAGGGTGCCGGGAAGAGCTTCAGATCCCTCCCGATCTAGGGATGGAGATGACGGCGGCTACAGACTCTTTCATGGATTTTTGATCGGGTACTTAGGGTTTTCGTCCCGAGGGCAATATATAGGTGGAAGGAGAGGCCGAGGGGGTGCTGGGGTCGGCCAGACCACCCCCTGGCGCGGGCCAGGCCTGGTCGCGCGACCAGGTGGTGTGTCCGCCCCCTAGCCCTTCTCCGTCTCGTATTCTGGCATCTGATGACTTTCGGAAAAATAGGCACTTTGGCTTTTGTCCCGTCCAATTCCAAGAATATTCATTTTCTGGCTTTCCTGGAACCAAAAACAGCAGAAAACAGGCCGCTGGCACTGTGGCTCTTGTTAATAGGTTAGTCCAAGAAATCATATGAAAAGTACTTTAAAGTGTGGACAAAACACAAGAAAGTGGATAAAACCAAGCATGGAACATAAAAAATTATAGATACATTTGCAATGTATCAACATCCCCAAGCTTAACTCCTGCTCGTCCTCGAGTAGGTAAGTGATAAAAAGAAAGAATAATTTTTGAGGTGACATGCACCATCAAAGACTTGATCAAAGTATTTGTAAAACATTAAAAGCTAGGATCATAGTATTTCAATCATAACATGAAAGACAAAGTTCTAGCAATAAGACAAAGAAACTATGATGCAACATGAAGTGGCACAAACAAAAGATTTATGAATAACAATGCTTTGCAAGACGTTTGTTTGTTTCACATAAAGAAAACATAGCATAATAGTATTCAACTTGTCCCTCATAGAGTAGCAAATATAAATGCATAGGACACCTTCAAAGTTCATAAGAGTGACTAGATACAAATAGTTTAAAACAAGCAATATCAAGTTATGCATCAATCAACTAGTCTTGGGACAATGCACATAGAACTAAGAATGGCCACTATGCTCTCAAAGTAGGTGCATAAAGGTAGAGGGTGGAGAGTCAATATAATGGTGGAAGAAAGACCTTCATAAAAGGAAGTAGGGATTTAAGTCTCATAAAGAGCTTCCAAAAATTATGGTACTTATAACATTCAGCTCTCATTGCCCCTATCATAAGCATCTTGAAGTGATTAAGGTTAAAGTGAATAAACTATGGTGTACATGCTTGACGAAGTATAAGTTAGAAATCTCATGTCCCTTGGATACGAGAGCCGCTCCTCATGCTACTCAAGTTTAGTCACCGGTAAGTTATTGTCATCGTAAGTACATGTGTATCATAGAGAACCGCCAACGGGGTACCCCTTGCCCGATGATACGGAAGAATCCCCATATCAAAATGAGAAGGCAAGCAGAAAACCAGCATCTCAGCAATCTTCTCATTTACCATGGGAATATGGTGCTTTTTTCTCTCTTTCCTCTTTTCATAATCTTTTTTTTCTTTTTCTCTTTTTTCTCAATATAGGACACTTTTTTTAAATGAAGAATCCTTCATAGACATCTCATTATGGTTACGCTGCAGGTTTCCACCATGTCAGCATGGATTAGACCAGCGGCCCAGGCGTTTCTCTAACACATATACATAACTCCATGGACTTACAATCTCCCCTTTCATTTCACACCGACGACATCCATATATATACAAAAGAGCATGATATCAACTAGGTACAAGTACCAAGGGCAATGTTGAAAGCGTTCCCCATGATAGCATGGTTCTGCTAATTCCCAACAAATAAGTGCAAGCATATACAACATAGACGACACAATGGTTCAAGTTTATTAAGGGCAAGAAAAGTAAAGTGTGCCATCAAGTTCGTGAGAGCTTTAATCACTAGTTTTCTCATAACAAGTTTAATTCGAAAGGTAAACAAAAGCATGAATATACTTGGAATAGCATAAGCTAGTAGGTAGGTATGGTGGACTCTTTGGAATAACTTGGTTTAGGGAGTTGGATGCATGAGTGGAACTCATACTTGGTTGCGGAGGCTAGCAAAAGACTGGGAGCGACAAACTAAGCGAGCAATAATGGCCATAATCATGTAGAGCGACAAAACATCATTGATCAAAGCATAAAGTGATACTACAAGTTGAAAACTAAAGGATCAGGCTATGGTGACTTGAGATAGTCATAACATGGTGTGAGCATGCGCCAAGTCAACCCAAATAAAGCATCACAGGAGAATACCACTATAGTATGCTTTAATATGCGAAAACAACGCATGATTCATCCAAGGCACATTAAGCAATATCAATTGTTTATAACAAGTCATGCTACAGCAAAGAATACTAAGCATTTAGCCAAAACAATATCAAGCATGGCATGACAAAGCATAGGCCACAGTCAAAACGAGCTCTTTTTACCACATAAGCATGAACTTTCCTACTCTTTTCCAAACCAAACCAAACTATTAGAAAACCAATGTATGAAAGAGGGGGTCCAACCAATTTATTCAGAAAACTAAGCAAACAAAAGCAAATGAAAAACCAAAACAAAAACGAAAAAGAAGACGCTCCAAGAACAACACAACTATGCATGAAACAATAAAAATGAAGCGTTTGGAAGAAACCTGGGACTTTTATTGATGAAGAAGGGGATGCCTTCGGCATCCCCAAGCTTTGACGCTTGTACTTATTGGATATTTCTTGGGGTGACACGTGTGGCATCCCCAAGCTTGAGCTTTATTCCATCCTTCATCTCATTACTCATTCCTTCCATACACCTGAAATTTTTCCTTCATACAAAACTTCACACAATCTTTATTAGCAACATTAGTGCACTCAAGATAATAAGTCTTAAGGTTCAGTTCTAACACCAATAAAATTCCATTAGAACACTAGGTACTGTAGCACTTCCCTCAAAAATCTCAATTCCCCAAAAGAACTCAAAAAGTTACCAACAAGAAGCAAATGCAGAAAATGGCAGAAATCTGTCAAAACATACCAGCAGGTAAAGACAATTTTTTTCGAAGATCTTTTGTTGATCAAATCAAAAAGTGTTGAACTAAATAAAGTTAGATAACAACCTGGGACAGAAGAATAAAAATTGACGCTGCAAAAAGACGTTCAAAGATTTTACACGAATTTTTACGGTGGAGCACATAAATCTGTTTCGGGACAGCAACTTTCCCAATCATTACTTCTCTCTCATTAGAGGTTAGTCTTGGCACAAAAAGAAAATAAAAAGGATAAGGAGAGGTTATTACTGAAGTAATAACTTCCAAGACTTAACTAAAACTTTTGGGTTATCTCTCAATAAGTACTTTTCTTTAACGCCTTTAAGTTAGGCATGATAGTTTGAGAAGATGCTCACACAAGAAATATGAATTGAAGTAAAAGAGAGCATCAAGAAGCAAATTCAAAACATATTTAAGTCTAACCCACTTCCTATGCATAGGAATCTTGTATGCAAATAAATTCACAAAAAACAAAGTGACATGCATAGGAAGATAAAACGAGAATAACTTCAAAACTTTCAGCACATAGAGAGGTGTTTCAACACCATGAAAACTTCTACAACCATATTTTACTCTCTCATAATAATTTTCAGTAGCCTCATGAATAAACTCAACAATATAACTATCACATAAAGCATGCTTTTCACGATCTACAAACACTAGAGCTTTGTTATAAACATTTTCAAAAGAATCCTCAGGAACATGACATTCGTCCTCCTTTGGTAAGCATGGGGGACAATCAAATAATGTAAGGGGTAAAGAGTTACTCTCATTAGAAGGTAGGGATGGGTAGATCCATCCCTCCTCCTATTGATCATCACTCTCCTCCTCTTTTTCATCCAATGAGCTTCCAGTTTCAGCAATTTCTTCTTCCATAGGCTCCTGCAAGGCATTAGTCTGTTCCATTGGTGGAGAGCATCTATTAAGATATTCAAGAATATAGCCATTTTCTACCTTGTAATTATCAAAGCAAAATTTAAGTATATCATAAACCTCATATTTATAAGGTGAATCATCAGTATTTTCAAGCAAACTAGCAAGTTCAAATGCACCCTTCCAAGCAATAAATTCTTCAATTTGTTCCACATCATAA